>JAFIRS010001397.1:0-369051 GCA_018342105.1 Gonioctena quinquepunctata
TAATTTTATATTAGCGTTAAGAGTTTTATAGATCAAACAAATTAAAAATTTTTTTGATTCCCCATACACTTTCAATTACTATTTACTTAGCATAAGACGTTTAGAATTGCAATTGAGTATTGGTTTCCTGTATCATTTAATTATATTATACAGGCATCAGAATTAGATCTCTTAGAGGTAGTTAAGTAGGATTGTCCTCAGTTTTACCTATAAATTTTATGCTATCTATTAAGATTGAATATTAAACTGAATAAGTCTACTATTTTATATTTATAGAATTACTAAAAGTTGATTTTAGGAAAAAGGAAACTTTGTTTAACATAGCTTTTAGGATGAATACGTTTTCTTGTAACCTTTCTATTGTTGATTACAATAAATATAATTAAGGTTTTTATAACTTCTATTAAAAGAAATAACATTCGTTGTACAGTATGTCAAGGAACAAGGTCAGAAAAATTTATGATAAATATCATACAATTTTTTCTTGAGAACAGGGGGGACTGTAGTAACTCTGCCTAGTCATAATCATTTAGAAAAGAAATAACCATTATCCAATTCTAACACCTGCACCATTAACTCTTGAAGAATGCATACTTATCTCATATTGTTCATTTAATGACCTAATGCGGTTGAAGAGTAACTCTTTGTTTGCGGTGAATATCACAGGAGAAATTCTTTTTCTGTAATAAATTAAATTGTAAATAGCCTGACATTTCTGGGGGCAGATGCCGACTGCACATAAAAATCTATAAATACATCATTGGATGGGCGGTCTATTTGAAGCATTCCTATGCGCTGGTATAATAAACACCATTAATGAGTACACATAAAATCACGTATTAAATTACTGAAATAGCAAACGAGGAGGGACCGAGAATATATATATAGAGACTTGAATCTAAAAGATAGATAGAGTTATAATTCGACAGTCATCAGATATACTTGACTCCATGAACGCGAGCATTTAATTAGAAATCGTTATTACAAGTACAATAGAATTCAATGCTGAAATAAGTGAAGTAACACATACAAGAAATTCAAGATAATTCCTAATGAAGCGAAATTGGTTGCATCATCAATCTCTATTCATAGTCAAGTAAAAGTAGCTAAAGAAAGTAAAAACACGAAAGTAAATGAAAAAACCGGAATAATACAAATTAATGAAGTCACGAGTAAAAGTAATAATTTCTATTCGTCTAATCAATTATTAATGTGAGTGCAGTGATTTACCTGAGAATTATGTAAGTACTTTTGAAGATCATGTTTGGAAAGTCAATTCTCCCAGTACCTTTTCTTAAACATTTTGGTTACTATCATATACAGGGTTATGTTTTATGCCCTGGGTCGAAAGTAAAAGGATAAGAATGAAGAGAAATATTGATATTAGTGACTACCTTTGTAGACCAAAACTTGACATACTATCATCTTCTATAATTGTTTAATAGCGAAATTGCATATTTTGTTTTGATTGGTTATGTTATACGATTGTGCATGTATTTTAAGATTAGATTAATTATATTCATTTTTATTTCCTTTTTCCCGTGCATTATTTCCTGTGAATTCGAATAATAGTAAGGTCTGAAAATCTGAATTATAAATGATCAACCCACGCTCAACTATCTCTCAGGGCAGAGAGGAAGACTAAAGCCGCTCTTAGATCTTCTTCTATGTTATTCGAAGATCTCTTTGATTAACAACTCCCTGGGCGATTAAGATCTCCCTTTCAATACATACTTGGGGTAATTATTAAAACCACCGACCATCTACCCATTTGGTAGGCGGTTAGGTACTTTATTAATTAACATCTCGAGTGTGGAGCAACCCATAACATTTGGCGATCAGGTGGGTGGTTGTTATACCTAACACCAGGGAGCCACGAGAATATTGTTGTGGAATATCTTCGCCAAGGTGGTCTTCAACTTCGACATTTTTCTCGCCATTTTTGTGAAACTTGTCATATTTTGACCATGAATCTGCATCTAAAGGCAATAATTCGTTTAGCGGAATACTATTCATAACTTGTTTGGTACCTTGCTCAGAATTTTCAAATTTATTTTCCAGGAGTGTGACGTCTCTTGATCTGGTAACTTCCTCGGTTGTTGGATTGAAAAGTTGAAAAGCTATGGACTGTTCTGAATATCCAACAAAAATAAATTTTTGGCTTTTGGGATCCAACTTTTTTCCGTTTTTCATCAGGAACATAAGCATATGCCACACACCCAAAAACTCGAAGATGACTCAGATTAATTTTACATCCACTCCATTTTTTTCCGGTATAATTCCTGGTAAAATGTTAGTGGGGGATCTGTTGAATACCAGAGTTCTTCAATATACATTGAAAAAAGTGGAAAGTGTTGACGGCCTCCACCCAAAATGGTTCTATTCATACGCTCAGAAACACCATTTTGTTGTGGACTTGTGATGTTGAATACCAGAGTTCTTCAATATACATTGAAAAAAGTGGTTGGTAAATTCGGCTCCGTTATCACTGCGTATTCGCTTCAGTTTTTCACCACTTTCAGTTTCGACTCGATTTTTTAATGACTTCACATCACTTTTATTTCTGAGGAAATATACGAAAACTTTTCTTGCGCAGTCATCAATTAGGCTGTAGAAATATTTACTACCACCCCAAGTCGAAACTGGCATTGGACCACAAAGATCCATATGTACAAGATCCAACTTTTCATTTGACAGTTTATGTTTTTCACTTCTTGAAAGGTTGACGGGAATGCTTCCCTTGGATACAGGGTTCACACTGAATGTTCTCAGTTTCCTTGCTGGAAGAAATTCCATTCGGTAATTCATCCCTCTTACTCTATTGATGTGTCCCAGTCTTTTGTGCCACAAAAGGTGTGTACTTGTTGTTGCCATATTTGCGAATTCCTTAATATCAAGGCAATACATGCCCCCCATTTCAGTAGCGGTGGCTTGTATTTCACCCTCTATATTACAACTTTCGGAGTCTAGGATTTTGCAACTATTTTTGTCAAAAACTGCCACATAACCTTTGGAGACTAGCTGACTCACTGATAAGAGATTGGAAGCAAGGCGTGGAACATATGTTACCCCAGAAATCATTTCGATTCGTGAATCTGATTTCAACTTAACAGGAACATCACCAATTCTTTCACTGATTGGTTTGTATAATTGACTAGCCATTCTTTGTGGTGGGTCATGTGCGTAGATGCTCCAGCATATATGTACCAACTCTGTTGGTTCGTCTGGCATCCTAATGCAGTGAGCAGAACCTCATCCTTGGAATGTTTATCGGATTTCTTCTCAGGCTTCTTATAAGAGGAACTTGTAAGAGACTCGGGTTGATATATTTTTTTGTGCAGTTTTGCTTGTAATGATCTGGAGAACGACAATTCCAACACCACGAATTTTTATGTTCAGGTACTTTTACATTGTTATGTTTGGAATACAATGCTTGTTTTGAAGAATATCGTCCTTGAAGCATCATGGTGCCAAGAAGTTCATCATCGACAGGTTTTCCAATTGAATTCAATTTTTGGGAAGCATTCATGAATTCATTAACATAATCTTCTATTTTATGGAAATTTTCGAGCTTGATGGAACAAAGTGATCTGAGCAATGTTATCCGCCTATTCAGCCCTTTATCTTCGTGAGCTGATTGTAACTTCGTCCAAGCTTTCTCAGCTGTATTTGTTGCTCTGACATGAGAATAGCAGTTCGGTTGAACCATAAGACATAATTTAGTTAATGCTTTCTGTTCCTTTCTTGTTTTAACCGAAGCAGTAGTTGTATCATCTTCAGGATATCCAACAATGCTGTACCACAGATCTTCATGTTTCAGGAACATACTCATAGCAAAAGACCAATCATTATAATTTTCACCTCCTCGTAATTTCTCGAAGTATGGCAAATAATTTTATGACCCTTCTGCAGTAGTAGTAACTGGTGTTGCTTCGTTAGGCATGATATGAGCCAAGCCTTTCTTCTCAACACCAATTTTGTAATTTTTTTTATATTTTTTCACCTCAATTGAAATAGTGAACTATTTATGCACACGTATCTGGGCCCAGAACCTATTGAATTTCAGGCAATGGAAAAGTAACTTATATTTCAATATTTCGAGACGAAACATAAAAAAACGATGACAATCTCAAATTTATTATAACAACTATCAACTATTGTTTTTCATGTACAGGGTGAGGTAATATATCTTAAGGAACTTACAACTATTCTATTATATATTTCAACACGAATAATACTCTTCTTGGTAGCAATGATGACGATATTTTCGGAAAGAGACAACTCAGTCATTGTTATTGAGATGAGCTGTGATGGATCTAATCAAAACAGATACCGGCAAAAGTTTTCGGATGAGAGATGTACCGATGATAATTTGTTCAGATTTTCTATGACACCCCTTAAACTTTGCCTTGACTATGAAAATAATAATTTGATTATCTGGCGATGTCCTTCGCCTTCTTCAACAAGGTTCTGTTGCCCAATAAAAGTTTTATGTGGTAAGGAAACTGTCGATATAATAACATCAGAAATCAAGAAAGTTAACGACCAAGTACCAATTCTATCACCTACAAAATAATTGTGAATCATATTGAGTTTTTTGTGAAAACCAAACTGATTCTCTGTATGATGGACAGTTAGGTGTGTAATGCAGTGGCATACTGTGCATCAACTCAAACTTGCTACTTATGTGGAGTTAAGCCCAGTGATATGAACAATATTTTAAAAAATCGCTCAATTAAAAGTGAAAAAAGAATTTGTATCCTTTGTCTTGTCCCCTCTCCATTCGTGGATTCGATTCTTCGCGTGTTCATTACACATTTTTTATAGGCTTGAAATAAAAATTCGGCAAGCTCGTGGCGAAAAAAAACTAGTGTGCTTTAGACCACACGACGAAAGTAAAACTTCTTCAGCTCCATCTACATGTATGTATAAATATATATATATATATATATATATATATATATATATATATATATATATATATATATATATATATATATATATATATATATATATATATATATATACATATACATATATTAATTTTCTAATAACCTATAATTTCATCATTTTAGTTTGGTAAATTGAGTAAATTATTATTAGAGTCATGAATGATTAAAAAAAGAAAATAGAAATTAATTCACCTAACTCCAATAATTTGTCTCGGTTTTTGTACATGATCTATAGTGGGATTTTCATCATCAACTTCCATTTGATTATTGTCATGTTCAATCACGATGCCACCAATTATTTGTAATGGTGAACGTCTACAATTAATAAGTATTTTATTATTTACGTATTAGTAGAATTTTATGTTATCCTATTTTTAAATTTTGCTGAAGTAAATTGTAGAAACGCGAGGCCGAAATGAGGAAGAGTAACAAGGAGAAAGAGAGGGAGAGAGAGAGAGAGAGATTAGAGAAGGACAAAGAATCAAACGCGCCCCAATGTCGAGAGTAGAATGCCGCGTATTGGTAGAGGAAGAAAATAGACAGGGAACGCTGCATATGACGCTACGACGCCAGTAACTAGTATGAGATTTGCACTCACCTTTGTCGAGACCGTTCGCCTCGCCCGATCACACTTTTCGTAACGCTCTCGTCACGCATTCACCAGCTTACTCCCCAAGTCAAGCGTGCGTAAAGAAGTTTTACTTCAAAAACAGTTTTGTTTTTTTTGAGTAAATCTTTTCTCTCTCTCTCTCTCTCTTTCTTGTTCTCTTCTTCATTTTCGCGTTTAATTTACTCGGCAAATTTTAAAAAGACAACATAAAATTTACTAATACGTAAATAATAAAATATTTATTAATGTAGACGTTCACCATAAAATAATTGGTGGCAAAAACAAATGAATAATCAAATGAAGTTGATGATCCCCCCACTATGGAAACAATTAAAACCGGGAGAAAAATGAGTTAAAAAATTATTTCTATTTTCTTTTTAATCATTCGCTAATAATTTTACCCCATTTCAAACTAAAAATGAAATTATGGGTTATTAAAATTAATATTTTTGTTTTGGTATAATATATACATTATATTTATATATTTTATCATCCTTAGGATGGGCTGAAAGAAGAATCGTCGTGTGTTAAAGCACATTTACGGCTTTATTGAACGCCTATAAATGTTTGGGGGCCGGGATCACGGGGAAAGAGGCCAAACAAGGTTTTCCCAATTTGGTAAAATATTGTTCATCTACTAATTTTCCATGGTGGGAAGTTTGAGTTGATCAAATCACTGCATACACTAACGCCCCAACCAGAACCCGGTTGTTTTCAAAAAACTCAATATTCCAATTATTTTGTGGTGATAAATTGCCCTTGTCGTTCTTTCTTGATTTTATTTATAAACGTTTCTACATAAACATTGAACGGAACTTTTGAAGCGAAGAACGTAAATTAATATTTTTAGTCAGGAGTTTAAAAAGTCTAAAAAGTCTGAAAAATATCATCGTCCTCATCAACTTTGCCGTATCTGTTTTGATAGATCCCAACTCTCCACAATGACTGGTGTCTCTTTCGAAAATATCGTCATCATTACCAAAAGAAATTTTTCTCGTTAAAATAATAAAAAATTGTAAGTTCCTGCGTCTGAAACAATAGTTGATAGTTGAATAATAATTTGAATTGTCATCGTTTTATGTTTCTTTCTATTGAAATATAAGTTACTTTTCCGCTTGCCTGGTTGGGCCCGGTACGTGTATAAATAGTCCTATGAGGTAAAAAAAAAAAAAAAAATTTTAAAAAAGTTTACAGCTCAGCAACACCATTACCTGCAGAAGTCAAAATTATTTGGCACTCGGCGAGAAGGTAGGATTGGTTTTTTGCTTTATATGTTCGGGAGGCTGTGTCGCATTGTTGGTATCTGAAGATGCCCCCCAATTTTCCTTTCGGAAGGCATTACTAAATTATGTCTTATGTTAAACCCGGGGCGGGAAATTCATCGAGCAACAAGCTGAAAGCGGACGAGTTACATGGCCCCAATGAGGCTAATAGGGAAACTTTATCGCTTGTTCAATCAGCTCGAAATTTCCATAAAAGAAGATTATTTTAAATGAATTCATGAATGCCAAAATTAATTCATGGAAAACTGTCGATCTTGGCATATTAAGAAAGATACAGCATTGTATTTAAACGTAATCCTGGTGGTGTTGTGCTAATCTACAAGCAAACTGCCAAATATTCACGGGGTTAAAAAGTTCTCTTATAGAAGCCTGGAAACCTGATAAACTTTTTTCCGGGGTGAAGTTCTGTCCTGCTTAGGATGCCACAACCAGGGGTGTACCCATGAACATCTGCACATGAACCCAAATGGCTAAATCTATACACAACGGGGAAATTTTGATGTTCCCGAAGTTGAAATCAATTCGAATCGAAAGATTCTGAAATTTTTGTTCCGCCTGGCAATCTTATCGTGGTCAGCAATCCAAAAGCGGTTTGAAAAAATGGTGCGGAATCTGACTTTCCCAGGAATGGTGTGGGCCCCGCTACGGGGGGGCAAAGGCTGATATTGGGGAAATTTTGAATAAGGCAACAAGTACACCTTTTTGACAACTGGGACATCATAGGTAGGGGTTTAATACCGAATGGATTTTTTCCAGCAACTGAACTCGGTGAACAACGAGGAACATTCCGTCCTTTTGAAGTGAAAACATAAACTGTCAAATGAAAAGGGGGGGGTCTTTTTACATATGGATCTTTTTGC
Organism: Gonioctena quinquepunctata; assembly: GCA_018342105.1. Classification (NCBI taxonomy): domain Eukaryota; kingdom Metazoa; phylum Arthropoda; class Insecta; order Coleoptera; family Chrysomelidae; genus Gonioctena; species Gonioctena quinquepunctata. The sequence goes on from JAFIRS010001397.1 coordinate 7,706, forward strand.
AATCCGGTTTCGACTTGAGTAATTTTCTACGGGTTCTGAGCTGCGAAAAGTTCGTATTTTCCCAGAAAAGTGATTTAAATCAAAAAACCCTCGCTGAAAGTGAAAAAAAAATGAAGCGAATGCGAGCGAACACCAACCACTTTCAGTAATGGGAAAAACTCTGTATTCAACATCAAATATCCACAAAAAAATGGTGTTTCGGCGTATGAATAGAACCTTTTGGGTGGAGGCCGTCAACACTTCGTTTTTTGATCAACGGGGCCCCACTAACGTTTTTCCAGGAATTTTCCCCAAAAAAAGGGGTTTTAAATTTAATTGATAGATTTTGGGGGTTTGGCATATGTTAAAAAAAAGGGGAAAAAATTTATCCCAAAGGCTTTTTTTTTTTGGATTTCAGAACGAAAAGCCGATCTTCAATCCCCAACCCCAAAAATTCCAGATCGAAATTTTTGGAAAAAAAAAAAAAGAAAGGCCAAAAACCCCCCCAATATATTCCCCTAAACAAATTTCCAAAAAATTCATTAAAAAAAAAGCAATTCTACGAAAAAAGCGAAAAAAACCCAAGTTGAAAAACCCCCTTTTACGAAGATTTTCCAACAAATTAACCCAGTGAAAAAAGATAATTCACGGGGGCCAGGTATGCAAAACGGCGCGTACGACGAAAACCCATCCGATTTTTGATCAGAAAACCCGCGTTCGTCAGAAACCCCCCAATCCATGAAAGGGCATTTTTCGAACATTGAAAATGGTCCGTGCAAAGTAAATTTTATTCTTTCTGAGAATCTACAGGGGGTCTAGTGAAAAACCCGGGGAAAAAAAAAATTAAAAATCTAAAATTATCAAATTGAAAAAAGTTTCAATGGAGAAATAGTTCGTTTCGCCGGCCGTCGCCAAAAAGGGGAATCCCAAAAATAGGGGGGGATTATTTGAAAAAATTTTCTCCTGTTTTAAGACCACCCTTCATTACGTTTCCTTTTAAAATTGCTGTTCAGAAATAAATCTGGAAACGAAGCACTTGGACGGGTCGCAGCTTTTTTTTCATGGTGACCTGAAGAAAATTTTTACATGGCTCAACCAGAAAGTTTTATTGTTGCGGGGAAGAAAGAAAAAGTGTGTCTTCTTGTTATATTTTGGTCCTAAAAAGTCAGCACGTACGTGGAAAATGATCTTTTGGAATTCCTTATTCTGGGTTTCAGAAAATCATCCACGAAAGCTGTTTTATCCCCAAGATAAAAAAAACATTCATATCATAATATTGGCATTATATACTGTTCCGTATTCACCTCCTTTTGTTTTTTTTATATTAGACTTACTATTATTTATTATAATTGTGTTTGTCTGAGTATACCTCCTCTCCCTAATTGTTCACTGAAAAATTACCGCGACTTTGGCTGTGTTTTCCATTACCCCTGGGAGGACGATTGCCGCGCATCTCCCCGGACAAAAAAACACTCTATTGTTACGTTCCCCCTCGAGATATCGTTGCTCCTAAAAACAAACTCAAAATTCCGTGAGTGATAAGGAAAAAAATTTGTTTGTGACCTGATGTCAATATAGTTGGCCAGCTGGTGCATTCCGCCAATTGATTGAGGTAAGGAAACCACAGCCCCGATTTGATTCATCCCCAAAATCATTGAATATCAGAAAATCAATCCATCAGCCCCAATTTTCAACTTATTTAAACTATCCACCAAAAGAGCGGGGCGAAACAATATTGATGATTGTTTCCTGTTCTACAAATGACCAGCATGAAAAGAAAGTTAATCAAAAACTTATCACATTTTCGCATCAAAGGCTTGGGATGAAACTAGTCATTGTCTTGGAATAAAAGATTGCCCATGAAAAGGGGAAAAAAAGGGCAAGTCACCCTTAGTCAGGGGGGCAGGATGTTATTGATTTGTTGAATAAATTCGGAAAAATCCAGGGCACGCCCCTTGATACTAAAAGGTTCGAGGCCAATTTGCAAAATCCATCGAAAATGTTCCAATCAGCAGGTAATTGGGATGTCTGATGTATTTGTGCTAACCCAACTATATTTCTTTTGCTTGCCCAATTTGGGGCCACGAAAAAACATTCCCTGGAACACCCTTGGGAACTGTACTCCGGTATCCAAAGGTACTGAAATTTGGGAACCGTTTACACTAGGGAAGAAGGAATGAATTGACCGGACCCATGCCGATTGGGCTTAAAGGATGCTTCAAAAAAAACCTTCACTGGATTTGTATTCAAATTTAATGGTGCTACCCCTTTCAGAAAACAATGCACAGTGGCAATTTTAAGGAATATACAATTTGGAGATTCTTGGGGGAACAACTAAGAATTTAATTTGAGATGTTAGGAGTTCCCAGACCGGTGAAATTGTTCAACGATAAACCAGAGTGCAGAAAAATTCTGCAACCCTGTTATGCAAAAACAAAGCATATCGACGTTCGTTTTCATTTTATTAGGGAAAAAAAACTGATAGTGAAGAGATTTTTTGGAAACCCAAATCTGAAATGATCCCCAGGTATTTGTACTGAGCCTCTCTTGAAACCAAAGCAGGAATTTGGAGGGTTTTGGGCTTTCAGAAGTAATTTACCACCACGGGGAGTGTTGAAACAAATTTAGCCGGGGTTTAAGATATATTACTCCCCCCGTACATGAAAACAAAGGGTTTAAGTTGTCAAAAATAAATTTAGATTGTATCGTTTTTTTTAACTTTCATCTGCAAAAAATATGTTATTTTTCCATTGCCGGAAACCGATAATTGTTGGGTTTTAAATTTCCACAGCTGCTCGGATGGAACCTGTTGAGGGTTTTACAGGCCACCTTCGAATTTTTGGGAGAATCTTCATTGGGGGTCCAAATTCCTTTAGGGGTCCAAAATTTTTATATATAAAATGGAAGAACCTTTTACACATAGCCCCTCAAAGAATTTTTTTAACCGTAGACACGGGGTTTTGGGTTTGACCCTCATCAGTACGGTGAATAAGTGCAAGGATAACAACACCGGTGGGAAAACGACAAACCGGAGTCAACAAACAAAAGCCCCGCACATTTGTGGTTTTCCCGGTTAAGGGAAAACCAACGTACGGAGGCAGTTTATAGCTACCTGGGGGACATCCGGCCCAGTTGAAGAGAAGGGAGAATGGGGGGATGTTAAAAAAAAAAATAAGGGAAATTATAAAGGAAGTGCAACCAGACACGGTTCCGGGCTTTCGGCCCTAAATGTTGATTTGTCATTTACTACCAAGTGTTGTTCATCCTTGCATTTTCACCTTTACGGAGGGAAAGTTTCCAAAAAATGCCTCTAGGTTAACACTTTTTCTTTGGGGCTATGTCCAGAAGTTCTTTTCATTTTTTTTCAACAGTCCCTGAATTCCTCCCTTTCATCTTTATTGTATCTATTTGTTTGTTTCATCATCTCCGTATGCTATTTTCAAAAAGCCTCGTGGTAAAACTCACGTCTAAAAAAAAGAATAAAACCAAATAACAAAAGGCCCAGTGATACCGAAAGGATCATCGTATTGACCATCTTGTAAAGCCAAATTTGGAAAAAATTCAGCTCCACATATCTTTTTTTCGCTGATTTAGTTACCATATTGATACTTGTCCCCTTTGAAATAGTTTATTGTATTTTGAAAAATACCACACGATATTGAGGCCCCGGCTTTATTTACGCAAATCCAGAAAACAGGGATTTTGAACCCAACGACGACAACTACCCAAAGGTTGAAGCGTAACCACAGTATAAAAGCTAAAGACACAGTAAGCTAAATTGGTCGGTACTTGATCTTTATGTTCCCGTTTGACACGCGCAACCCTGATTTTTATCCCCTGCCATACCGGGGTTACTGTGTTAAATTCCCGACATTTTTTGCAAACCAAGGGCCGATAATCTGTAAAAGTCTTCTGCGCATCCTGAATTCTTCCCTGGAGTGGGTTACCTTGGAACATGCATTTGGGCCGGAGTTTAACTGTTTTTAGCTATAAACTGTGGGTAACATGTACCGGGAAGCGAAGCCGGCAGGTGATATTGTTGCCCCCCCACTAACAGTAAAAATTGGCTGGACGTCTTAAAAAAACCCCTAATTTAGCAATACCAAGCGGCATCACTGGGCGTTAAGGGGTTTAAAAAAAATTCCGATCACAAAACCCCTACAACCAATTTTGAATAGAATTGGACCATAATTTAAAAAATTCGGTCGCCTTTAGAATCTCCGCCCCCGAAATCCCCTAATACCAATTTTGATTAGAATCGCCATAAATACAGAGACGTCCGCCATTTTTGGTACCGCCATTTATTTTTTTTAATCATTTTGGCAAAAATTATAATCTTCGATCTCGAAAACCCCCCATAGAAATCTTGAATCGAATTGAACCATAAACCCCCGCCATATTGGAGCCCGCCATTTTTTTTTCTAAAAAAAACCAGGAACTATTAACACCCGCCAAATTTCACGTTTATCGGAACCTTGTAAGATTTGATTACACACATTGGGACAGGTGGAACTAAATAAAAGTTTGTAAAAATATTCAGCCATTTTTTTAACAGCAGCACTTTCAGATTATCCGAATCAGATTCAATTAATCCCCTTAATTTTCCACGTTGATATCTTGGGGAAAAATAATCATAATACTAATTTTTTATATTCCCCATACATCTTAGGAGCTTCCATATACTTGTATATAGCATTTCAATTTTTTTGGGAAAGGGAAACACCATTTGTAGTGAAATTTTTATTTTTTTATTTCAATGAGGCAAAAGTTTCAGAGGATTTTATTGATAACTTAGGGTCAACAAAATCTAACAGGCGAGATTCAAGAACATGAAAAACCAGTGAGTTTCGGCCTTTAACAACACCAAAACCCAAATTCTTGGGTTCCATATATATTTTCTTAAAGCAAACCAAAGTTTCCGTTTTTCTGATTATATTTAATCATAATGTTTTTAACTGTGGAAATAATCATTTTACTTATTTTATTTTAAGATTCCTGTGATTCATCACTTCCTGAAAAAAGGAATTCGAAATATCTTAAAAAAACCCAAAACCGGGGAACCCAATATGTTTTTTGGGAATTTTCCCCATTTCATTGGACCTAGAGATGGGGGAAATTTTAGAGTTCGGTATTTCATTCTCTAGCTAGATTTGTAAAGTTTCACCTTTTTACCCCGGGGCTTTTCTTTTAAATTTTTATATATTATTTTTTTTGCTTAGCTAAGGTTAAGTGGCGACCTTTAGGTTAAAAAAGTCAAATCTTTTAATTGGACTTGGGGGGGTTAAAAATCGAAAGTGATAATTTTAAAAAAAAGCGTTCCCCCTTCAAAACTTTTGGGCCCCCAAACCATTTTTGATTTTTTTAAAAAACCCCCCCCCAAACTCTTCCAAATGTTATTTCGTTTTTTTTTGATTTTAATTTTGTCCCCTTGAAACAATTATTTTTTTGGTAGATGAGGGGGAATGAAAAAGGGTTTCTCCGTGAAAGTTTCCCCCTTTCAAATTCGTATTCATTAACCAATTTTGTTGGGGTTTTTGAGGGGGGGAAGAAACAGAATTTTTAAAGAAAAAAAAAAAATAATTATCTTAGAAGCTACTTTCTATGAATTTAATTTGGGGAAAATTGATAAAATTTCACATTTTTTTCCGAAAAAAATTTTTAAATGGGCAAAGGATACAAAAAAAATCTGACCATTCAAATCGATAGTAAAAAAAAAAGGGAAAAAAAAAGGGAAAAAAATTTTCAAGAGGTAATATTGAAACGATGTAAATTTTTACTAAAGGTTATTTTTTTTGTCGCGGATGATTTAAATCTTTATCTTATGAAAAAACCTGTTCATATTATCAGACAACAAAAAATTTTTTTTTGCAAAAAAAAGGAATTCATGAAAAAAAAATTTCGCTGGGGAAAACGATTAAAAAAAATTTGGACTTACGGCTCGTTAAATAACGGCTCATATATTCTAGATACAAAAGTAAATGGCAACAAAACCAAAAATGTACAAATGTATATGTTCGTGTACAAATAAAGTACTTCATAAAATCTACTGAACCGAAATCAGATTGTTACAATAAGAAAAAACTTTCTAACAAAAAATTAAACCGACGATAAACGGAACTGAAAAGCGAAAAATAAAATAAACCTTCTTAGGGTGGGTATTATAAAACTATTTCGACAGATAACTAGAAGTTAACTTGTGGATGAAGTCACATGTTATGTTAACTTCAAAATGTAGCGTTAACTTTATCGGGTGGAACGGGTGTCGGTTAAAGTTAACTTTGTAGAAAAATGGTGGTTTTCGATCGTCACAATTCTCCGCTCCCGTCAATATTGCATTGGTTATGTAACCTCAATTTTGTTGTTTTGATTTTTCGTTTTCGCAAAATGTTAGCAAACGATATCCACGTTATTTTTGAGGAACTTTTAACCGATGATGAAGAAGATGCTGTGAATATTGTTGAAGCCCCTCGGCGACAAAGGATATTTAGGAATCGGTTAGACCATTTTACCTTGTGGAACGAAACAGAATTTAAAAACCGATTTCGACCATCAAGAGAGTCTGTACGCTTGTTAATGGGGCACATTGAAGCAAATTTACAAAGACCAACTAATAGTCAGCATTTCTAGTACCTATTTTAATTATTGTAGAATTATAAATATTTTTATTTTTAGAAATCATCCTCTATCGCCAGTAACAAGTGTTGATTACACTCAGATTTTATGCAACTGGTTCATTCTTGGTAGTTGCTGGAGATTTTGGGGGGTATTCACAAGTCAACTGCTAGCAGTGTTATTAGAAAGGTCACAGGGAAATTGCATTGTTATCGTCGAATGTTCTGAATTAAAAATAAAACTAACAAAACAAGTTTTTTATTTCATTTAAAACAAACTAGATGGTGTGAAAATGTTCCTTATCACCTATATAAACATATAGTCTTTTTCCATACTGTATGAATAATCTTCGGATGTCGAATAATATCTCTTTTTTTCTCTTTTCCTTAAGTTCTTTTTTTTCTTCTCAACCTCTTCAATTGGTTCTCTTTTTTCATTTTTTTTTTGGCCACACACAAATAGTCAACAGAATATTCACCAGGTAAACCAGAATGTCATTGAATGTCAACAATCACAAGAGATCTGACAAGTTTTAAGTGTACAATGACTAAAATCATATAAACATTATTGTTTCGAAAAGTAAACAATGTGTCATCACCTAGATATACATATTGCCACCATACATGTATAGAATAATTTTCGGTATGTTGAATAACTCTTTTTCTCTTCTTTTAACTCTATTTTCTTTTCCTCACAACTCTCTTTGAATGTTCTCTTTTACACGCTTTATTCACTTTTATCTTGCCCACAGACGATACAGGAGGATTTTGGAAGAGGCCTGGATTCTTCTTCAAGAGCCCATCGTCTGTCTAAAAACTCGTTCAATCCTAGATTAGTCTGCACCAGAACGTTACGTTAATTTTCTCATGGAAAATGATGAAATCTTATTCCAGTTCAACGAGATCGTTTTGCCAAGAGAAAAATTGTAGGTTACCTTTTTGCCTTCTTCTTCTTTTTATTTAAAAAATGGTACCTTTATAAAACTGACATTTTGAAGCTCAAGTTAACTTGACTGATAAAATTAAAGTTAAGTTCAAAACTAATGTAAGTAACTAATTTTGTGTCGACGCCAAACAAACAAGCAAATGAGTTAGGTAAAGCGTAAAATGATGTTATCGAGATGAGCCGGTGACATTATGATAATTTTTTTGGAGTAATTTAATGATCTTCGTTGATTGTTTGTTTGGCGCCGACTCAAAATTAGTTACTTACATTAGTTTAGGAGCTTAGTTATTAAGACTACGAATGTTTATTTTATGTTTTGCTTTTCAATTCCGTTTACGTCGGTTTCATTTTTTTGTTAAATACTCTGATTACTACCTATTTAATTTTTGATAACTTCCAAAATACTTTTTTTGATAACTTCCAAAATACTTACTTACCCACCTTACTCCAACAATTAACAGTTGAATAATATGATTATCTACTTCAATTATTCAGGCCCGGTATTTTTTCTTCCGGTTATAATAGGAATGAATCAACCAATTGTTGGAATGTGCTTTTGCTTATCAATAAACGTTGTACAAAGGCATATTCTAACCGTTGGTTAATTCATTCCTAGTTTAACTGCAGGTGATAATACCGGGCCTTATTGTTATATAATAAAAATTATTTTTGGTAGTTCTGGTTAGTTTATTTCATCACTTTGTATATCATTCTATCCTTTCATAGAATGTAATTATTGTGACGGATGTAGAAGAACAAACATAATGACAAATCATAATCTGTCAAGTCAACTACATATTGTGCCAATGTTCACAAGGAAAAATCAATCATCCCTATTTTTCTACCAATATGGGGGATAATTTCATCCCAGATTCAAATATGATCAATTATGAGGTATATACTATCTAAAAAAGAATAATCCAAATCGACAACCCAGTACAAAGTTATGCCTGATAGAACCAAAATTCAGAGGGTGAACGATCAATATCCCCCATTTGCTACCCTTTGGGGAAGGATTTTTTTTCCAAATTCAAATAGACCGACTTCGAAGTACACCCTATCCAATGAAAAAGAATCATCGGAATCAAACTACTCTGTAAAAAGTTATGCGTGGTCATACATAAAAAAAATATACGCAACTAGAGAACCTCCTCCTTTTGATTTCGCCGGTTAAAAAATCATCAATTTCGATTGTTGCAATACATTCAACATTCATATTTTATTAACTATAAATATTGTTTAAAACCCATAAGACCCTATATAACAAAGTCACGAGAAATAGTCTTCCCAAACGGGTCCCCAAAACTCGCGTGTATTCTGAATTGGCACATGACATATAGAGATTTTCCGAGCGGCAACACGTCATTTTAGAAAAACTTTAAATTTTGAGAGTTAGAGGAAATTATCCACCTTTTCCGACAGTTTTTGATGAGGGACGTCTAATGTGGATAGAGAAAAATAATGTGCGGGTCTAAATCACTATATATCCTGTGAGTTTTTTAAGATCATTTAATGCGAAATAACGCGATACACATATATATGTTAATATATATATATATATATATATATATATATATATATATATATATATATATCAAAATGTCAAAGTTTCGAGAGAAATCAAATTAAATTCAGCATTATCTGTTTGTAATTACATGATTGATAATTCCCGGAAAAAAGATTATTAAATGTGAAAGTGATTACGATATTTTCGAATCAATTCCGCGAAAATGCCTTTATATGGGTTAATTTTTGTATGGTCGCAAAGTAAAACCTATGGATCGAATGAACTATCGGAATGGGTCGTGCCCCAAGAAATATATGCCACGCTATAGGAGATTAACAGGATGAACAATAATCAGGGTCAAATCGATTCGTTTGGTTCAAGGACAGAAAAATACTTCGGATGATAGGAGTAACCGCGAAATAGTCGTGTTCGGGAAAATTCAACCCACACGATGGAGGACTTCACGTGAATAAAAACAGAGGAAATCAATTTAAAAACTCACCAGATAGTCGATTTGGCAACACCGCACACTTTATTCTCTGTAAAAGGTAGATAAAATCCGTGCTATCTTGAAAGCGGTAGCAAGTACAAACGGAAAAGGGTGGATAACTCTAATACTTTCGAGTATGAATAATGTGATATGAATTTGAGAACGTATGAGTACGTGCTATCTTGAAAGCGGTAGCAAGTACAAAAGGTACATAAAAACATTACTAACCTACGTTGAAGAATGGTTATATTTTGATACCTAAAATAGCGATATAACCGAGCGGTCTAAGGGGCAGATTTAACAGATTTAACCTCTGTATTTCGAAACGGCGGCTTCGAAATTGAGAAATAATTTGTTTTGGGACAAAAAGTCAAATAAAAAACAACAAATCATTTCTCAATTTCAAAGGAAAAAATAAAAATAAAAACTTATGGTGGTGGGATTCGAACCCACGCTTTTTTTCGAGATCCAGAGCTTAAATCCCTTAAAGCTGGCGCCTTAGACGGCTTGGCTGTCTCAGTATAATGAGTGTCAGATATTACCATACTTTAACGTAGCAGAGTAAGGTTTTATGTTCTTTTGTACCTGCAAAAGGCCCGCTTCAGGCTAGCAAGTAGGCATACGTTCTCAACTACAGATCACACCATTCCTACTGAAAATTTCAGCTTTGCTAAAATGACGTTGGTTTGCCAGATCTGGGATCTTGGACTAAATATATAAGGTTATTATATTTATTTAATATTTTGACAGCAAAGTTCTGTAGACTTATATTGTGGCAAACCCCTCAATCAACCAATTCCTCCAATTTTATTGGAAATTGATACATTTTGTACTGATAATTAGAAAACGATAAATTTCATAGCACTTTTTAGTTTGTTTCACTTCTAGGAAACATATTCAGTTGTCTTCACCAAAATGAATTTCAACAATATATGCCATTCTGGAAATAGTTTAACGGTTGATAAGAATGGCTCAAATCAAGTGTTACTGAATTATTAGTGGAATAACATTCATTTATTGAGGTGACCATGTACAGTGCTAGAAATGAGAACAGTCTGTCTACGTTGCAATTCTTGTCATTAGAATGGAAGTTAAACTTATCTGAATAATTTTTTCTAACGAGTAATGCGACAAGGCAGATAAAATTCATAGTAAACTGCATAATAATGATTTTATTGAATGTATGCCTGAATGTTGCTGGTACCCTCCTATGTTATATTTTTGAAAAACTGTTCAGGTTATTTGCATTTGAATGAAAGCTAAATGATCACAAATTGTCTACTCTTGAATAATGACTTATAACTGGATTCAATCAAAATCACTATAAGTGCATATACAGGGTGTTTCTTAAGTACGTGTAGAAAATTTAGGAGCATGTTGCTGACGTCAAAATAAGACAAAATAAGACAACATGTGTCCGCAAGTTATTCGTTTTTGAGATGCACGGTGTCAAAGTTGAATTCCTATTTTTATTTTTTGAGAATACATTTCAAAATAACTGTGATATTTGAGTGGAGTTTTGTATTTGGCAGTATTTTTCAATGACAAAATAAAATTTGATGTTAGTTTGTCTCTTTCGTGGGGGTGTCGCAACCTTTTCAGTCATTTGAAATGTCATAACGTTTTTGTACGTACCTGTATCACGTTTTCTACTGGAGAAATCGATTTTTCTAACATTTTTGTGTAAAAAATATATTCTTGGAAGAAGTCGCTGCGAGCAACTGTTTTCGAGTTATTGGGATTTGAAATAATCGATGCAAGTGATTTTGAATGTAAAGATTTTCAAATTCAAAATTAATTTAGTTAAAAAAATTATGTTTCTTTAATTTCATTTTACAATAGGTATCGGGTGTTAATTCAATTTAATACTAATAATAAAAACAGTAATTAAGACCAATTCAATACTAAAACAGTTAGTTGAGAGTAATAACTGAAGTGATTGTTCAAAATGGCCACCTTGCACCATTATGCATGCGTCGGCTAGTCGTCTCATAGACCCACGTACACGTTCCATTAGACCTGGTGTATTTCGGATAGCGCCACATCCAGCAATGATTCGTTGACGAGGTTGTTCTTTGGTTTCTATTGGCACCGTATAAACTAGGGCCTTCAAGTGACCTCACAAACAAAATCGATTGGATTTAAATCCGGGGACTTCGGAGGCCAGAATTGATTTGGAACTTCAGCGGCTCCACCAATCCATCTGTTTCTAAATCGCTGATTTAAAAATTCACGAACTATTAAAGTGAAATGTGCTGGCGCTCCATCATGCATAAACCATATCCTTTGTCTCAGTAAAAGTGGAATGTCTTCAAGTAATCCAGGCAAAATATTTTCAAGGAAGTCACGATAGGAATTTTCATAAAGAGTCCTTGGAAATAAGTAAAAGTAAAATAATCTACACATTCAATGAAAACTGGTGTTGAAACCTGGACTGAACTATTGCGTGAGGGTTTTCGTCACCCCACCCATGATTAAATGAAAGTTCATTATGGCGTTCTTTGAGAAATGTGCCTCGTCAGTGAATAAAATCTCCGCAGTAAATCGAGGGTTTTGTGCAATTTTCTGCAGTATCCATTGGCAAAATGTTACACGGGGAAGGAAATCTCGGGGCAACAATGCTCGACACGCTGTATGTAATGAGGATACAACTAATTTGGTTTGAGAATCAACCAAACTAATTTGTGATGTACGTTCAGATTTTGAGCAATTTTTCTCGTGCTTGCCTGTGGATCTTCTTCGATTGCCTGAAGAACAGCTTCTCACCCTTCTGGTGTCCTAGTAGTCAACGGTCTGCCCGCCACTGGAGCTTTTGTAAAGGATCCAGACTCCATAAGCCGCTGAAAAAGGTTTCTGAATGTCTGGTGATTCGGTGCTCCATGATTAGGGAATCTTTCATTATAGATACATCTAGCCTCGTTGCAATTGCCATCGGCAAGACCGTATACGTAAATCATATTAGCCATTTCGCTATTCGTGTATGCTGCCATTAGAAAAAGATTGGAACACAAACATAGAAAACAACTTCACTGTCACAAGAACGGATTGAAATGACATGACAAGTACTCACCTGAATGTTATTTATTTAAATCGGGAAAGAGTCCAAAAAAACTATGTAACAAAAAACAAGAATCATTTTATGACTATATTCAAGTGTTGAATGTAGAAGACCATTAAATGAAAGAAAACAATTGCATTGGCTTATCTTTTCAGATATTTACTACTTTGAGGCGATTTACGAGCCCCACGGAAATAATTCATTTGCATCGATTATTCCAAAACCAAAACAGTTGCTCTACCAAGAATATATTTTTTACACAAAAATGTTAGAAAAGGTGATACAGGTACGTACAAAAAATTTATGACATTTCAAATGACATGTAGGTGATTTTGTCATTGAAAAATACCCCCAGATACCAAACTTTACTCGAATATCACAATTATTTTGAAATGTATTCACAAAAAATAAAAATAAGAATTCAACCTTGACACCCTGCATTTCAGAAACGAATAACTTGCGGACATATGTTTATAGAAACTTTCTGCTTATTTTAACGATAGCAACATGCTCCTAAATTATCTACACGTACTTAAGAAACACCCTGTATGTTCGAAAGTATTTTATATATTTCATTGCCAAAACCGGGTAAATGAATCTCTTTATCTTTCGAGTAGGTACTGGGTTATTCACTATAAATTACCCACCCTTTATCATCGTTATTATTGCCTATAGAAAAAAAAGTTAAATGTAAAAGTTTTGTTGTTATGACCGAATTTTGATAAAGGGCTATCAAAAATACAGTAACGTGCAGATTGCAGGTGATAAAAAAATATATTTTTCTCAAATGGGATACGCTGCATATTATTGAATTTTTGGAATGTTTTTTTTTCCTGATTTCAAAAATATACCATATGTTAGCCCTATCTCATACCGTTTTCGACTTATTAAACGTTGGATAACTCAGACTATTTGTTACTGTAAATACCTATACTATGAAAGTTTTTAAATTAAGCTATGAAAATGACAACAATATTATTTTTGTTTGTGATATTTCTTCAATGGAATAATTAAAATGGTTTACAGTGAGGAAGAAAAAGTTCGAATTCATACTTGTTATATATAAAACATCAAAAATAAACGTGCAACAAAAAGTGCATATAGGGTGTTGTATCCAAATCGTTCAACACCGTCAGAAAAAATATTCAAAAATATTTTCCAAAAGGTGAATCATAACTTGAGTTTCAGTAGAAAAACGCGTGTGGTTCAAGAAAACCAGGAAGAACAGCTAGATATATTGCTTCATTTCGAAAGTGAGCCTTTTTGGAATATTGTATTAATTTTTCCGAAATTCTGAATGTAGTTCAGAAAATATAGCCGATCAATTAGGTAAAAGTTTTTACAAAATCCAACGTACTCTGACGAAGAACAACTACATACCATATTGAATTTTACCCATACAAGTTTCAACAGAGACTCGTAATAGAATATTAAAAATTTGAATGAAAATCCTGATTATTTAACTAAAGTTTTATGGACTGATGAGTCACCCTTTTCTAGGGCGGGAGTTTTCTATAGGAAAAATCGAAGGTCATGGGAAAAAAAGGACAACTGAAAAAGAAGGTGAAACAAATAAAGGAAACAGGAAGAATAACTGTTAGCGTTTGGTGCGGAATATTTAGAAATGAAATTGTTAGCCCTATATTTTATGATTATATATTACCTATCAAGAATAACTCATTTCAAAATTATTTTACAGATTTTTTCGGAAGCCGAGCTTGCCAGTATGATTTGGATGCAAGATGGGGCAACCCGTTTAAGAACATTTGAATAATGTATTCTCAATTGATAGGAAATAATGGAAGTATTAAATGACCACCTAATAGTCCGGACTTGACTCCTATGGATACATTCTTCTGGGGATTTCTAAAAGACATTGTTATTAATAATAATAATATTCAACGCATGAAAGACATGATTCGACTTGAAACAGAGAATCTGAATGTCAATAATGAAGCAATTTCCAATGCACTAATAAATATAAAAAGACGTTATCAATTATGCATTAACAATAATGGTGGACACATTGAATATCTTCTATGAGTTATCATATTATTTTGTTTTTTATTTCCTAAATAAATCTTTGTTACCTATTTTTGTATAAATATTTGAACTTTTTCTTCCTCACTGTAAACTATTTTGATTATTCCATTGAAGAGATGTCACTGGACAAACATAAAATAGTTGTCATTTTCATAGCTTCCTTTGAAAATGTTAACTTTCATAGGATAGGTATTTACAGTAGGTAACAACTAGTCTAACTTTCAAAATATCTATCACATCTAGTTTGATGTCCAGCGTGACTTTGGCCGGGGAAAAAGTTATTCTGTGTTAGATGTCCACAAAAAATCATTTCATTTTTCAATTCATACAAAAATATTTTCATTCAATATTCAATTGAGAATGTTTCCCTTTTCAATATGAATACCTCCAACAGATTATCGAACCACGATGACTAAAGGTTATCTTTCAGTCGAAGATCCCAAGTAGCACAGAGTCATAAAACTAACATAATGACTTCTTATACCGTCTCGAAGACTACGTATTTGTATGTTTTAAAACCAAAAAGTTAATGTGCGCTTTATAACCTTCAGGCGTTGCTATGACGTCGTGTAGTAGATATAACGAGAGTACAATGAAGAATTCTCGAGATGAAGTTGTACTGTGGTTTGTATGTAAATAAATTGTATGTGTCTTTAAGTAGAACTTAAGAGCAGTTGCTGTGAGGTTATTATGGCAATGAACATATGTGGTTCTAATGAATAGATTTTTGAAACGTTTCTATGACTACATATTGTACTCATGTAATGTAGTTTCATCAACTGATGAACTTTGGTCGTAATGATTACATTATGTATCAAGGTTAGATTATTTCTGTTCGTTATGTTATTTTTGTTGGATAGGTATATTGTGTTATGTATGTAGAATATTCAGTTCACTATGAATGATTAAAATGCCAAAACAAAAATCCAATCTGCCTTACAAGAGAACTGGAGCGTATAGAAAAATATAAAGAGGAAGGATGAGTGCCTACCCCAAAATTTACATCTGAAATAATTAATCAGTCTATCGGGACACTGCAAAAAAAAAAGTTCATCCAGTTCCTCCAATTGTTTTCACAACAAGGAAAGACATAAATAATATGTATGTGCACTTCGAGTGATAAATAAAAAATATTTAAGTATAACTGTTCAACATAACCTCTATTGTAAATGTCAGTTATTTTTAGCGTTTTTCATAAGGCGGAACTAGCGGAATGCTTATGCACTCAGTGTATAACTTTTCCTGTTTTGATAGCGTTACGACGTTAGTAGACGTTTAATAACTCAAGAACGGCAACGGTAACATATGGTATATTTTTGAAATCAGGAAAAAAAGATAATTCCAGAAATTCAATGATATCTCCTTTAAAAAATGTATCCACAGAAATCTGCACGCTACTGTATTTTGATAACATTTTCGATTCTATTTGCTTAATCCAATTTAATCATCTCCCATGTTCGTAGGCCGGACCGGACCCCACCGTGCCCCATTAAATTCAGCACCGTATCATATGAATCCCATTCACTCATTCATTATTTCATTTCCCTTTCATATCGATTGTACGAGTGAAGTAGCTTAGCATCCCTCATCAATTATCCTCATTTTTCTTCATGTTCCATTATCAGACCTTGATCACCATATATCTATAACCTATTCATTGGGACCATTCCAATGAGCCCAAACACGATAACTCTGCTGTAAATTGGTGAGGAGTTGGGTATCCTGCAGATTCCAGGTGACGCTGCAGCGTGACGTCAAAGTTATCATATTCTTGCAATATCCTTGAAGTAACATATTACCAAATTCCGAACTGATCAGACCTTTGGAAGTTGCTCATACCTCTTCATCAACTAGAAAAGAGCCGGTGATCTTTAAACGGCTAAACAGATTTTTTTAAGCATAGCTGGAACACTCTCGATCAAGTTACCTTTCAAACAAAAAAAAACAAATTAAATCGGTTTATCCGTTTGGGAGCCACGATGCCACAGATAGATACACTCATACACTAACACACACCCTCTGTTTGCATTTGTAGTTGAAACGTATCGGCAGATAAACTTTCTCGCAGAATAACGAAATTTCCGTATTTCCTGCAATGTTGGGTGGTTCATTCACAATTTGCATATATTTAAATCTATTCAATCGCTTATGATTCCAGGAATCCTGAAAACAATGATGGGCTACTTGGACACATATGGGCCTCATGTGAAAGTTCACGATGGACCATTCAGTATGGGCGTCCTTTCTGCCGATGAGAAATTTATGGAATTTTTTCTGAGCTCCCCGAAACTGATTGATAAGTCTGATGACTATAACTTCTTTCAGAACTGGCTCGGAACTGGATTGTTAACAAGTACAGGTAATTTATAGGGTAACCAAAAAATAAAAAAATTCAGTAATTTTTTTATGAAAAACTATTATATGGATGCTCAAAGAAAAGTTGGGTGTAAGTTTATTTGTTTCAACATTGTAACGATTTGATTACTCTCGTTTCGGACGTATATCGCCTCAATGGATTTGAAATTTTTCCACGACGTTTCGATCCCTAGTATATGCCATTGTCTTCAGGTCTGCAGTACAGTAGTGCATGCAATAATAATAAAAAATAATAATAATACAATTCATTGTATTCTTCACGATCATTAAAATGACCTAGGATACGTCAGACAGCAATTAAAATTCACATACTGTCAACATCTATACATAAAAATTATAACAATTCCACAGTCAACATCTATACATAATAATATAACAATTTCACAAGTTAGATGGAGATACATATCATTGATAAAATACTCATCAGTACTATAAAAGCACCATTAATCAAGTATTCTTGGAGTTTTTACACACGCGAGGGTGAATGTTTCTGAAGTCTTATTAATTAGTTTTTTCTGGTAGGATATGCATGAAAATCACAGTTTTGATTGTAATTCTGTATCTGTTTCCGGAATAACAAAGTACATTTATTTGTAAATGTGAATGCACATAACTTTATTCTCAATAAAGCGGGGTCTACAATATTCTCTGCAGTCTATTCTATATATATAAGTCGCATAACCCTCGTCTGGGAGACAAATATTTTATTCAGTTTGTGGTACAACCCCAAACAGCAATATTATCGGAAATATGGGCATATAAAGTAAACATTTAATAGTTGGGCTCCATTGAAATTGGACCTCAATTGTCTAATTGCGTAGAACCCACTGTTAACTTTCTTACTGACATGATTTATACTCCCAGGTCATGTTACCATCGATATATGTACCAAGGAATTTGGTGTTATCTGATGAATCAATTATTTCATCACCTAGTCTAACATGAAAATTATCAATTTTTCCATTCGTCCTGGAATAGAATTGCATCACAACAGTTTTCTTTGCATTCACCACCAAAGAATTTTTATGACACAAATTTGTGAATTCGAGACTCAATGTATTCAATTTTTCCTGGAGTTCCTCTGGGTTACCGGCATTCACTGCGATCGTTGTATCATCTGCATATAAAACTATATAACCTGTGCTTGTATGATTGGGCATATCGTTGATGTAAAGAATAAAAATGAGACGACCCGATATAGAGCCTTGAGGAACCGCAAGATCAATGCCATACTGCTGCGATTGAAAATTGTCAATTTTAACATATATCTTCCTGAGAGTCAGGTATGATCTGAGCCATGAAAGAAAGGTACCCCTGAAGCCAAGTGAATACAGATTTTTGCATATAATGTCGGGGTCAATAATGTTGAATGCTCTTCATAAGTCAAAGAAAAGTGCACCGACATATTTAGTTTTGCACCTTTGAATTCCGCTAGAACGAAAAATTAGCGGTTTCCATACATTCCTGATCTCAATGCTTGGCTGACTAAAAGTTCGATTAGGCGGCCGACTTGAATTTTATTTGAACAATGCTTCTATCTATGTAGTCCCACAGAATTCGATGTTTATTCCAGTCGTGGTAAGCAATTCCCAATTTTGACGTCCTCCCACATGTTCTTTTTTTGTGTTCTGCTACGGATTAGATTGAGATTTGTTGTTTGGGGCTCATGGGCTAGAAGCATCTTCCCTGTGACCTTTTCAGATCTATTTTGTACCTACTCGCTCTTTTCTATCAGAGTTCCTTGGCAGGTTTTGTCCTTATCAATAGACTCCACAGGTGAGACTTTAGATCTTTCATGTATTTGGAAAGTTGTGGATTTTCACCCATTACGTTGTAAACCTCAGTTTCGACAGGCCTTCTTACAAGAACACTACGTGTACTGAAGTTCACTCATCTTCTTGGCTAAACCTACATATGGTTTCTCCTGCAAATTCAATGTTTTTTTTTCGAATTAATAGTACCCTGATCCTAGTTGTCCTTCTATTCTGGCTTAGTAGATACTCATGAATTTTTGCGTAGGTTCTTCAATAATATCCTCCGCATATCCCATACCTGGCGACTTTCTCCACCATTCTTGTGATTTGTTTTTCAGACATCTCCGGATGTAGCTTTTAGCAGGGTTTTTCAGAGACCATGCTCGGGATAAGGAGTTGCCCCCATAAACCGAATGTCCTGGAACCCAGGCAAGAGTTATATCTGTCTTGACTGGCTAGGGATCCCAGGCAATCCCAATCGAGTTTTGAATTTGGGAATGGGGTCATTTCCCAACTGTTCATATAGCTTAGTGTAGTCCCTTCCTTGCCTTCTGTGAAAGAAGAAAAATATTAACCAATCTGTGATGTTCTACAAATATAGAAAAAGGGAAATATTCCTAGCAGAAGAAATAAACTTGTAATAGCGAAAATACTTATTCAGTGGCAAAAGTTAAAGAAAAACGAAGCAAAACGATCGACTGTGATGAGAAAAAAAAGAAGAAAGATTAGGGAAAAGTTCAGAATGACACTGCACTATTTTACACGTCTAAAAAATAGAATCTTCAAAAAGCGAGTTGAAGCCAGAACTGCTACCATCCAATGGGATGGTAAAATGCTGTTAACAGGAAATGAGCTTGTGGATGGAATCCCATTTGAGTGTCAAGCTAGGAAATAGATAAGCTTCCAAAACTACCAAAAGGATCAGAACAGGTAATAGCCTCAGCCGTTTTCAAACATTATTATCATGGGGCTCGTGCAATGGAATAATGATTGAATATATGGGTTTGATGATACTGCATCGAATTAATGGAACTTGTACCTTATTTGAGCGGACTGTGAGAGAACATTGTATTATGGCTTGCATGGAAACATCACATTTTGCAGATCGTGCTTGAAGCAGTTGGTGCCTGCAGTAGGCCAGAAATATAGATCCTTAGGCGTTATCAAAAACATTCCTACACATAAATCAAAGAACTTTGAGGGAGTTGATTCAGGCCAAGAAACATCAATTTATGTTGTAGTAGTTTCAACCACGGGAGGATTACAAAGAGTTACTGAACCCCAGTATTATAGAAGGATGATAATGATTAAACAAAGCGAATAATTTTCTATATTCTATAATTGTTGAAATTATCGTCGAAGATTCCTGATTAAGAAATCCATGTTTTCATCATTTGAATAATAATAATTTCTTTTCGTTGTGATTATTTTCTAATGTTTCAAGGAATTATTTCAGTAATTTCAATTCAATAAAATAAATACTTACAATTTCAATACCAATTTATTATATTTTAATATCATTCGGTTAAACTCTATATTTTCACAGCTATAGCGACCCATGAAACCTCCTCAGAAAATCCGAAATGCTGTGTCAGTTTTGGACGAATAAAAACATATGAAAAGGTGACTGCCCCAAAAAAAATTTTTTTTTACATTTATTAAAATCAATATATATATATATATATATATATATATATATATAACGGAAGGAATTCAATGGACATAGCCCTCAAAGAGAAGTGTTAACCGTTGACACGTGTTTCGGGTTCTCAGCCCTCATCAGTACGGTGAAGAAGTGCAAGGATGAACAACACGACAAATCAACGGAGTCAACAAATAGGAAGCCAGTCGCATTTCTTCACCGTACTGATGAGGGCCGAGAGCCCGAAACACGTGTCTACGGTTAACACTTTTCTCTGAGGGCTATGTCCATTGAATTCCTTCCATTTTGTTTTTAACAGTCCCCTCGATATTCCTCTCTTTCATATTTATATTCCTGGACTCGGAAGTCACGCAGGTAGCTGCCTCCGTGGTGACGTTGGTTGTTGCCCTGGAATGCAGGGTCTGCTGACCAAAACCACAAATTAGCGGCTGGCTTCTGTTTGTTGACTCCGTTGATTTGTCGTTTTCTACCAAGTGTTGTTCATCCTTGCACTTCTCCACCGTACTGATGAGGGCCGATAGCCCAAAACACGTGTCTACGGTTAACACTTTTCTCTGAGGGCTATGTCCATCAAATTCCTTCCATCTTATATATATATATATATATATATATATATATATATATATATATATATATATATAATATATTACTCTCTTGACTGGACCAAGTTGATAAAACTGAGTTTAGGAAACACAGAAAACATAAAACATAAAATTGTTTTTTTTGTGTTTCCTCAAACTCAGTTTTATATATATATATAAATATATATAAATAATATATTGAATTATATCTTCAGTTGTCTATCTTCCGAACAAGCTATATTCTCTATTCTGTTTCATTCATGTGTTATTTTATATCACTTTCAGCATGTATCATTCATTTGCTTCGATTTATTGGCAAGATATATAGGTTAGGGATGCCCACAAGTTTTCTTCGTGAGATATCTCCGATTTATTTTCATTTTTTCATCATTTATGTCCATGCCTGTAACCTTAATGAAAATAAATATATTATTGAAATATATATATATATATATATATATATATATTCGTTTGCTTTCTTTGTGATATGGAGTACCTATACAACGAGCACGTAAAGGTTGGAATAAATTATTCACAGGGTCAGAAGAGAAAAATCGCTCGTACATTTCAATTTTAATATTTGAATCTGCACGTTTTGCCATATAACTCTTTTGGGTGACGTCATAATTGTTTCAGTTATGACGTCATCGACATTTTCGTAAATAGCAACCCTCATATTTGATAGTGTCATTATTTTTGCATTCAATACGTTAAAGTTTATGGCATGGTACATGAAGAAATTGGCGACAAGGAATCGATTGAATGTTGAAAGCACGCACTACTTATGTTGGCTGCAGAAAACCCGACCGATATAAGAATATAAGAAAAATATTTTAGTGCCTGGGCACAAAAAAATTATGTCCTTTTTTGGAGAATTTTTCGTACAGAAAAGATTATTTATATTTACTTCATTTGCTTGCGTTACCTTCAAGTCAGATTTGCCGAGCGGTCTAAAGCGCCAGATTTAAACTCTGGTTCCCGAAAGATCCCTTTCGTGAGTTCGAACCCCACACATAACAGTTTTTTTATTTGTCTCTTCGAAATTGAGAAATAATATGTTTTGAAACGCCTAAATAGTTTGGGAAAACAAATAATTTTTCAATTTCGAAGGGAAAAATAAAAAAAACTCTCAGGTGCAGATATTTTGCGCAGACACTAAATGATCGCCCTTATGTTTGCTGTGAGTACTAACATTTTTTAAACCTTCTGTAACTCGATCGGCCGGGTTTTCTGCAACCAGCTCAAAGTCTATATCCACCATAAGTAGTGCGTGCTTTTGATATTCAATTGATTCCTTGTCGATAATTTCCTCATGTACCATGCCATAAAATTTAACGCATCTCCTTCCAAATGACACTATCACAAATGAGGGGACCTATTTAAAAAAAAAACGATGACGTCATAACTAGCATAATTATGACGTCACCCAAATGTCAAAATGTGCACGTTCTAATGATAAAATTAACGAGTGATTTTTCTCTTCTGGTACCATTATATTTTCAGGGTAGCCAAACCCTTTTTTTCAATTAGTACATTGAGATTTTTTTTTGTTATTCAGGGTCTAAATGGAGGAAACGAAGGAAATTGCTGACCCCATCATTCCACTTTTCCATCCTGGGAAATTCCGTTGATATTTTCGACAGAGTTGGAGATGTTTTCATAAGAAATCTCGAGAAAGAGGTTGGAAAAGCTAGCTTTGATGTTCATCCCTTGGTTTCGCTTTGTACCCTCGACATCATTTGTGGTAAGGTCTATTCTCAATATATTATAGATTATAAAGCATTCGACTAAGAGAGTGGAATATATGAAACAATGAATTTTTTATTCAAACCCAAGAAAACAAGCCAAAAATATCCCCTCAGGTTCAAGAAACTACCAACAATATATCCAGCATGGGTGAAATTATGCTACCAATCTACCAGTCACTAAGGCAGAATTTCGGACATGAGACTTGTAATTTTTTGATCCTGATGAAGACGAGGATCTACCCGTCGAAACGTAGAAACTAAATTACACATGCTATCCCGAAACAAATCTGTAATTAATTTATGAAAGTCAGATCCACGAACCTAAAACCCAAGAAAAACAAACCAAAAATATACCCTCAGGTTCAAGAAACTACTAACAACATATCCAGCATGAGTGAAATTATGAACCATTCTACCAGTCACTAGGCAGAATTCAGGACATAAGATTGGTTATTTTCTAATCCTGATGAAGACGAGGATCCACCCGTAGAAACTAAATTACACATGTTATACCAAAACAAAGTTGCAATTAATTTATGAAAGTCAGATCCACGAACCTAAAACCCAAGAAAAACATGCCAAAAATATACCCTCAGGTTCAAGAAACTACCAACAACATATCCAGCATGGGTGAAATTATGCTACTATTCTACCAGTCACTAAGGCAGAATTTCGGACATAAGACTTGTGATTTTTTAATCCTGATGAAGACGAGGATCCACCCGTCGAAACGTAAAAACTAAATTACACATATTATCCCAAAACAAAGTTCTAATTAATTTATGAAAGTCAGATCCACGAACCTAAAACCCAAGAAAAACAAGTCAAAAATATACCCTCAGGTTCAAGAAACTACCAACAATATATCCAGCATGGGGGAAATTATGCTACCATTCTATCAGTCACTAAGGCAGAATTTCGGACATAAGACTTGTAATTTTTTTATCCTGATGAAAACGAGGATCCACCCGTCGAAACGTAGAAACCAAATTACACATGTTATCCCAAAACAAAGTTGTAATTAATTTATGAAAGTCAGATCCACGAACCTGAAACCCAAGAAAAACAAGCCAAAGCTCAGGTTCAAGAAACTACCAACAACATATCCAGCATGGGTGAAATTATGCTACCATTCTATCAGTCACTAAGGCAGAATTTCGGACCTATAATCTGTGCGGTGAAGTTCAGACCTGTTATCGTAGAATTTTAATTTCATGAAATTTCGTGCACATTAATAGGTCACCAACAGATGTCAGCATAGGCAAATCCACGACACCAATAGTCGTACTCCTAGTGCGTTCTGATTATATATTTATATATATATATATATATATATATATATATATATATATATATTTTTATATATATATATATATATATAAAATGGAAGGAATTTAATGGACATAGCCCTCAGAGGAAAATGTTAACCGTAGACACGTCTTTCGGGCTCTCGGCCCTCATCAGTACGGTGGAGAAGTGTAAAGATGAACAACAGTTGGTGGAAAACGACAAATCAACGGAGATAACAAACAGAAGCCAGCCGCTCATTTGTGGTTTCGGTCAGCAGACCCTGAATTCCAGGGCAACAACCAACGTCACCACGGAGGCAGCTATAGCTACCTGCGTGACATCCGAGTCCAGGAATATAAATATGAAAGAGAGTAATATTGAGGGGACTGTTAAAAACAAAATGGAAGGAATTCAATGGACATAGCCCTCAGAGGAAAATGTTAACCATAGACACGTGTTTCGGGCTCTCGGCCCTCATCAGTACGGTGGAGAAGTGCAAAGATGAACAACACTTGGTAGAAAACGACAAATCAACGGAGTCAACAAACAGACGCCAACCGCTCATTTGTGGTTTCGGTCAGCAGACCCTGAATTCCAGGGCAACAACCAACGTCACCACGGAGGCAGCTATAGCTACCTGCGTGACATCCGAGTCCAGGAATATAAATATGAAAGAGAGTAATATTGAGGGGACTGTTAAAAACAAAATGGAAGGAATTCAATGGACATAGCCCTCAGAGGAAAATGTTAACCATAGACACGTGTTTCGGGCTCTCGGCCCTCATCAGTACGGTGGAGAAGTGCAAAGATGAACAACACTTGGTAGAAAACGACAAATCAACGGAGTCAACAAACAGACGCCAACCGCTCATTTGTGGTTTCGGTCAGCAGACCCTGAATTCCAGGGCAACAACCAACGTCACCACGGAGGCAGCTATAGCTACCTGCGTGACATCCGAGTCCAGGAATATAAATATGAAAGAGAGTAATATTGAGGGGACTGTTAAAAACAAAATGGAAGGAATTTAATGGACATAGCCCTCAGAGGAAAATGTTAACCGTAGACACGTGTTTCGGCTCTCGGCCTCATCAGTACGGTGGAGAAGTGAAAGATGAACAACACTTGGTGGAAAACGACAAATCAACGGAGTCAACAAACAGAGCAGCCGCTCATTTGTGGTTTCGGTCAGCAGACCCTGAATTCCAGGGCAACAACCAACGTCACCACGGAGGCAGCTATAGCTACCTGCGTGACATCCGAGTCCAGGAATATAAATATGATAGAGAGTAATATTGAGGGGACTGTTAAAAACAAAATGGAAGGAATTTAATGGACATAGCCCTCAGAGGAAAATGTTAACCGTAGACACGTGTTTTGGACTCTCGGCCCTCATCAGTACGGTGGAGAAGTGTAAAGATGAACAACACTTGGTGGAAAACGATGAGGGCCGAGAGCCCGAAACACGTGTCTACGGTTAACATTTTCCTC
Source organism: Gonioctena quinquepunctata (assembly GCA_018342105.1). Classification (NCBI taxonomy): domain Eukaryota; kingdom Metazoa; phylum Arthropoda; class Insecta; order Coleoptera; family Chrysomelidae; genus Gonioctena; species Gonioctena quinquepunctata. The sequence continues at coordinate 33,241 of JAFIRS010001397.1, forward strand.
TGAGGGCTATGTCCATTAAATTCCTTCCATTTCGTTTTTAACAGTCCCCTCGATATTACTCTCTTCATTATTTCCTGACTCGGATGTGACGCAGGTAGCTATACTGCCTCCGTGGTGACGGTGGTTGTTGCCCTGGAATTCAGGGTCTGCTGACCTAAACCACAAATGAGCGGCTAGCTTCTGTTTGTTGACTCCGTCGATTTGTTGTTTTCTACCAAGTGTTGTTCATCCTCGCACTTCTCCACCGTACTGATGAGGGCCGAGAGCCTGAAACACGTGTCTACGGTTAACACTTTTCTCTGAGGGCTATGTCCATTAAATTCCTTCCATTTTGTTTTTAACAGTCCCCTCGATATTACTCTCTTTCATATATATATATATATATATATATATATATATAAATATAATATATATATATATATATATATATATATATATATATTATATATATATATATTTCATTATATATAATTTTATTTTTTAAAAAACGTTGTGGTTAAGAAAAGTTCAGTGATTCATAATTGAATTTTCAATAATAAGTTTCGTTTTGGGGCTCCAAAACTTCTTCAGTTATACATTTATGTTATTTCTGAAAAGGAGAGTTATGGTTATGGCATGGCAATATTATATTTTTGTTTCCTCTTTCCTACCTTAAAACACATTATTCGTAAAGGTCCACATGTTGATATGTGTTGTTACTTTTTTTGGGGTATTTTGTATTTCCTTATTTTAAAGTTTTTTTTGTTTTTAGGTTATTTTTTTTAATAATCTGTGGCCAATTGGGCGGTTATAGTTGATTGAGCATTGATTGTTTCTCTTTCATCTTGACATTATTGGAAATAGTTTCAATCATGTTGAAATAACTTATTTTCACTTAATAAAATAATGTGGTGCTTGTTTGTTCTGAAAGCATGGAACTGGGCAGAACGTAGCACAAAACTAGTATTCAATGACAGCTAAATGTCTTCAAAATGTTATTTGTCACCCTTTCATTTTGTGTTTGTGTTGCCATCTATATTTGTTATTTGAACTTTGAAAAAGGGATGGTTGTAATTTAGGTTTTCTTAACATATAACCATGTTGTTTTGGTTCAGTCAACACGAAGAGAGGGTTCTGGTTTTTAATCGGAGGTATATTATAATTGTGTATTGACTTGTTTGTGCTGCCATCTGTTGTTGTTTTTTTGTTTTTTGTTTTTTTTTGTGGTTTTGTCTTAGTGCTTGTGCTATATTTAAAAAAAATATGAGCGATAATTATTGTTCTTGTAGTTATGAAACATGCCAAAATGAAAAACAAATAAAGGATGATTGATAGAAGGTGTTTTGATTTCAAATGATATTATGTTATGTTTTTTTCATGTCAGTGTTATCGTTCAATGAATTTGGGTAAAGTTTTATGTGCATCCTCTCGAGGAATTCTCTTATTTTTGGTGTTTTTTTCAGTTGCTGGTATTTTTGTATCGTTGTAGTTAAATTCATGATTGGTTGATCTTTTGTGTTTATTCAAGGCAGTTGTCCATTCATTCTGGATTCTAGATATTGAGAGGTTTGTCCAATATATACTTGGTTGCAACTTTCTTCGTTACACGGAATTTTAAAATCAAACTGAAGAAGTTTTGGAGCCCCAAAACGAAAAGTATTATCAAAAATTCATTTATGAATCACTGAACTTTTCTTACCGACGAACCAGAAACCCAAGAAAATCACAGAAGAATATTTAAACCCAATGGTTCAAGAACCCTCACAATCCAAATATATATATATATATATATTATATATATATATATATATATATATATATATATATATATATATATATATATATATATATATATATATATATATATATATAAATATATATATATATATATATATATATATATATATATATATATTGAATGGTTTGATGAATTGAAAAATAGAAATTGTTTTTATTTTGCCCCACGTTTTGGGTGCCAATTGTTATGTTTTGATGAATTGTATAAATATAATTTGTTTTTACATATTGATTGCAATGATTTTTGGTAATTCTTTGAGAGCCAAATTTATATATTATAAATAGATATTTCTGACCCTGTATTAATAATTGTCAGCGAACGTCACTGTTCTCTCGTCACGCTACCAACAATTATTATTTTCTTCGCCACAGCTAACAACAGTTGGTACGCCCTTGTCTCATATAGTCGGTTCAAAGGAATTTGGCCACTGGTGGCTAACTTCAGTTTATTGAATGATATTTGTTATGTTAGTTGATAATTGTGAGGAAATAAACAAACCAAATATCAGAAAACAATTATCTCCTTTATTCAGGAAGACTTAAAAATACCTGGCCTACGAGAAATAACTTATGCTAGCGTGAATCAAACAATTATTCACGGATAATCATAAAATGCATATCATGGGTAGATAAACAGAACCTCACTTTTTCTGTGAGAGTAATTTTCTGTTATTGTTCATAAAAAAGTGACATAGAGTTCATCGGTTGTGAAAAATGTTATTTGTGAAATAGTTCAGGACCGGGAAAGCACTATTAAAGGTTTTATACCTGGTTGGAACTGTTGGTGCTCACAACTATACCATAAAAACAGGAAGTCTCCTCTCTCCAGCCTTCGTTAGGAACTGCAAAACCATGTGTCAGGAACGTATCGATGCGGGACTCAGCTTTTGGAATCGTGGATATACGATATCATCAAGGTAATCTTATTCTGTTCAGCAAATGATGGAATTATTCCATTTTTCTTTTAGTGAAATTTTGTGCGTGCTTCCGCTTTGGAAAATATTTTCGATCTCCTCGAAGCTTTGTTTTTTCGTCGCTTCGCAACATCTTGCCCTTGTTGTTGTTCCATTTGAAATTTCGAATTCGCGCACCAAATTGTCACTTTACACTGTTTATATCAATGTTGCACAATTTATACACACAATTAAATTCCCATTCTTATCATTAATTACAAGTTTGAATAATAATTGCTTATGATACCTTCTCTTTGTCATTCTCTCACAATTTCCAACTTTTCATTTGATCATCTCTTCTCTGATTGGCTATCTTTCATAAAGACGTTTGCTGTTCTCTCATTGGCTACTTTTAGTTTGCTACAAATTCATGTACAGAGTGTTTCAAGTTTATAAATGTGTTGATTACTTTTTATTATATAATTTTGTAAACTTGATTTTTTTTTTAATTTTAAAATTTTAAAATTGACTGTTTTATAGTACTTTGACATTTTTATCTATCCATATCATACATAGGCTCATAAAATACAATGAATTTTAAAAGTTATTTACAAGCAAACTCTTGAAATTGATAATTATTTATTATTTATTCTTTTTGTGGCTTTTTTGTCTTTTAAAATTTACAACTGGCATAACATAACATAACAACATTCCTAAATTTATATTCAATAATTTTCTACTAGTTAGAAAATTTTGAATATCAATTTCTTTATTTATATTTTTTTTTATTTTACTTAACTCATACTAATTTCTACTTTCAGAAAACTTCTTGAGCTGGACTTCAAGAAAAACAAGTTCTACAACAATAACTTATTTACAACTACTAAAATTACATTTGGTTGTTCCAGAAAAACTTGACTTGGACTTCTTTTCGGATCAAGAGAGAAAACTTTTCAAGATATTATCATATCTGATATTTTATATTTTATTATTATCTTACTTTCATTTTATACTTTATACTGATATTATTTTCAATTATCGAATAGATTTTTATGATTACTGGTTTTTTAATTTTTTTTTTTTTTTTCCTATCTTTCCCTTCAGTTGTTCTCTATATTCATATTGAATTGGATATTTTATTAATTTGAATCTCTCATTTTATTTACTTTTATTTTGTGTACATACTCTTTCGCTTTATCATTTTTCATACATAATCAACATATTATATTTATTTATAATTCATTAATATACCTTCATTTTATTTATTAATATACCTTCATTGTATTTATCATTATACCTTATCATCATCATATTTATTATAATATACTTCTTTAGTATTATTATTATTATCATACCCACTTTCATTTCTCACATACATTAATTTTATACACAAAATATTTTTATCTTCATTTCTTTTTATTTTTCTTCAAAATTCACATTATTTATTATCCATTCCTATATTTTTTCTTCTTTGTAATCTATATTGTTTTTCACTTTACTTTAACTAACCTGTACCAATAAATTCTATCATTTTTTTTTTAGTTATTTTTTATTTTTTTTTTTAATTTTTTTCTGTTTCCTACAATATTCTCTCTCATTGATTTATTTTTTTCTTTACGTTTGTTTTTCATCTTATTTAATTTTATTCAAGTGTTTCTGAAATCATTCCTATCTATTAAATTATTTTTTTAACCTTTTTCCAATTTTTTTATTCCTTAACTTGCCTATCAAATTTGTTAATCTACAATTTATCAATTCCTAAATTTTCATTTTTATTATTTGTCTCTCCTTCTATGGAATCTTGCTTGTCTTGTAACTACAAGCTTATTTTTTATTTCAAAAATTTTCAATAGAAATTTTCTGTTAACATTTTCAACTATTTTCATTTTCATAAATTCAACTATTTCTTGTTTTTGCAAGTAATATTTATTTCCATTCTTTCCTATTTTTATGTTTAACATTTTACCATCTATTATTATTATTATTTCATTATTTATATTATTTCCTTTTATTTCCAACATTCTATTCGCCCTGTAGATGTCATTGATTTGCATTACTATTATTTTTTCATTTATATTTCCTTTTTCCAAATCATAATTTTCATTAGTCATTTTTGTGTCATTCAGTTTCATTATAATTATTTTATCATTTTTGTCACCTCTTTGTAATTCAAAATTCATTTTTACCACGTTCCTGTCATATGTTTTTATTATTTTTACTTTATTATTTATTTTCCCCTTTTGCATTTCACGATTTTTGTTATTCACATTAATATTATGCCTACGTTCATTATTTTGGAGATCGAAATTTATTTTTATATTTTGTCTTTTTTATCATTTTCCTATTTATTTGTTTGTATTTTATTTTCCATTCTTTCCATATTTTCTTTTATATCTTTTATATTTTCTTTCACATTTTCTCTTAATCTTTCTTCCATACTCGCTGTGTTTTCTTTCAACTCTTTTATTTCCTTTTTCAAACTTATTTTTATTTCATTCTTCATATTTCCCATTTTTTCTTCCATTCTTTCCTCCATTCTTCCCATACTTCTCTCATTCCATCATTCATTCTTTCTATTTTCTCTTCCATTCTTGCTGAATTTTCTTTTAAATCTTCTTTCATACTTTCTTTTATTTCATTTTTCAAACTTTCTGAATTTTCTTCAATTTCATTCATATCATTTTTCAAACTTCCATATTTTCATTTTTATCCATTTTTTCATTCATACTTGCTATATTTTTATCCATTTTTTCATTCCTCCTGACTGAATCTTCTTTCATACTCATCATGTATTCCATCATTTTCTGAAATTCATTGTTTCTCTCTGTCCTTTCACTTTTTATTTCACTCTCTTCACATTACTACTCTCTCCTTCTTCCTGATCACCTCTCTCTCTACCTTCTGCACCTTCTTCCAAACCAACTTTCTTACCATCTCTCAAATCCATTTTTTATTCACAAATATTTACCCTTACTCGTTGAAATGCCACTTGCTAATATTCACCCAGTGTTATTAAGAAATAATCTTTTTCCTTTACTTGCCCTTACTTGTGATAAATATTAAAATATATTTTCCTTACTTTCCTTTACTCGCCTTTTCCGCCTTTTTCTCAATAAATATTATGAAATAATATATTTCCCTTACTCGCCCATACGTTGGGACGCCATTTGATATGGTTTGATGAATTGAAAAATAGAAATTGTTTTTATTTTGCCCCACGTTTTGGGTGCCAATTGTTATGTTTTGATGAATTGTATAAATATAATTTGTTTTTATATATTGATTGCAATGATTTTTGGTAATTCTTTGAGAGCTAAATTTATATAATATAAATAGATATTTCTGACCCTGTAATAATAATTGTCAGCGAACGTCACTGTTCTCTCGTCACGCTACCAACAATTATTATTTTCTTCGCCACAGCTAACAACAGTTGGTACGCCCTTGTCTCATATAGTCGGTTCAAAGGAATTTGGCCACTGGTGGCTAACTTCAGTTTATTGAATGATCTTTGTTATGTTAGTTGATAATTGTGAGAAAATAAACAAACCAAATATCAGAAAACAATTATCTCCTTTATTCAGGAAGACTTAAAAATACCTGGCCTACGAGAAATAACTTATGCTAGAGTGAATCAAACAATTGTTCACGGATAATCATAAAATGCATATCATGGGTAGATAAACAGAACCTCACTTTTTCTGTGAGAGTAATTTTCTGTTATTGTTCATAAAAAAGTGACATAGAGTTCATGGGTTGTGAAAAATGTTATTTGTGAAATAGTTCAGGACCGGGAAAGCACTATTAAAGGTTTTATACCTGGTTGGAACTGTTGGTGTTCACAACTATACCATAAAAACAGGAAGTCTCCTCTCTCCAGCCTTCGTTAGGAACTGCAAAACCATGTGTCAGGAACGTATCGATGCGGGACTCAGCTTTTGGAATCGTGGATATACGATATCATCAAGGTAATCTTATTCTGTTCAGCAAATGATGGAATTATTCCATTTTTCTTTTAGTGAAATTTTGTGCGTGCTTCCGCTTTGGAAAATATTTTCGATTTCCTCGAAGCTTTGTTTTTTCGTCGCTTCGCAACATCTTGCCCTTGTTGTTGTTCCATTTGAAATTTCGAATTCGCGCACCAAATTGTCACTTTGCACTGTTTATATCAATTAACCTGTGGTAGAAGTCCATTGTATCTCGAAGTGGAGTGGTATAATTTTATGAAGAAGAAAAACACGAAGTCGTCTCCACAATATAATATTAACAATCGATTAGATCAATACCATCGATTAGGTGAACATGTTTCGAACCTCTATAGGTTCATCATCAGCATATATAAAAGTATTATGGAGATGAAAAAATTATTTTGTAGGTTAATGTTATAAAATTATTTAATTCCAATGTTCATAACGTAGACCATATGGTAAGTTGGGATTTCCCTTTCAAGGGCTGTGTCCCATATTTGAATTTGGGAGGGCTAAATACTTTAGCCGATGCAAAATGAATTGACGACATGAGGAAACAATAGATGCAATGGCGGTGATAAACATGTTCACCTAATCGATGGTATTGATCTAATCGATTGTTAATATTATATTGTGGAGACGACTTCGTGTTTTTCTTCTTCATAAAGTTTATATTAATGTTGCACAATTTATACACACAATTAAATTCCCATTCTTATCATTAATTACAAGTTTGAATAATAATTGCTTATGATACCTTCTCTTTGCCATTCTCTCACAATTTCCAACTTTTCATTTGATCATCTCTTCTCTGATTGGCTATCTTTCATAAAGACGTTTGCTGTTCTCTCATTGGCTACTTTCAGTTTGCTACAAATTCATGTACAGAGTGTCTCAAGTTTATAAATGTGTTGATTACTTTTTATTCATGATAATTTTGTAAATCTTGACTTTTAGTTGTCTTTTGAGCAATTATGAGTTATAATAATTTTGATAGTGTATATAATTGACTGTTTTATAGTACTTCGACATTTTTATCTATCCATATCATACCTAGGCTCATAAAATACATTGAATTTTAAAAGTTATTTACAAGCAAACTCTTGAAATTGATAATTATTTATTATTTATTCTTTTTGTGGCTTTTTTGTCTTTTAAAATTTACAACTGGCATAACATATATATATATTTTAGTTACATCTTTCTTAGGTTTTTGGATACTTGAAAAATTAGGTTGTTTTTTTTAAATTTATTTATTTTGAACAAGACGTTTTGCTCCTTGTTGGGAGCTTTTTCATTTTTTTTAATTATATAATTACATTGATTGTTTGGTAATCTGCAAGGGAATACATTGTTAATATGATATTTAATTATTTATAACCTGTAAGTACGTACCATGCCAAACATTTTATTAAAACAATACATTTTCTACCGTCTAAGATTGTGTGGTAGTATGTTGGTTCTTTTGTATCGGCAGTGGTGTTTATAAATGACTTGGTTCAGTTTTCCTGTGGTTTTGTTTTTTATTTTTGAGTCCTTTGATGGATGTATAATTTACCTAATATGGCGAGTGGATATTCTATGTATGTGTGAAATGTCAAATGTTGGCGAAACGAAGAGGACGGATGTGACGTGTTCGTGAGTTTCGGTTTTGATTCGTCCAGTGTTAGTTGGGATGCGCGTGGGTGTTGATGTTTTTCTCTGTTGTGTTTTGGGTTTTGTTTGGGGGAAAAAGGTGTAGTTTTATTCAATTTTTATTTGGTGTGATTGAGTATAAAATTGTATGATATATTTGGCTTAAATTGTTTATGTCTCTTCTGTCGTTCATTGTATTTTTGTTTTTTTTTATGTGTATCATTTCTTTGATTATTCTTTTGTTTAGGTTTGGTTCAAAAGCTAAAATTTTGGTGTTTGTGAAATGGGGTTGTGATTATCTTCTAAAATATGTTTGTTTAGCGCAGTGCTTGATTTTGTCATATATTTATGGCCTTTTAATCTGTTTTCCAAAAGTTGTGACGTCATTCCAATGTACTCTTTGTGGCAGTCATTACACGGAATGCTATATATAAGGTTTGATTTTTTTAACAGGGGGTCTTTACTTTTTAATGGGGTGTAAAATTGTTTTAATGTGTTGTGTGCTTTGTAACTAACGTCGAAATTATGTTTGTTTAGAATGCTTTTTTATGTTTTCTGATAATCCTGCTATGTATGGAGTGAAATGTATTGTGTGTTAGTATTTGGGGGTCTATGATTGGATGTGTTGTAAAATTTATGAATTCTTTGTTTAATGATTTTATTGATTAAATGGAGGGGATAATTGTTGTTTTGTAGGGTATTTCTGACTTTTATTAGACACTCTTTTCTATAAATAGGGCTGCTTAAAAGTATTGCTCTATCTGCTATTCCTATTATTACACTTTTTTTTTGTTTGAGTGGGTGGTTTGAATTGTAATTGAGATACCTACCTGACCAGGTTTGTTTGTGTACCATTTGGTTAGAAATTTGGTATTTGTTCTGATTAAGGTTATGTCTAAAAATTATTTTTTGTTTTCTTCAATTTCAACGGTGAATTGTATTTTTGGGTGAAAAGAGTTGAAAGCTTGGATTACATCATTTACTTTTTCTTTTGGGACAGTTGTGATACAGTCATCAACGTATCTTTTAAAAAAGGGAAGTTTTATGTTCAAGTTTTTTATAATGTTTTCTTCTAAGGATTCCATTACAAGTTCTGCTACAGTGCTGGAAATAGGGGAACCCATTGCACAGCCATCTAGTTGTTCATAAAATCGTTATCGTATTGAAAATAATTTGTAGATAGGGTAAGTTTTAGAGCATTAATGAAATCGTTTTTGAGAAGCGGGGTATGGTTTTCTAATTCCTGCCATTTTTTTTCTATGATGTTTTCAACAAGTTCGTTTGGTATGTTTGTGTATAATGATGTTACATCAAGTGATATGAATTGGTGGTTTTCTGGAAGGTGTATATTATCTATGAATTTCTTAAAAGTGAAAGAGTCCTTGATATGGAAATCATTCTTTCCTGTGATGTTGGATAAACTGTTCGATAAGAATTTTGATAAATTTGTAGAAAGGAGATTGGATGGATGACACTATTGGTCTGAGAGGGGTGTTTTCCTTATGTAGCTTAGGTAGTCCATGAATTTTTGGTGCGGTTGCATTATGAATGGTTAAATAATTTTTAGTCTTTTCTGGTATAATTTTTTTTTCATATCATCTTTTTGTTAGATTGTTGTTTTGTGTCTGATATTTGTTGGTGGGGTTGTTTTTAATTTTTTGTAAGTGTTTTTATATATATATATATAATATTTAATATATATATATATTTTCATATTATCAGTCTGTAATATAAATCGTTTTCTGGCCAAGAAATGTCAGATTCTTCTTTCGTTTTTCTTTCAAATGAGACTTCGTGCTATATTCCTGTATAGATACAACTTCAGCGTAATGCTACAATTTTGACCCCAGAAATAATTTGAATAACTTTTATCAAAATCTAATCAGTTCCCAATTTTCACATCAGTTTTGGAGCTCAACTATCATTTAGACTAAAAAGATTATTTAATTTTTTGTTTTTCAGTTGATTTTTTCGTCGGTTCAATTTTGTATATTATAGTGTCCTGAAGATAATTTTCATTAAAATGGAATGTTCTCGAAATACAATAGAGATTTTAGTTATTGTGTCCGAGATGATTCAGAATTGAATATTTCACGTTGAATTTCTTATTCCAGAGGCAGCAATGGGAAGTACGCTGAATGCGCAAGAAAAGGGCAGTTCGCAATACGTTCGCAGTGTAAAAACGATGTGCTCCATAATAATCGACAGGATTTTTTCGCCCCTACCAGTGCGTCTCTATCCTTTCACTCTGAACTACTTCAGAGAAAAAAAAGTGGTGAAAGTATTGCACGCTCACACCGACGCTATCATTGACAGAAGAATCAAAGAGGGACCCTCAGACAAGTTAGGCAATGTATGTGATGAAATAGGGATGAAAAAGAAACTGGCTTTTCTGGACATGCTCTTAGAGAACCGCACCTATGATGGCATGCCTTTGTCCCGAGCTGATATCAGGGAAGAAGTCGATACCTTCATGTTCGAGGTGATTCAGATATTGTCTTAATTTTGTTTGTAACGGCGTTACCCGAAGCCAACGTGTGTTCTACGATATGTCGAATCGTGTAGGGCATCATTCATAGGCTAAGAGCGGGCTGAAGAAAACCTGGCCAATCGAGTAACAGAATGAAATGTATTTAAAATGTTAGTACTCACAGCAAACATAAAAAAAATAATTGACTGCCTAGACAAAAGTGGTGCATAAGTTTTTATGGCCTTTTTTGCAAAAAGCAATCATACCAATGTACCAACAGATTGGTATTAGTTTCAAAACCGATTAACTTCTTGTTACATGATGAGTTTTCTTGTTGTCTTTAATTGAATTGTTTGGATGGAACTTTCCACAATTCAAGGAAAAAGTGTTTTGATAAATGTGCCTATTAACAGAGCAAATTATCTGAATAGCAAGCCACATACCCAGCTAAAGGAGGCAATCAGAAAACTATTATATGACTAATTCTTCAACACTCTATTTTCCAAAGATTTGCAAATAAGGAAATTGAAAAGTACTTCATGATCATGTCAAATTTAATTTAAATTCTAAGGACTAGGCACAGATATAAGGGGATTCCTAGGCATCGATAGAATTTGCTGAAATTTTAGTATGTTACACCTAAGGTATATATCAATTCTACGCGACCACAATAGCAATTGCATCAGTGTGTAATCGAAACTTTCTATTTCTTGTTATATGATAAGCGATATTAAGGGTAGTTTATACCTGCGAGTTTTCGAGAAACTTTGTTGACCGAGGGTTTTCGGTGAATATATTTCATTGAAATGGTGGAAAATGATTGTAAAGCATATTATTTGTGCACCATAAAAAAATCCAATCAGCGCCCTCATTGGGGAAGTTTATACTAGATTTTTAAAGAACTTCGCTGACCGGGGGTATAATGAATATATTTCATTGAAACGCTGGAATATGATGGCACAAAATATATTATTCCTACCACTAGAGGCAAAATTCACATCAGCTACCTTGTAGGGGTAGTTTACACTTGGGATTTTTCGAAAAACTACTGACTGAGGAAATACATATGAGAAAATAAACCGTATAATAAACGATTCAGTCTCATAAATGAAATATTTAAAAATAAATAAAAACATCCTATAGGTATATAAAGTCCTAATATATGCATCCAATTGAATAAGTTTGGCAGAATCCGCATAGAAAATAAATATATATCAGAATTGAGCAGCACAATTTCAATCAATATTCAAAAAGTATATAAATAAAATGCAACTTGAACATACAATGGTCAATCTCGACGACGATAGTCACATTTATGAGGGGACTAAGTAATGTAATTTTTTTTTTATGGTGGTACAAATAATATATTTTGTGCAATTATATTCATCGAATTGTTTTCACTGGATACCTCCGGTCAGCAAAGTTCTTCGAAAAACGCGCAAACATATGTTATGTGCAATCATTTTCTACCGTTTCCATAAAATAGCTTTACCAAAAACTCTCGGTCAGTAAATCTCATCGAGGATTTCCATGATAAAACAGAATATTTCAATTTTACATTTGACATTTGACAGAGGTCTAAGGTGGTGGTTCACGAAAGGGAGACTATGTGAGCGTGGGTTCAATCCCCATTTCGGGCAGTTCTTTTTTTTTTCTTTCGAAATTGGAAAATGATTTGTTTGGGGCAGATATTCGTCCCAAAACAAATCATTTCTCATGTCCGAGAGCTGGCTGCAGAGAACCTGTAACATAATGAAATGTTTTCAAGAAATTGAATAAATAATTTCTCATCTGTATGTGTTTAGTTCAAATCTTTTAAGTGAATTTTAACCTACTTCTAGTTGTCCGAATAACGTGAAATTCGGCAGGTGTTCGTAATTCCGTTGACAATGCTTTATGGAATTTTTGCCAAAAAAAATTGCGGTTCCAATATGGCGGACAAGTTTTGTGATTATAGTTCGATTCTATTCAAAATTAGTATATGGGGATTTTTGGGATCGGACATCATGATTTCTTTGCCAGAATTCATGAATTCAAGATGGCGATGACTTTTGTGATTATAGTCCGATTCCATTCAAAATTGGTGTGTTGGAGCTTTTGGAGTCGGACATCATGATTCAGAAAGGCTCTCGTATTCGTCATTCAAAATTGGTATGTGGGTTTTTTGGCGTCGTAGATTATCAATTTTTGTCAGAATTCAATAAAAATACAAAAAATTAAGACAAGCTTTTATACAAAAAAATATTTCTTCAGTTGTTTGACTGGGTTATTCTATGATAACAGATTCAATAGCTTGCCGCGAATATAAAATATGTATTCTTGCGTGGCAAGATTATGAATCTGTTACTCACAGAATAACCTAGGTCAAACAAGTAAAGACATTATAATTGCCCTTTTTGCTGCATTTGTATGAAAGCTTGTCTTAATTTTTTTCTCAATCATTGTTATTTAATTCTTTTTAGTCATTCATGAGATCAGTCATTCTATTAAAAAATTATTCGTATAAAACGAGAAAAAGTTGATTGGCTGGCCATCAACTTGGATAGCAAGGTTAGCCAAGTTAGTTTAGGTTGTGTTCCCTTCATTCACGTAAGACATTGACCTGATTTTAAGAGCGGGCCGAGACACGCCTTCATCTCTTGAAATCCCGTAAGATCAGATTTATAGAGCAGACCGAGACCCGCTGAACTTATAACGCATTTGTTATATCTGCTCCTATTGAAACCTAATTCAGTGTACTTGCATCTCGTTACTGACTGTCACAATTGTGCCCAAATAATAATTCGTAAAAAACGAGATAAACCCAGTACCAAAATGCCCGCAAGCGAAGTGAAGCTAGTTTTGAAAAAGTTGATTGGATGACCATCAACTTGGATAGCAAGGTTAGCCAAGTAGTTAATGCTGGTGGAAAGAAGGAAGATTGTTAGTGATATTTGTGCGAGAAAACGGAGCTTGAAAAACATGTTCTGGATAAAAAAGAGCTATCGGATTCTTGTTAAGGGGGCAAAAATAAGTAAGAAAAGTCTCTCAACTATTTTCGTGGAGGAGTGTTTTAACGGATATTTACCCAAAATATTCCTGCGAAAACGGTTATTTTTGGAATTATGGCCCCAGAAAGGTTGAAAAAAGACAATTTCCAACTTCCACTTATTTGAGACGGCTTGATTTCTTCATTTTTTCAGCCATACACTGAATGAAACCTTTTATTCACATAATTTTTCCATACTTCCCCTTATTTGAGACGGCTTGATTTTTTATTTTTCAGCAATACACTTCAATTCACATAATTTTGATTATCACAATAAATAATTAAATTGAATGAATGTTAACTCTTCATGTTACGTAAATTTTTTTACATTTGGCAACATTGCATTTTCAACATTACTCATAATAAAATTGAATTATTGACATTCATCTCAAATCTTATAGCCTGTTTACTCAAATGAAAAGACTTTCAAATAGGAAAACTACGTTTTTATCCAAACTTTTTGCGGGACATTCAAAACATATATTTTAGTATCGCATTTATTAAGTCTAGTTCTTACTGTTTCGTGAATAACTGTGAAATAATCCTTTCTAATTACAACTGTTCATTGATACCTACATGCCATGGAGTTTGGAATTTTTTAACAGAAAAAAGTATTTCCGACTCTTTTCCGCGGAAAAATGTTGCTTGCTCAATGAAGTTCAGTGCATTCTGAAGCACCTGTGAAAATTTCGTAAAAATCGGTAACATTTCACTATGCTGCAAGTTTTCCCCCGTAAGCCTAATGCGCATATAAGCCTCCCGACGTTCAGAAACGAATAAGCTTCAGCAAAGCCTTAGGTACCGTGTCACAACATATTTTGTTGAATAAACTCTCTAAATTCAAGGTCATGCATTAGATTTAATGAGGAATTATCTATTTCAACGTACATAATATGGTATCAAAATTGGGGAATAACTCAGTTTGCCACTGAATATATCTGTGGGTGTACCACAGGAAACAATTTTGGATGCAATTATGTTTCTCGTGTACATTAACGCTGTTTCTGAAATTGGGGGCTTCGATGGTTATAGTGTTTGTTAAGCTGATGCTGATTCAAGTAGAACTAGCATGATATAACCATATTTGCAGTACAGAAATTGTACTACTTGGTTTAATGTGCGAAGCAAAATTCATAACATTTTCTTTAAATTATTGTGATTAACCCCATGACATTCTTGGAACACATAAGCCTGCTTGCGCGAAAAATACATTATGTAACTGTCTAACAATAGAGGACCCAACATCGACAATCTGGGTATAGTAATTGATCAATATTTGGGATGGTTGTTTCGCCTATGGACTATATTATCTCCTGGCATGGAACGGAATTTCGTCGGTAGCTTCTTCAGGTCATCTTGAGCCGAATCTGTTGACTTGCCTGGCGTTCGTTGAGAGGATTTGTTTGTAATACTTTCTTATGTATCTGTCTATTAGTCTTTCTGGCGTTTTGAGCAAGAAAGATATTAGGCTGATTGAACGGTATGACTTGGGCGTACCGTAACATTGAAATTTTTCTTTCTGGTAATAATTTATACTTGGTTAATTTCCATCTACAAAAAATATTTATCTTGGAATTGATGTGCATGCGTTATGAGATAAATGAGTTATTTGAGAGAAACATATTACAGTTGAGTTTTATTTTGCAGGGGCACGATACTACATCTTCAGCAATTTCCTTTGGGATTTATTGTTTGGCGAACAACCCCGAAGTGCAGGTGAGATGAATAAAATACATGAAATTCCAAAAAAATTGCATTTTAACATGCACGTCGCGGCGATTAGATAAATAATTGAAAATCACTAATTGGTAGTAAAAACAGATAATCAAATTTATTAAAACCAACTTCTGGCATTCGAAAGTATTTTCGCCAACCTAAGAATGTTGCTGTGGAATAACAATAATTCGAAGTGAATATTTCCAAATTGTAGAGAGTTCCATGGTTGGAAATATCCCTTCCCGTCCCCGTCCCCGTCCCCGTCCCCGTCCCGTCCCCCCGTCCCCGTCCCGTCCCGTCCCTCGTCCCCCCCCGTCCCTGTCCCGTCCCGTCCCCGTCCCCGTCCCGTCCCCGTCCCGTCTCCCGTCCCGTCCCGTCCCGTCCGTCCCGTCCCGTCCCGTCCCCGTCCCGTCCCCGTCCCTCGTCCCGTCCGTCCCGTCCCCGCCCCCGTCCCCCGTCCCGTCCCGTCCCCGTCCCGTCCCGTCCCGTCCCCGTCCCGTCCCGTCCCGTCCCGTCCCGTCCCGTCCCGTCCCCGTCCCCGTCCCGTCCCCGTCCCCGTCCCGTTAATTTATTAACTTATTTAATTTATCAATATTATGCAACGGAGATATGACTTTAACTTATTTTAATCCAACATGGAGTTTGTTGGGTTGTCTTAGAAAAATGGGAAACTAGTACAAAAGAAAACAAATAGAGAAAAATACTCTTTTTGTCTGATTGACATGAGAACTGGACTAGAAAGCAGCTTATCATTTTGTCCCCTTACGAAAAAGCTTACAATATTTTTTCTAATATGACTTGAACTTTCTCTACCATCAAAGTCTTTTCGTTTTTTTTGTAGAGTGCGCATCAGAACTTTATTTTGCTTGGTTTCGTAATCGTTCCAGTAGCTTTGTATATTCACACTTATTTTCTAAACAGGCATTATTTTGTTGCCAGAACATAATTAATATTAAACCCCAAATAGGCATGGACGTACCAAAGTTACTACAAACTATTGGTTAGCCGTTCTTAGTAACGGAGCTTGAAGAAACGCTTCGTTACAAAACATATATTTATTCATGTAAAACACCTTCAGAATTATTTTTTTAGTCAAATTCTGACAGTAAACGAACAATATGAAAAATATGTGAAAATGTATGTAAAAAATAAAACAAATTTTCAATATTTCTTTTCTAATTGATATTTATCTGATATTTTTTATTCGTGTAGTTTTATGCTACAACAGACATGTAAGTTTTAATCAATTTTATCGATTGTTTGTGAAAATATTAATTCACCTCCAATTCGACAGAGTACTGATTTCTTGTCGCTGCTAATCACTTTCGCATATATGCTGGAATAATAATTTTTTTACTTCCCGCACCTGACACACATGACCCGATCTCACCAATGCTGCTTCTTTTCTCACAGACTGATATCGAAAACGATGTGGCTTTTCAACTTGACAATAAATCACATGTAAGCAGTACGATGACAGGCGAATTATGTTCAGTCGTTTAAATGCGGTTCGCAGACTACTTGTCGCAATCTGCATTTTATTCATTTGAGGCAATTTCCGAAACCGGGCTCACTTTAATTCAAAGGTTATATATGCCTTATCATAATGCAACGGTAGTTTTCACGTTTTCAACCAACAAATTCAAACTGTTGCACTTTAAAAACACTCTATTTATCAAAGAGGTGAATAACGGATAATTTGCGCTATTTGGAGTAATTCGCCTGATTCCGCCACTGCGGCGCCACTCACAAAGGTGCATATCACTATAAAATCTGGAGGCCGAGGTCCGAGGTGAGGGTTGGGATAGCTTTGGTGCCACTTATAACGTCCGTACTGAGAAAAACACGTGTTCACAACGCAATTCTATTCAGAAAAATAAGATTTCCTAGATATTGATTGGTAGGCAGAATTCCCCCTATATTTCGCGGAACTTCTTCAGATCCTCCTTTATTCTTCTACTTCCGGGGTCGTTTCCTACCATGCAACTTGGATGTATATAGATTGTCAATAGTAAGGGCCACGAAATTTTCCATTTCGATTATATTACTATATTTCCAATCTATCGCTTTCCAATTGCAGAAGAAGGCTATAGAAGAACAGAGAAAAATATTTGGGAAACTAGCGGATGCCAGACCCACTCTCACCAACTTGCAAGAGATGAAATATCTAGATTTAGTGATAAAGGAGACTCTGCGGCTGTACCCATCAGTGCCATTCATCGCGAGGAAGATCCCTGAAGATTTCGAATGGGGTGGGTATCATTCACAGGCTTTATTATGTATAAATGTAGGTAATGGAATCGTTGAAATTAATTTTCACCCTCTTCCACTGGTCCAAATGAGTTGAAATTCTGCACACGTATTGAGAACCGATGACAATACCAATAATTTCATAGCTATGGTATTCTGGTATTCTCAGCAAGATCGCCAGTAAAATAAAATCGCAGTACCTAATTTACATTTCGAGGATTCCATGAATTCACTGGTATTGTATTATATTAAGAGGCAAAATGAGCTGAAAATCACTTCAAATTCCTAATCAGAACAAGAAATTTACAACAAAAATGATGTTTCCAGAAAATTCCAAATTTGTATTACTCCTCATGGAAGCACCCTCGAATTTCCTTAACCTTCCAGTAGTGGCGCTACTGCCTCAGAGACCAGGTGCATCTATCAAAGTGGACGGGACCCAATGAACTCTATTTCTGGCTATCTTTCCATCATAGGATTGCAATGCTTTAGTGTCAGATTGGGTTCAATTGGTTCTTTGGGTACTAATATAGGCGTTATTCCGGTATATGAGAGCAGGGCCACCATTCAGAGAACTATTTTTATTTTGCAGTCGTTAGTTGAATCCAGGTATTCCTTGAATTTTTTATAATATATCTTCGAATCTGAATTGAAGAATGTAATTTTTGTGACTGGAGAAAAAACCGCGAAACAAAATTATTTTGTTGCAGGTGCCAAAAATGTATGTGTTTGGAACATATTCACGGAACCTGTGCCACAAATAATCAAGAATAAAATATCCTGGAAAAACCACTTGGAAACAGTCGTAATAAAACTTTTTATTTAGTTTTCAATATAAATACATGAGGATATGTTTGAATTTTTTCTTCATTTATTTTTTATTTACTATACTTGAAACACGAAGTACCTCAAAAATCTATTTCTTCGATTTTTTTCCATAGTATTACCATTTTCGTATCCCAAATTCGTTCATAAATTTCATGAAATTTTGAAAATAAATATTCTGATATATTTTTAATATAACCTGGTTTCTGACACCGGCGTCACTAGTTACGCCAAGAAGTTCCTCGCCACCACTGGAAGGTTAATTGTTGACGAAGAATTATAATATACAAAAAATGCGCTCGATAATTATGTAGGGGTTATGTTTCAAAAATTTAAAATATTTTAGAAGTACGAGAACATATGACAATTAGTTTCCATCGATGACTACCTGCGAAAGATTTGTATTTTTCAGGAAAACATGAATTCGCGGTTAATTCTTGGATGAGTGACCACCTGCCAGGAAAGACTAGCGTTTAAAAACCCCGAATAACTCTTGATAGTAACATATTCAAAGCTACAGGTGCCATATCAATGGGCACGAGATATAGCAATAGATATGCCTCCTTGGGAGGGGACGTTACGATGACGGTCCCGAGTTCATGGATGTTGAGCTCGTTAAAGCTGGAAAAATGGATTCGGCAAAATTTCTTACTGGCGTCGATGTTTAGCCCTGGTCGCAGAAATAGGCCGACGGTAAATAAAGAATATTTCCAATCTGATGAACGCTATTCAGTCTCCATAAACCCTAGACTCCTAAACTATACGGCTCACCAAAGATACATAAGCCTGACATCCCTCTTAGACCGGTAGTATCCTTTTGTAACTCTCCCACTTCCAGAATTGCAGCATAGCTCAACAGCTTATTAGATAATTAGCAGATTTCCGTAATCCCAACTCTCTAAAAATCTCACTTATACGATCTCCAATACCACAACCCCTACAAACTCAATTTTGGTCTGATTTGATTGCGTTAACCTCTTTTCCAGTGTCCCTCCTGAGAATTGCATGGCCCTAGTTAGGAATCAATCACTCGATTATGGTGTATTTCCCTTCCACTGTTTGAACTTGTGCCATCTATTGGACACCGTGTTGAAACAAAATGTCTTTAAATTCAACGAATAAATCTTTCACCCACTCTCTGGTCTGGCGATGGGCAGCAACCTCTCACCTCTTCTTGTTTAAATATTCCTCCATAACTTAAAAACACAACTCCCCAATTCAACGTATTATGACAAAATTGTATTCTTCTATAGATATATAGATGATTGCATCGTCCATTTCAATGGAAACGCCTCTGAATTGAATTTTCTACTCTCCTTCCTGAATTCTCTACATAATTCCATCAGGTTCACTATGAAGATCGAGTCTTGTAATGGTCTACCTTTTCTAGATCTACTGATTACAAAAAAGCAATTGGGATTTTGATTTTCTCATCTACAGAAAACCCACCCACAAAGATAATGTACCCCTTTCTCATTTAATCATCCTTTCTCGCATAAATTGGATGCTTTCAATTCTTCATTCAACAGATTGTTTTCTATTCTCTTGAACCAAAAATATTTCAACGCTGAATTGACTACCATCAAACAAATTGGAGTCAACAATGGCATTCCTTAACAATTTATAAACAAAACGTATTCTTCTATCCCTTTCATTGGTAGAGTTTCTAACGGGGCTGAGTTGCACGAGCGTTGGTCTTGTGTCCATTGTTTCCACCCGGCGTGGGTTCGACTATCGCATCTGGTGAAACATTTTTCAAGGCCCCAAGAGTGGTTTTGGATCCCACTATGAAAGGTGAGGCCCCCGTGATCCTAACTCGTACACGTTTTCATTAACTTCAGGGTTGGTCAAACAACTGAGAAAGCGGTTAAAAACAATTTTAAATTTTTTTTTACGAGTTCTTGGATGAGTGACAACCTGCCAGGAAAGACTCGCGTTTAAATACCCCGAATAACTCTTGGTAGTAACATACGTTACGATGACAGTCCAGAGTTCATGGAAGTTGAGCTCGTTAAAGCTGGAAAAATGGATTCGGCAAAATTTCTTACCGGCATCGATGTTGAGCCCTGGTCGCAGAAATAGGCCGACCAAAAAGTTTCGCGCCACCACTGGAATAAATGCACTCAATGCGCTCATGTTTCAAAAGTTCGAAATATTTCAGTACGAGAACATATGACAATTGGTTTCCATTGATGACTACCTGTGAAATATTTTTATTTTTCAGGAAAACTTGAATTCGCGGTTAGTTCTTGGATAAGTGACCACCTGCCAGGAAAAACTCGCGTTTAAAAAGCCCCGAATAACTCTTAGTATTTACATATTCACAGCTACAGGTGCCATATCAATGAGCACCTGCCAGGGAAGACTCGCGTTTAAAATACCCGAATAACTCTTGGTAGTAACATATTCACAGCTAGAAGTGCCATATCAATGAGCACAAGTTCATGGATGTTGAGCTCGGTAATGCTGGAAAAATCTTATCAGGCGTTTTTATCCCCAAACAAAATATCGCTATGACATATCATCTCCGGACAAAATTTCCTCGGACTAAATATCCACATGATAAAAAATCCTCCCCGGGTGTCAGGCGTTTTGATCCTCGCACAAAATATCGAATCCACACGAATTGTGTCGTAATCGAAGAAATCGTGAAAAGCCACGATTTTATATTTTTTATGGAATTGCTATATAGCAGTTGTTAATGATTTGTTGCGAACTAATAATCCTACGGAGGGGTGGCACAATCGTTTAAATCGCAATATTGGTGTTAATCATGTTTCTATCGGCGTCTCTTTAAAGTCTATCAAAGATGAACAAGTCAACACTGAATTGAATATTGATCAGATTGATACTGGTGTGAATTTAATTTGATTATCTGTGTTTTGTTTCAATGTTTATTTCATTCATTAGATAACATTTGTGTTTAATTAATTGGTATTTCTTTGATTAACTTGAAAGTATTAAGAAAAATGTTACACTTGTTTATTCGTAATTATAATTTTGTTATATTATGTTTTTTATGTTATTTTTTTCTAATGAATTTACAACTGAAATTAATTATTTGTCTTGTGTGCGGGTGTACGTTTGTGAAGGAATATTTCGCCTTGGGGGTCTTATGTCTGGGGATGTTTTGTCTTGGGGATATTTTGTCGGGGATACTTTGTCGGGGGATAAAAACGCAGGAAACCAGGAAAATGGATCCGCCAAAATTTCTTACCGGCGTCGATGTTTAGCCCTGGTCGTAGAAATATGCCGACGTTAAATAAAGAAATACAAAAAATCTTCTCCAATGATAACGGAAGACACATGGATGCTTTCATACAAAGGGAACGAATTTGGACTTTTCATAATTGATTTTTATAAAATGTATATCGAGTGAATTTGTTGTCCTGATTACGAATCCGAAGAGATTTCCAGCGTGCACTGTACATCATTCCGCGTAGTCATTAAGCGACTTTTTTGTACATCTATCCTGATGATTTCTTAATTCTACGTCAACAATTTCGGAAGCTACAGTGGTGTTTTCATGAGATCAGGGGTGCAAAATTCAGACCTAAATTTTTTTATTTTAGAGCAAAAATTGAAATTACATATTCTGCCGTCTTATTTAAATCAACATTTTCATAGATAGACACTATTCAGTTACTCAAGAGGTAATTTTTCGAGATTGGAATTTTGGAAAATTCTTTCTCTAATTACTTACTCCTGGAACGTAATACTCATGCAAAATTGCATCCTCCTATTACTCTTTGAGATATCATTCGTTTCATAATAGTTTTGACCGAGTGGGGTATAAAATTTGGACATGATTTTCTGAAATCCCTCCTCAGTGGGTCTCTACATCACAAGAATATGCTTACCAAATTTCATATTCAGCGGCATCGGCGGATGAATCCATCAGGGTATTCTGTTTATTAGGAAACTATTGCTTTTACGGACACAACAACAGAATTAAAAAAGTTTTGCAATGAATCATTCTTTCCAACACATATTTTAAAATTGAGATTTTTTTTTTTAATTCTGGTGAAAAATGGAATAGGGGTTGCATGTTTCACCCCTTTGAAAGATCACAACAAAATTAAAAAAATATTCATAGGTAGCCTTTTTATTGGAGAACACGCCCACAAAATGCCATTTCTTCAACTCTACAGCAACATAAAATGTAAAAGTATGTATAAATATAAAAATAATCATTTCAAAGAGAACCATGAGTCGGGAATAATAGTCAGTGACGTCAGTCACTAGTTCAGAAACAACACAATAAGCGCGGCAAAATAATATAATATTCTACAACAAAAATCTATTGTATCCCGAGTATGTCGATATGCCGCATGTTTTAAATGCGGACACAGCGCACCAATGCCAAATTTATTTCGGCCCGTGCAATAGATCTCACGGAGCATTTGAAGCAGCCTCTATTTTAACGGAAGTTCGTGGTCGAGGTTAGCAATTGTACTGATATTTATCGACGGCGGCGCGGAGGTTGTAACACTGAACGATAGAGCTAAGATCAGTCACTGTCTATTATTTCCGTCTTATGGTATAGGTGAGATATTTTCTTTATGTTTTTTCAATAGATATGTATATATTGTACTGAGGTCATTGATATATTTTCTTTTATTCATTGTTTTTCGTTATTGTAAATAAAAACCATTTG
The DNA here is from genome assembly GCA_018342105.1 of Gonioctena quinquepunctata. Classification (NCBI taxonomy): domain Eukaryota; kingdom Metazoa; phylum Arthropoda; class Insecta; order Coleoptera; family Chrysomelidae; genus Gonioctena; species Gonioctena quinquepunctata. Next base: position 56,459 of record JAFIRS010001397.1, read on the forward strand.
AAGAAAGAGACCCTCATTGAGATTTTGTTCATTATCGATAATTTTAGCATTATTATAGTCAATTACATGATCTATTACATGTTCAGCAAGCCAACAAGATCTCAGATTCCTTCGGCAGTCACTTCCATGAGAGATTATTCTATCTTTGAGCATTCTACTTGTCTGACCAATGTATACTTCATAACAGCTGCTGCAAGGAATTTCATAAATTATATTGGATTTATTTCTGGTTGGTATAGGAGTTTTCAATTGTGAGTGTATTTGTGATATAGTTTTCAAACTGGTTTTAGCTAATTCAACATTGTCTTCATTTGTGAACAATTGTTTGATTTTTGGCCTCAAATTATCTATATGTGGTAAAATTTTATAATTTGCAATTTGATCAGTACTTGGTGAATGGTTTGAATTTAACATAGAAACAGAGGAGCTAAATAGAATTTTATCGAATAATGATTTTGGATATGAATTTTCCAAAAGAATATTTTGAAATTCACCCTCATGTCTTTTAGACAATTTATATCCGAAATCATCAGCCAATAAAATTCTATTTAGCTCCTCTGTTTCTATTTTAAATTCAAACCATTCACCAATAACTGATCAAATTGCAATTTATAAACCTTTACCACATATGGATAATTTGACGCCAAAAATCATACAATTGTTCAAAAATAAAGACAATGTTAAAATAGCTAAAACCAATTTGGAAACTATATCACAAATACATTCAAAATTGAAAACTCCGATATCAATCAAAAATAAATCCAATATAATTTATGCTGCAGCTGTGATGATGTATACATTGGCCAGACAAGAAGATTGCTCAAAGATAGAATTACCTCTCACAAAAGTAACTGCAGAAGAAATGTGAGATCTTGTTGCCTTGCCCAGGGACGGATTAAGAGGGGGGCAACCGGGGCTGCAGCCCCGGGGCCTCCATAAGAGAGGGGCCCCCACAATATACATTTTTAGTTAAAATTTCCTGACGATTACCGATTGATATGCAGCAGTTCGTTCGTTTTAAACATTCCAAAGCGCGTTTCGTATTCTTGTCAAAATTAATGGTTAATATTCATCTTTGATCCGATAAATCATGTGTATATGCGGTAAACAATCACAAAGTAAATCATTATATTATACACTAAAGAATGAATTCAACCACGTCGAAAAATAGAAAAACATATCCTATCGAAATTAGCTGATCTAAAACAATAGCGCTCAGTTTCCAAAATGAAAATTATAAAAAATTACTGCAAACTACGATGAGACAAAGCCGCCTATCCAAGTTATCGCTTCTTAGCATTGAGAGTGATTTACTCCGGGAGCAGGATTTCACCAAAATCATCAATGATTTTTCGTCGAAAAAAGCATGGGTTAATGCTGTAATTTAATTAGATTTATTTCTTGTTTTTTATTATACCTACATATGCTTGTGTTGAAATAATTCCATTTGTTCCGCAATGAATTATTCAAATACTTCAAAGAAAATATATTTTTTAACTAGTTTGAAAAATAATTGCGGGCCTCCACTCCTTTGTTGCTCCCAGGGCCTCCACACCTTTTAATCCGACCCTGTGCCTTGCTGAACATGTAATAGATAAATATCATGTATTTGACTATAAAAATGCCAAAATTCTCGATAATGAACAGAATCATGATAAGCGTATCTTTCTTGAAATGGTTTATATAAACAATAACGGAAAAACAATGAATAAAAGAAGAGATATTAATGACCTCAGTACAATATATACATATCTATTGAAAAAACATTAAAAAAATATCTCAATTAGTCCTCTTTGAAATGATTATTTTTATATATATATATATATATATATATATATATATATATATATATATATATATATATATATATTCACATTTTATATTCTTACTCTGAATCTCATTTGGTATTCTGATTATTTAGAAATGTGATTGAGTAATCATAATTTGTTGTCATCTTGTCATTTTAAATTGTAACACCTAAGTTTCTTTTTGTGTATAATAATTTTTTCTGAATTTCATGTTAGTAAGTATACTCCAATTATGTAAAACCATCACATAATTATGTATTGACTCTCAGTTACGTCTTGAAGAATAAAATAACATTTTTCGAAAGCTCGACATAAAAACGAGGAAATCGTATTGATTGGTCTACCATTGACTGCTCCCCACTAATTTCTACATAAATTATCAAACAGTCACGAGAATATCCCCTCAAATATATATATATATATATATATATATATATATATATATATATATATATACATATAGGAACTCTGTACGGGACAGGTACTTCCGGAAATTAAACTGCTCACAGAAAAGTTGATCGAAAAACCATTTCTTGACTAATATGTAAATATCCATATGTCTGTTGAGAGTGTGAAAACACTTTTTTACAAGAAAGTACACATAACGTCCATTTCACCCTAAATATAAATGTACAGGGTGTAATCTGACCTTTTGCACATCCGTGAATGACGAGTGAATAATGCCATTTTATAACGAATTACAGTGGTGAAAAATCTGAAAAAAAATTAAACATGTTTTATTGTTTGTAAAATTCGACAAAAATTGGGAAGCGCCACCTCCCTTTTTTCAGGTGACCCACTCAGAGGAAAACCTTGGTAATTGCCGAATGTAATAAAACATTTAACTAGAAATTTGAATAATGTAGAATGTGAATTGATTGTGTGGTAAATGTATACATTGCAGGCTGCCTGAGATAGATATTCAATTTCAAAGTGAAGAAAACATCTAATCTTGTTACATCCAAACTGGTGATAAAATAAACTAGTTGCCTTCTTACTCTGCTTTGAGGCACTTGTCATAATTATCACAGTCACTTGTAAGAAACGACACAAACAGTATTGAAAAGGAAAACATTCGCAATTGAATATTGTTTGAAAAAATATCACAAGCATTGTAGTGAACCGAACACTGTTGCCAAGTAAGATTCTCGCATGCACGATTCACAAATCTGTCTACGAACGAAAGTTCGTTAGATTCTCCCAGTGTTTTCTGATTGGCTGGTGAATGGAAGATTCTAATCAGCAACCAATCAGAAAACAGTACGCGATGTGCAGGAGAATTGATTTGAACATTATTGTCTTCGTCTTTTGCTGGTTCCTAAAACTAAACACCGAGCTGAATCACTGGTCGCATTTATGAATGAAGCACTAAATTTCAATTCTGGTTGGATTCTGGAGTCGCCAATCACTGTGCGGGCGTTTTCGTACTAGGTACATTGATATAATATAAATTATTTCTTGATAGAATGCCAAATTTTTGGAAAGACAAATTAATTTACATGCACATCGCGTACTGTTTTCTGATTGATTGTTAATTGAGATCTCAAGATATTTCACTCACCAGCCAATCGGAAAACACTAGTTGAATCTAACAAACTTTCGTTCGTAGACAGCTTTGTAAACCATGCATGCGAGAATCTTGCTTGGCAACAGTGTTCAGTTCACGTGTTATGAATCCCTACAATGGTTTCGAAATTATTTTTAAAATAATATTCAATTGTTAATGTTTTTTCCTAATCAATACTATTTGTGTTGTTTGTTTCTTACAAGTGACTGAAATAATTATTATAAGTGCCCCAAAGCAGAGTATGAAGTCATCTAGTTCTCCCTTTATCACCAGTTTAGATATAACAAGGTTACTGGTTTCATTTACTTTGAAATTGAATATCTATCTCAGTCTGCCTGCAATGTGAACATTTACCACCCAATCAGTTCAACATTCTACATTACTCAAATGTCGAAATAAATGTTTATTGCATTCGATAATTGTCAAAGTTTTCTTCTGAGCAAGTCATCTGAAGTTAGGTGTGCAAGAAGTGTGCAAGAGGTTAGATTTTATATATTTTATATATATATATATATATATATATATATATGTATGAGATAAGAGGGGGTAATACTTTTTTTCAGGGGGATCGATGTATAAAAAAGGGATGAATGTAGTAATGTTACCATTTGCAAGCCACAGAGATCCGAAGTATTTTCCAGAGCCATTGAAATTCATCCCAGAGAGATTCGAAAACAATTATGGAAAAAATCCTTATATATACGTGCCGTTCAGTGCAGGTCCGAGGAATTGTATAGGTAGGCTGGAATATCATTTGGTACTGCTTGAAAAATAACTTCTGTTCAATCTACATATTCTTAACTATTTTCGATAATTTTTTGGAGGTCACGAATATGTGGAACCTAGAAAAAATATCTAGGAATAATTTAAGAGCACGTGTGATTTTCGAAAAACATACAAAACAGAAATTATACAATATATCGACTGACTTTTTGATTGCTAATCAGCGAAATCAAAATGGCAGAGAAGGCCATGCTCATTTGTCTTTTTTTTAACAACTATTGGCAGATCTGTCAACAATCATAATTTGGTTGTGAGCTTATGTCATCAGTTATAAACAGTAACAGTTTTGAACAAACATAATTTTTCGAGACGTCAACTCGAGCGATCCCCAAATTCTTTTTTGAATATGGAACTAGTCCTTTTGTTTATTTTCAAACGACGAAAAAAAAAGAGCTGTTCTCTAGTCGGCGCGTATATTTTTTATGTATGACCACGAATAACTTCTCACAGAGTAGTTCAATTCCGATTATTATTTCTCTATTGGATAGGGTATACCTCGAAGTTGGTCCCATGTGAATTTGAAAACAAAAACTCAAGGGTATAAAAATAGGGGATATTTATCGTTCACCCACTGAATTTTTACCTTTCAACCAATTCTACCAACCATAACTTTGTACTGAATTATCCGATTTAGAATATTCTTTTTTTTTTATTGGATCCATTCTTTAGAGTTGGTTCTATCTGAATTTGAGAAGGAATTATCTACCCCTAAGGTTGGAAATATAGGGGATGAATTATTTTCCATCTGTGAACCGATTCTGTTGAAACTTGGCACACATTTGTCGTTCTGTTATTTTTGATTGAATAGGAATTAGAGTTAGTCATATTTGAATTTGGAAAGGAATAATCCACTCCTAAGGGTAAAAAATAGGGGTGTAAACCGATTCTGCTGAAACTTGGTACACATATGTAGTTCTGATGACAATACAACATAATGGATAAGTACCCGAAAACAATTGACTAGGTAGTTATTAGTGGATGTTAGCCACAAAAAAATAAAAAAATATAAAAAAAAAATAACAAAAAATCAAACCGACAAAAAAGAAACTAAAAAGCAAAGAATAAAACCAACCTGAGCTCCTAAATTAATGTAGGTAACTGATTTTACCGAACGCCGCCATGCATCCCGCTGCCAACATTTTTCGCTTTACCTAATTCAATTGCTAGTTTGTTTGGCGCCGACTAAAATTACTCGCATTAGTTTAGGAGCTCAGTTATCATTAGGACTAAAAATGTTTATTTTATTTTTTGCTTTTCAGTTTTTTTTTTGTCGGTTTATTTTTTTTCTCAATTAACGATTCGAAAAATTATAAATTAATGTTTTTGTGATACCTTCGACTCAACAATTATGAATCTAAAATTCGATTGAGAAATTGTGTTCACCATGTTTTATTTTTTAAATTTTTTCTGTAGCTCAGATAATTATACACGAATTGCTTATGACAATTCCAGGTAATGCATTGAAGTATTGATGTGGAAATATCTCAACAAAGCGTTTAATTTTGTCGATTTTACTCAAATTTAAATGAAATCGATAACTTCAAGAAATCTTCAATTATCAACTATGTTATTACTAGTTGCATCGAATTTTTTTTCGTTACAGAATATTATTTTTTGAAGTTTCTAAATGATTCTGGATTTTTTCAATTTATATTTTTTTTATATTTTACTCATAGAATGAAACTGAATAACATTTCCTCAGAATGATTTGTTGAAAATATAAACAGGATATAAATGATTTAGAAAATCAGATAACTTCTGAATAAATGAAATTTATTCGTCTTGAGTTTTTTCAATTTAGTTTATGTGTGTTTATATTTTCTTGCTTCACTCCATACGTGAATTAGAAACATGAATCCTCAACATTTCCTCAGAAGTTCCGAAAAATAGTGAAACTAGCAACTCGGGAATATGTCCATCAGATGATTTATGACGTCACAAGAAGCTGCAATAACGCTGTTGTTTGAATGTATTTGTTTGAAAAAACCTGAAACACATCTATTTCTCTTGTCAATTTGACAATTTACAGTATGGAAATTTTAACCCCTTCTTGCTCCTCCTCTGAATTATGAGCAACCCCTCAAAAAATTTAAATGAGAAGGGGGATCGTGTGGCACCTTGTTCAAAAGGGATATTCATTCTCTGTTCAGCAGTAGTAGGTTTTCCAAATTTGGAGCGATCATAACTAAGAAAATGTATTTTGAAAATGTAAAATTTTCATACTTTACGTAGAATGAAGGAAATGATATCACTTAATGTTTAGAAAGTATTTTTCAATTTATTTTACAATTGAATAAAATCTTCAAAATGACTACCATTAACCTCTTGACAATATGCAAGTCGATCTTGGAATTCTCGTACAACATTTTATAAGACCACAGGGGTTATGTTGTTAATTTCTTCCGTCAACCTAACTTTTAAATCTGCAATATTGTCTGATCTCTTGAAATATTTTTTCGATTTTGAATAACCCCATGAGAAGTAATCGAGAGTAGTCAAATCGGGAGATCTAAGCGGCCATTCAATCGTTCCACGTCTTCCAATCCACATATTGGGAAAAACTTCGTTCAAATAATCTCTAACAATACGTTTGTAATGCGGTGGAGCTCCGTCTTGTTGGTACCAAATTGATATATCTATTGCATTTGGATCATTAACATTAGAAAATGAAGTATTTTCAATGTAGGCTGTGAAAAGTTCATCAAAAAATCTAGATTAACCTCACCATTAACTGTGCCTTCAGAAAAATAACGGCTAATAATTTTGTTGTTAATGATACCAGCCCAAACATTCACTTCTTCAGGATATTGTGTGTAAGCCTCACAAATCCAATGAGAATTTTATCTGCTCCAATATCTCCAGTTTTGTCTATCAACCGTTCCATTTAAATGAAAAGTAGCTGCATCAGAAAAAATTATTTTGTTTATGAACTGCAAATCTGCTTCCATTCTGTCATCATCAGTTCACAGAATGGTTGCCTTCTATCAGGATCATCCTCATTAAACTCCTGAACCAACTGAACTCTATAAGGATGGTATTTTTCTTTATGTGAAGCTCTCAATATCGATGATTTACTTACATCATTATCGGCGGCAAATTATCGACTTGTCATATGCGGATTTTCCTCAATCGCTAACAGTACATCAAACTTTTTTCTTCAGCCAATTTAACATTTCGACCTGGTTTTTGAATAGTTTTTACATGTCCAGTTACACGAAATTTTGTTTCTTTTTTGCTAACTGTCGATTGTGAGGCGTGTTGACCAGGGTATTTATTATTGAACATTTCACAAACTTCCTTTTGAGTTTTCGTTTTATTACCGCATCCAATCATAATAAAAATTTATATTCTTTGAGTTTTGGATAAATGAGACATGGTTAAATCAAATACACACAAATATTTTTCAATACACTGACGTGTGTCAACCATATCTAAATAACAGTAGTCTACTAGATTGACATTACATTATTTAAGTGGGTTTTGTGAATAATTTTTTGGTGTCTTGAACGACTTTTTGAACATTTAATTTAATTGTAAAATAAATTGAAAAATACTTATGTGACATTATTTCCTTCATTATACATGAAGTATCAAAATAAATTTTCTAAGTTATGATTGCACCAAATTTGAAAAACTCAAAATTGCTGAACAGAAAATGAAAATCCCTTTCGAACAAGGTGTCACACGACCCCCTTTTTAGTTACAATTTTTGAGGGGGTGCTCATGACTCAGAGGAGGTGTAAGAAGGGGGTAATATTTCCATACTGTAAATTGACAATAAAAATCGACCTGCTTCAGGTTTTTTAAACAAATACATAATAACGATAAAAATGAATTTATTCCATACCTATGGAGCGCACTATATATATATATATATATATATATATTATTATATATATATATATATATATATATATATATATATATATATATATATATATATATATATACCGTGTGTAACAGGATCATGGTACACCCCCCGTATCTCCTTTATTTTCGAAGGTAATTGATTGAAATTTGGGACATCTCATATTCATCATAAGCGCCACTTTTTGACTTACGAATGATTTTTTTTTCACATCCGGTTTCACCGGAAGTGATACCAACTTTCGATTTTTGAAATCTGCATAATTTTTTGAATCCAATGATATGACATAAGTGACATTTCAAAAGTCAATATTTTTGATAATTCAATTTTTAGTTTTCCATTTAAGTGTGCCATGATGGTTCCGATTTATTCCAATCCACCCGTCTAATGCTGGAAAAATTGAAATCCCATCAAAAATACTAAATTGCGTTTTTTATGAGCAAATAAAGTTCATCGTAATCGATTTTGGGATAAAACTAAATTTTTTCAAAGGGAACCATATTGGTACCGTGGTACCATTTATTAGTACTATCAATAAGGAATTCATTCATACCTGCTAATATAATGTGCGATAAATACAATCAAAATTACAGCTAAAAGAAAATAAGATAATATAATTACTTTGTTCTAATTTAATGCTAAGAAGTTACTGAGGTGGCTTTGAAATACAAAAAATGAACACAAAACATTACAATTGTTCGAAATGCTGTTCATTAACGTCAATGCACTTCTGAACTCGCATGCTCCGAATGCCTGTTGAAGGTAATCGGTTACTAAGGAGGCTTTGAAAACAATGAAATTATTCATTCAGATGGTCAAATGAATAGGTATTGGTTTATCGGTGTTTTTATTGTGTATTGCAAAAGTCTTTACATTTGCTGTTATTTTTATTCAAAATGACCCACATTTATAGAAGGGATGAAAAAGTGGACATGTTAATTATTTATGGGGAATGTTGAAAAAATGCCGTTGCGGCTAGAAACCTTTATGCCAACCGATATCCTGATAGACAATGTCCAGCGAGAAATTATTTTAATAGTCTTGATTATTATTAATTCCGAACAGAGCCTAACCATGATCCCGAAAAAAACGTTATCATTGACGAAGGAACGGAAATTAATGTTTCAGCTTGAATAGAAGTTGACAAGACTCTTTCTTTAAGGCAAATTGGGTTTGAATTGGAAATTAGTCACCAAACGGTAAGCCGAATCTTGCACAAACATAATTATTAATCTTTCAAATATCAATTGCACTAGCACCTGTACGAAAATGACTATGAACGTAGGATGGAATATTGCAATTGGATCTTGCAGAATAATGTGCAGCCAAACAATGCTTTTTTGGGAAAGATTTTCATTTTCGGACGAGTCTAGGTTTACAAATATGGGATTATTAAACCGACAAAACACAAGGTATTGGTCACAAGAAAATCAAAATTTATTGAGGGAGGGTAACTTTTAAGTGCGGTTCGGTTTCAATGTTTGGCTTGGAATACTCGGTCGTAGAATCATTGGACCAATAATGTTTGAAGGACACTTGACTGGAGATAGATACTCAAGATTTCTGCAAAATGAAATTGAGGACAGGTTAACTGAATTACCTGCCCATCTACGACAGGGAATGTATTTCCAACAAGATGGAGCTCCTCCCCATGATTCAAGAATAGTAACTGATTACCTTCAACAGGCATTCCAAGAATTTCGACAAATGGTCCTGTGCGATGGCCTCCAAGATCACCTGATTTGACACCCTCTTGATTTCTTTGTTTGGGAACATTTAAAAAACATTGTCTATGCAACCGCCGTTACATCCCGCGAAGACCTGGAGTTGCGAGTAAGACGCGCAATTAATAGTATAACGGCCCAGCAATTAGCGAACGTTCTTCAAGAAACAGCTATGCGAGTTCAGAAGTGCATTGACGTTAATGGACAGCATTTCGAACAATTGTTGTAATGTTCTGTGTTCATTTTTTGTATTTCAAAGCCACCTTAGTAACTTATTAGCATTGAATTAGAACAAAGTAATATCTTATTTTCTTTTAGCTGTAATTTTGATTGTATTTTTCACACATTTCATTAGCGAGTATGAATAAATTCCTTATTGATATAACTATTAAATGGTACCACGGTACCAATATGGTTCCATTTGAAAAAATTGAGTTTCACCCCAAAATCGAGTACGATGAATTTTATTTGCTCATAAAAAACGCAATTTAGTATTTTTGACGGGATTTCGATTTTTCTAGCATTAGACGGGTGAATTGGAATAAATCGGAACCATCATGGCATACTTTAATGGAAAACTAAAAATTGGATTATCAAAAATATTGACTTAGGAAATGTCACCTTTGTGGTATCATTGGATTTAAAAAATTATGTAGATTTCAGAAATGTAATAATATACAGGGTGTTCCATTCAAAAATCAAAAGTTGGTATCACTTCCGGCGAAACCGAAAGAGAAAAAAAAATCATTTGTAGGTCAAAAAGTGCCGCTTATCATGTATATGGGATGTTTCAAATTTCAATTGATTACCTTCTAAACTAAAGGAGATACGGGGGATGTACCATGATCCTGTTGCACACGGTATATATATATATATATATATATATATATATATATATATATATATATATATGTATATATATATTATATATATATATATGTATATATATATATATATTATATATATATATTAATTATATATTATATATATATATATATATATATATAAATAATTTTAAGATCCTGGTGCATCTTCTGACATGACATTTGTGAAATTTCGGAACTTATTTGAAAGCTTTATATTATAAGCTGATCAATGTTGTCCGAACTGTTCGAAATGACTACTCTAGAGCTTCTACGATAAGCGTGATTCATTACAGAGTTAGTTAAATCACCTCTGGATGCTCTTTCCTTTCATTTTTATCAAAACTGCCATGCAACTCATAAAGTACAGTTCTCTTTTTTCCTCTCTCCAAGTACCTATTCTCCGTCCTCCGTCCCTTTTGAGACAGAAACGTATCTCTTGAAAAACGTGACACTCAAATTCGACCTTGAAATTCCACTCTCATCGCAACCAAAGAAGTTTCACTTCAAAAATAACGCATAGAGACCATTCCCTGAATTATGGATTATGTTAAGTATGAATGAACTTAGAACTTTCCAAATGCACGCAGATGAAATATTCCTGTGAAAGATTATTTTTTTATGATCTGTTTAATATTATTTTTCAAATTTGCACTCTTCGTGCCTTCTAGAAATATTCGTCCCAACAGTAGGTTGAACTTTGCTGAGAATCTTCGTAGTGTATGTAACAATGGTCAACACTTTCTCATACTCACACTTGACTATTTTTTTTAACATCATCATCATCCTCTACATCATTTTGGGCGTTCAATATATGTACCTGAATTTCAGATTATTTTATTTGCGTTTATCTGAAGATCTGTGATTTTTCTAAATCTGATTATTCAAATATCGAAATCGGTGCCTGGCTCTTTCACAATTTTATCCTAATTTCAATGCAAATGTTATTAATCTTATTCCAAAGTTCGGAAATAATCGGATGGGTTGTTGGATCGTTCTTGATGATTTCCAAAACTATTTCATATGACGATACATTTCACAAACTATCACGGTGTTGGATGATCTCCCAACGAAAAGGGTTCGGGGTTCATCTTTTTCGTAAAAATGTGAGATTGTTTCAAACATTCATATAACCCAATCAACCCAATGTTAAGTACAGATGGCAACTCATCGATTGGCTGCTGATTGACACTTCCTCATTCTGTATGTCATTCAGTGGCTGATCAGTAAACAGTACGTTGCAAGCTCCAACGCAAGAAAATTCCATATCAAATCGGCGTTAGATTCAACACATTAGAAGGAATTAGAGATCAAGACCGTATTCGTTTCATTTTGAAATGATCAAACAATGTATATCTCCATTGTTTTCCAACCTTTATTTCGCTTTTTGAAAAACTACAAAACTCTCCGAGTTCTACATCCTGTATACATATATAATGTGATAGTTTGATTGCTGAATTTTAAAACATTTTTTCCGCAGGTCAAAAGTTTGCCATACTGGAAATGAAGAGTACGCTGTCCAAAGTACTCCGAAATTTTGAGCTACTTCCGGCCACACCAGCAGAACCACTGAGGCTTGCACCTGAAGTCATTTTGGTATCTAAAAATGGAGTGTGTATTTCAATAAAAAAAAGAATTGAGTAGTTCAAAGTGAAGTTGTGATATGGATATATTCTATGCTATCAACCTACCCCGTTTCATACTTTCGAATTCCTAATAAATATCCATCACATCATTGGAGTTTTCATAATAACTGAAGAAAAAATCTTACGTTTTTCGATACCGATGTATTATTAATCAATAGATATTTCATGATATTTCTCATGTAATTAAATGAAGTGAATAAAATAAAAATTATTAAATCGACGAAAAAATAAAATATTTACTCGATTCATTCAGATACATCCTTCACTTTGCATGTCAAGCCGAAAAATGTCCACGAAACACTCCACAAAAAAGGCTGGTAAGACTTTCGTACTTTTAGTGAAACTGCTATATAGCCTTAGGTTTCATAACCATAGTAACCACTATATTACTTCCAATATAACCACAGCTGGACATTCTTGACCACCAAGTTTTTGGTACGGCCAGTCGCGCATGGAGGCGCTGCCCGCAATCAACAGACGACTGACATGATAATTTTCCAATTTCGACATTTGTCAGAAAATGACAAACCACGTAATAATTTCAGAATAATTCTACTGTTGATTGTCATCGAAAAATTAATTATAGAAATTATACTATGGACTTGAATCATGAACCCAACGTCGAAAATGGAATGTTTTGTTATTCGAGTTGACGCTGAAATTCCTCGAAATATTCTTTCACAAGGTAAAATATAGGCTGCTTTTCACAAACTGATACTTATTCCCATCCATCAGTTGCAGAAATTTTTTCACAAACTGATATATTTCCGTCCATCAGTTTCCATTTCCTATCACCTTTTGAGGAAGTACGAAGATTATCATCAAACTGGAGTATTTGTTAGGTATACCTACTCGTTCTCCTTTGTGCTAATAAATGAACAAAATTATTGAAGGTTTGTTGTAAATGTAATTTGTTTTTATTTTGGTTGATTTGATGATAAGACTGAAGAATATTTTTAATTTTGTTGTTTTTTGGAGTTTTATTATTGTTTTGTCTGTAGTTGTACCTTGTCCTAGATACAATAAAATGTGTTTTTATAGTCATTAGTCTTGTTTTATAAGATCTTTAATTTTGTTCTTGATATCATTAAATAAAGATTCAACCATGAACGAACTAACAGATTCTACGAATCGAGTACTGTATATATTTTATTAGTGATCGATTTGCCATTCCTGTATTTCATATGATACAACCATTCATATGGAATACAAGAATGGCAAATCGATCACTTATAAAATATATACCATATCAATCATATGAAAGTAACACATTTGAAAAACCCGCCTTATTTCAATCGGTCTTACCAACTGTATTTAGTTCGGCCAGTTGCGAGATATGTCGCCACTGTCTGAACGTGGTGCCAACTTTTACTGCAGGTTTGACAACTCTCTTCATTTTTAGTTTCTCTATGTTCTAGACTCTAGTTGTCCTTATGAAACTTGCATTTAAAGTTTTGGTAATATTTCTGAAACCAAATTATATAATGCATCCAAATTGAATTGATGTTTTTTCTCATTTGGAAACACGCTTCAAGGGATATAGGATACCCAAACTGACCAACTGGGATGCTCAAGAAGAGCATTTCGAGAGGCAGTTTGAGGACCAACATATACCCATCGATTCAGCTGAGGAACTAGATACAGCCTCCGAGCAGTTTCAAAATGCTATAATGAAAGCATATGAAATCAGCTGGCTAGAAAAACACATGGCAGTCAATAGAGATCTGCCTTGGTGGAATAAAGAGTTAGTCAAACTTAGGAAAGGAGTTAGGAAACTCTCCAATAGAGCTAAAAGTCTGGGACATTGAGAAGACTACAAAGCGGCTCTTTCTGAGTACAACAAGGAACTCAGAAAATCCGAAAGAAGAACATGGAGGCAAATGTGCGGTGGAATAACGGAATAAACCCCAGCCCAACGCCTCCAGAAAGTTTTTCCTTAAAGAACATACCAACAGCATCAGTGTGATCAAGAAGCCGAACGGTGGATATGCAGAAAACCAGAAGGAAAGCATAAGTGATCCCCTGAAAAGGGAAAGAGAACAACTTTTGACCCTCTCGGTTTCTTCTTTCAGGACACTGAAGAGGTTATGATTCCGAGCGTCCTCCGAGATCGAAACTCTTCCGGGTGCTGAAAAAACGACAGGGACCGCCCAGATGAACCTCTAGCACTGCAACTCAAAGCGGTACCTACTTAATCGACAACCATGGATTCGACATGGTGAAAAAAATCGTACCAGGTAGATATAATGGGCCATAGGGCTCAAGTGTCGTCGGAGGCCACAGCCTAACGAGCCTACAGGGTCGAGGTTTCAGTGGGTAAACCTGTATCAGGGAGTCCCACACTCTGTCCGTTATGGATTTTCTCCACCTCCCAAAAAAAAGTAACCCCATCCAGACACACTTTCCTGGGTCCGAGGTTGTTGAAGACGAACTGAAAAGTGCTCAGCTGGAAGGAGTTGTTACCATCTCCAAAGGAACCAGCAGGAGCCTACCGAGAAAAATCTTCACCATCCAAAAGATCAAATGGGCCATTAAGAGCTTCAAACATTTCAAATCGACCGAAAAGGACGGAATATTTCCCGCCTCATCACAAAATGGACTTGAAACAATAGAGTCCTTCTTAAAGAGTCTAGTTTCATTTTCGGTCACATACCGAAAACCTGGAGGGAGTTTACAGTGGTGTTCATAACCAAACAAGTCTTATCGACCCATCAGTCTCACCTCCTTTCTCCTGAAAGCAATGGAGAAAATTATAGACTATTATATAAGAAGTGAAATCATTTTATACAGACCCCTTCACAAAAAACAATTCGCCTATCAAGCAGGCAAATGAACGATTAATGCTCTACAATGCCTAGTTGAAAGCATTGACAAGAAAGACATACTTGGCCAAAGAAATGGCTGTATGTGCATTCATAAATAAAGAGGATGCTTTCGATAACACTTCACATGACTGATCGCTAGAGGAAAGAAATATGAACAACTCACTGATCAGATGGATACATGCAATGATGAAAATCAGAATCATTGTAGCTGCTCTTGGAGAGGAAACGGTAAGAATTATGGCGGAAAAAGAATGTCCCCAAGCGGGGTTCTATCGCCCTTGCTGTTGTCACTGGCCGAGGATAATCTGATAGTAAAGCTACTTGAATCAGGAATTACGGCGCAAGGTTACGCCGATGACCTGGTTGTCACTATTAGGAGCAAACATGACGAGATAATATCTAATCGCATGCAGACATCCCTAAATGAAATCAGAAGCTGGTGCACAAAGGAAGGAGTAAATGTAAATCCTAGGAATACAGTGCTGGTTCCATTCACAAAGAGGCGTTCGTGTGAACTGAAAGCCCTAACCCTGAATGGAACTCAGCTAACTTTTTCCAATGAAGTCAAATACCAAGTACGATTATCAAACCTATGGTCACCTATACCTCATTTGTATGGTGGCCAAAAACCGAACAGCACTCGGCACAAATCAAACTGCAGAAAGTGCAGCGGTCAACCTGTCTGGGAATCGCAGGGGCAATATTCTCGTGCACCACTGCAGCACTAGAGGTAATGCAGAATCTTCCGCCACTGTACTTGTGTGTGATGAAAGAAGCGGCAAAAAGTGCCTTCAGACTGTACCCAGCATCAAACTTGGAGGCTGCAAATCTGGTTGAACATCTGAAGATTCTGGAAAATATTCCTAGGATCCAGGTACAAACCTTCAGAAATTATGCCAGCTAGGCACAACTTCGAAGAGCATTATGAACAACCACACGAACGGGCCTCCACTAGAAAGGGATGCATCAGTTTGGTATACATGTGATCACGAGATGGACGAGAGCGCTGGAGTGGGGGTATCAGGATTTGATTTTAGGCTATCTAAATCCCTAGGTGAGCTCCAACAATTTTCAAAGCGGAAAAACATGAGAGGCTTCAGGAGGGCGTCCAAAACCTATATACTATCAGACAGCCAAGCAGCATTAAAAGCTCTATAGTTGCACACTTGTAAGTCTAGAATGACTTGGGACTGCAAACATTCCCTGAGACAAGTAGATGCGAATGATCAGGACACTCTAATGTGGGTGTCAGGTCACAAGGGGATCAAAGGCAATGAGGATGCAGACGACCTTGCCAAACACATCTACATCCCGGTTCAGAACCTGTGATCTTCTTCATCAAAGCAATTATCACGCAATGGTTTTGGCTCTGGAAAGCCGACCAAATAAAAAACGACTAGAATAAGGTTACCGGTTAAAGACAAGCGGAAAGGCTTCTGAGCCTATCGCCAAAGAAAACTGAAGAGCTTTTCGAGTTGAACAAGAAAGATTCAAAACTGGTAACGGGACTGTCTCACTGGACACTATCCTCTGAGGTATCACCTCCAAAATTTTATAAAAAGGCAGTGCAATGTAACGTTACTGCGAGAACTTCACTGAAAACGTTATTTTTCAAAACGCTCAAGTTATACGAAATGGGTTTCATCAACGCTCTCAGATTTTAGAAACTTGGCTCCTAGAAAATTGATACACTCCGCAAGGAGATTTGGAATCCCGGATCTTGAATAAATAAAGAGTAATGTACAAAATATCTGAGGTACGGAGATGCTGAAAGCCATATCGACTTACCTACAATATACAATCTCTACCTGCACCGAGATGAAACTGAGTTATCAGAAGGTGCACTTATAAAACTTCAGAAAGTGCTTATAAAGGGTGGGGCCAAAAATTATGCGTTCCTTGAAAGGCTATATAGAACACACCATTCAGGACAGAAAAGTACCATATTTTTTTTTCTTAGAGTCATCCATTTTCTCAATAATTAAACGTAAAAATTTGTATAAAAAAGTTATAACAGGCAACCACGCACTCAATGATACATTCATCGCCGATGCCGCCAAGGGTGCAGTGTGCACGTAAGTATTCATTTAAATACTTGGCGTCGTTCTCCATTTGGAAATATCACGATATGTTACTTATGGTGAAGCTCATTGTAACGTTCAATGTACCAATAAAACTTTATGTTGAACGGTATCCAGCAATATCCGAAGTTTTGTAGATGAGTGCGAAAAACGCGAGTGGATGAACGCATTTTTTATGTTGCCGAAGACGATCCAATAGTATTTACATGGTCTGTGTTTTAAAATTGCCATTCCAAATAACACTTGTACAGAAAAAAAACATTTTATAAGAGAAAACTTATACTTGTCAATATACTTAATAACCAAATTCGACGAAATTCGACCATATACTATAAACTCTGAAGTGGAAACTCTCAGATATTACCGGTTTCGGCAAACTTCAAACCTAATCACCCTGGCGGTGTTGCAGGCTGTTGGAAACTATATACCCATAATAAAAACTGTTTAACAAAAAATTAAAACGACGAAAAAAAAAAACTGAAGAGCAAGAAATGAAATGAACTTTTTCAGTCTTAATAACTAAGCTCCTGAACTAATGTAAGTAACTGACTTTGAGTCGGCGCCAAACAAGCAAGTTGATTACATAAAGCGTAAAATGATGGCAGCGGGGTGCGCAGCGGTGTCGTGTCCCTTTGCCGAAAATTGCCGAGCGTTCTCGAAGTCAATATCAGCGAAACAGCTACCCGAACGGACACACCCGTCGTTGCGAGTGGTCGTGCGGAGAGCGCATTTTTGGAATTTTATTGTTTATTGCTGGAGATTTCAAGGTGATTTTATGTAATTTCGTTTTTATCATTTTTCTAAAGTAATTTGATGATATTCGTTGATTGTTTGTTTAGGAGCTCAGTTATTTAGTTAATTTAGTTAATTTAGGAGCTCAGTTATTAAGACTAAAAAGATTCTCTTCATTTCTTGCTTCCCAGTGTCTTTTTTGGTTGCTTTAATTTTTTATTGAAAAGTTTTTTATTTTTATTTTTTGTGGCTAAAATTTACTAATTGCTACCTACTTAATTTGGATTACTTTCAAAATACTCACTTACCCACTTTATTCCAAATATTAACTGTTATGAATATACTATAACTAGTTAGTACCAGCGACCTAGTTCGCGTTGAACTTTGAATTTTTGTGACGACTATTAAAAATTCACTCACAATTTCACCGCTGTAGGGGCAGAGTTTCCAAAAACACCGAAACACGTATTTTTTATTTGTATCTGAAACCCCCGAATACTAATTTTCATGATCCTAACTTTCAAACTAACTATACAGACTTTTACACCATTTTACCCCTTTAGGGTTGAATTTACAAAAACCCTGAAACTCATTTATCTTTATCTGTGAAGAAGAGCCAAAATACTAATTTCCGCCCTTCTCACCCTTAGGGGGATAGGCGTAAAAATCGGTATTTGAGATCTTTATTACAAGAAATACGTGTTTCAGGTCATGTAATTATATATGTACATATTATCCCAAACTTGAAATAGCTGCTGTGAACCGTTGAAGAGATCCTTCGACTGTCTTCCGTCTTCATCATTAGATTAATTCGGGGCCTCCATCATGTTGTAGTGTCATCAGAACTACATATGTGTGCCAAGTTTCAATAGAATCGGTTCACAGTGTAAAATCAATAAACCATCTACCGCTATTTTTCTACCCTTTGGGGTGTAATTTTTTTCAAATTCAAACGGGACCCACTTCCCACCCTATACAATTAAAAAGAATTATCTGAATCGGATAACCCAGTAAAAAATTATGCGTGTTAGAATCAGTTAAGAACATTTCAATCATCCCCCATTTTCCTACCCTTATGAGAGTATTTTTTTTCAAATCCAAGTGGGATCAACTTCGAGGTAACTCTGTAAAAAGTTATGCGTGGTCTTACATAAAAAAATATACGCGTCGACAGAGAACTTCCTCATTTTTTTTCGTCGGTTAAAAATTAAAGACACTATCCACACGTGAAAGTAATGCACTATTTTCAGCGACACCCTGAATACTACTGTTTATGTTCATTGCGTTTTTTAATGTTACATTGTTGATGAACCTTCATATTATATATGAGTTCTGTATATTTTTTAGAAACAAATATTCAGATTATTGTAAAAAACATTACCCATTACAATGAAAGAAGATAGTGGTAGATGAACGCCTATCTCTTTTTCATGTAGGCAACTTTCCATTCAAGACAGCGTATATTTAGTTGGCGAACTGTATGTCTTACTCTATAAAATAGTGTAGCAGTATGAATCTTCTTTGAGTTTGCATTTGTTCCTGAATCATGTGAAATATTTTACTAGGAATAGGATGTTGAATAGAACAGTCATGGCGGGGAATTATCTCATTTCTTGATTAAACGGCGCAGTCAGGTGAAACGATCGAAACTCTCTTTTATGACGAATACACTAACACAAATAATAATGGAGATGGCCTAAATATTATTTTCATTGGAAAGAGGGAAAAGAATAATCTGAATGACAATTGTCACCCGTGAGCTAAAACAAGCAGTGCAGCTTGCTCCTTTTCGAAACAAATGGAGCACATATGCCAAAATGAACATTCAATTTCACGGAATTGGAATGAATTCTGCAGCGAATTGGTATGAAATGATTTTAAAATGAAACCAACTATTAGTTCAATGACGAAATTATTTTGCTGAAATGGAAAACAAGTTTTCGACATACCTTCGATCAAAATGCCAAAATAGGAAGAAGCTTTGTCATAAATTCATATATGGAAAAATATTGTGATATTATTGTGAAAAGCAAAGATTATTTCAACTCAATTCTGGGAGAATCGGCATAGCAGATCTACTTGGGTGATACCACATAATATCAGAAATATAGAATAATAGCATCATAAAATATATTGTATAAAGTACTCATGAAACTGATGTAAAAGAAATTCAAAAATGATCATAATCATAAAAGGTATTCCCCAAGGTTCTGTTTCAGGACTTTGCTCTATTTGCCGATGATAACAAATTCATTGGTAATCCCTTTAGTCTAATCAACAAATTCAAAAACGTGTTAAATAGATATAATGCTCCTAAAAATATGAGCGATAGCTCATTCGATTCGGCATGACGTCTAGAAAAATGTTTTTCAAGGGTTTATCAGCACGTAAAAAATTGCGACTGTTATTAACAAAATAAGATTAAAAAAAAGGTATTTCGTTTTTCCTTAATAATTTCTAAAATAATGATATTTAAGGAATTATGAAAAAAGGTCCTGAAAGAGGAGGAAATTTCCAATTAAAAAGTCCCGGAACTCTATCTCTATTATTTATAATTTTTTTTTAAAATAGGGCTCCGCGAGGTCGTTACGGCATAGGCACACCGTCTAAAAAGCCGTTATATCACCTAAAATGATTTTTTTATAGTATTAAATAACAATTTAAAAATTTGAATAATTATGGTGTAATCTAGACACTTGAACGAAAAAAACCTCGGCGAAAATTTTTTTTTTAAAAGTGACACCATTGTTAATTTTCGCTTCGTGGAGCTCTTTTCATTTAGGTACTAAACAAAGCAATGCAAAAAAAAAATATTAAAGTTGATTATTTTGTTAAATTGTTTAAATAATTAGTTCAGGAATTTTTTCATTCTTGAAAATCATCATTGACCTTTTTCAATGAATTGACAGAGGAATAAATAATTTCATTGTTAATTAATTGAACAATTTGTTATAAACAAATAATATTAACCGTTATATTTTTTTTGGAAAACTTTAAAAAATAACAAAAACAACTATGTATAACAAAGTATAGAAAAAATAAATAAAATAAATAAAAACCAAAATAAATAAAAAATACAAAAAAAAATTTCTATACTTTGTTATACATAGTTGTATTTGTTATTTTTTCAAGTTTTCGAAAAAAAATATAATGGTTGATATTATTTGTTTATAATAAATTGTTAAGTAAATAAACAATGAAATTATTTATAAAAAAAAAATATTTCTCTGTCAATTCATTGAAAAAGGTCAATGATGATTTTTAAGGATAAAATAATTTCTTTACTAATTATTTAAAACAATTGAAATAAAAAAAAACGATTATGAACAATAAAAAAAAATATTTAAGAACAATTTTTTTTGCAATAAGATGGTAAAAATTTTTTTTTTCAAATCCCAAAATAGTCTGTTTATAAACAATTTCTTAACAAATGACGTAAACATTTTTTTTCCAATGTTAATTAATACCTATTTAATAAAAACAGAATAATAATATTACTAAAAAAAATTTTTTTGATAATATTTTTCAGAAATTTCATTTTTGGTAATTCAAAAAAAATATAATTAACAAAATAATAAACTTTCATAATTTTTTTTGCATTGCTTTATTAAGTACCTAAATGAAAAGAGCTCCACGAAGCGAAAATTTTATAGACCAATTATTTAAACTTTTATGTCGTAATTTATAAAAACAGAGATTGGAAAAAAATTTGTTAATAACAATGGTGTAACTTTTTGAAAAATCGACATGAAAATTTTTTTTTACCGAGGTTTTTTTCGTTCAAGTGTCTAGATTACACCATAATTTATTCAAATTTTTAAATTGTTATTTAATACTATAAAAAAATTATTTTAGGTGATATAACGGCTTTTTAGACGGTGCGCCTATGCCGTAACGACCTCGCGGAGCCCTATTTTCAGCGTTAAAAAAAAATTATAAATAATAGAGATAGAGTTTCATAATTCCTTGAATATTATTATTTTAGAAATTATTAACGAAAAACGAAATACCTTCTTCTTTAATCTTATTTTGTTAATAACAATCGCAATTTTTTACGTGCCAATAAACCCTTGGAAAACATTTTTCTAGACGTCATTCCGAAACGAATGAGCTATCGCTCATATTTTTAGGAGCTTTATATCTATTTAACACGTTTTTGAACTTGTTGATTAGACTACTTGATGAGTCATGCCGAACTCCAGTCTGATTGCACCTCTGGGTTATAGTGGTGCGAAACTTACCTCTGAATATTGACAAGTGTTGCGTGTTACATGTCGTATTGAATAACCCAACCTTGGATTACCACCTTAATAACAGAATAATTCCTGAGGTAGACAAATTTGGTGCCCTTATCTTGTGAAAAACATTCAAATGCTTGAAAGGGTTCAACGCAACACTACCCGTATGATATGAGGATTCAAACAACATGAGAGGACGATGAAATCCTCACATACCGCATCTTGCTTGATGACTTATCCGTAGATCTCACCGGCCTATTTACACAAATATTTTCAAAGGGGTATTATGAACAACTTGTTCCTCAGGGCTTAGGTCATCAGCAAGAAATATTTTGATGTCCTTCAATTTATACAGGTTACGTTGAATTCCGTACATTTTGAATATGATACAAGTCTATCATTGATGTCATTGCTTCTTTCCATAAGGAAGTAAATATCATCCAAGTGAGACATAGGCAGTTGGATTTGCTAAGTATAGCTTAGGTTCAGCAACTCAACTTCGTCTTGGTTGTTTACTTTTATCCTAAGACCTGATTTATCTATCTCAAAGTGCAATCCTTCATTCCACATTTTACAATTCTTGTTTGAGATCAGTCAAGGTTTCTTGGGTTTTATCAGATTTTTTATGTTAGCTCATCAGGATCTGTTGATCCGTAAATGTCGCATTCTTGGATTATTTGCTGGGAGAGATGTATACCAAAATAGTTCAACAGGTGGTAAGTAGTAATAATAAGGTTTATTCAAGTGAGTATAAGATGGTATGAATGGTATATAAATATAATATTCCATTTGAACAAACAGAAGAATCACTGAAGATGTGTTAATCACAGCTTGTGCGTGATATGAGTGGTTGTTGCGTAAAATGTTAAATGTACAAATATAAATACAAAGTAAATAAACATAATTATGTGCTTTATATAAATTCATGGTAATAATTATCAAAATACACACTATATATGGAAATAAGGAACAGGAGAAAGAATAACAATACAAGAGAAGAATGAGTGTGATGTTCACAAATATAAATACAAAATAAATAAATAATTATGAGTATGTGCTTTATACAAATCTATGCAATCAAAATACATTATGTATGGAGACCAAGAAAGGAATAAAGAATAATAATAAAAGCAAAGAATGAGTGTTAATATAACAAAATGAAATTTGGGTTAACAAGATTGAATATAAAATTGTCTGGATCCGTTCAGAGAATTGGTGTATATGAAGAATGATCTGATTATAAAAAAAATTATCTGTTGTTGATTATATCATTGATAGTTTTTCTCTCATTGAAATGTAACCAGGCTTAAATTTGAAATATCTATATTGTTTTATTGATTTTAGTTCATCTACTATAGCGTTGTATATTTTTTGCTCAGAAATTCTAAACTACGTTGTCCTATACTTTATTCACACTTCGGTAATACAAAATTATTGATTCTACGTCTTTTATGATAGATGTGTACAATCGGTTCCAACTGAATTTTACCTTGATGAATGTCTAGAAGTAAGAAGAAAAAAGCTGTCTCACATCAAGAAATTCGCTTTCTGTGAATAATGCGTTTTTTGCCATATATAATTCTGTCAATCCATTTTTGTAACGTATTAATGTGAACGAGATGACAGTCATCTGCCTCAACCTAAAATGCCATAGGATACTTAAGATTGGATGAGTGAATAATAAATAGTTTCAAATAACATGTTCTAATTAAATACAAATATGTAGGTGAAATTTATTTCCTCGTCGTTTCGATGATTTGGCTATACACTTTTCATAAATATAATTAATATATACTGTTGTGGACTCGTGGATGGATATTGATATAATACATTTTATCGGAGTCCTTATATTCAGCTGAAGTTGTAACTGGCAAATCACCATGACTCCAGTGAAGAAAAAAAAGTTAAATTTCTGCGTTCGTAACAACGGTAATAATACTGTTAGAATCGTACATTTTCACGCTATTTATAATAATTATAATGTTTATTGGAGTTTCGTGATCTTTAAAATATAATGATATATAATATATTGAAACATATTATAATACTAATTTGTATATCCCCCATACATCTCATATATTGGATTTACATTTTTCAGGGAAGGCGCCATCTGTAAGTGAACGTGATATTTTATAATTCTAATAAGGCAGAAGTTTCATATATCACGCTTACTTCCGAAGATACATTGTATATCAAATAACATATAAAAATGTATGATATGATCATTCAAACATTCTTCAAATATTAATTCTAACGAAACCTACTAATTTGTCAGTAACTATATTCATGTGATTCTTAGTACGGACCTGGTTCATTTGTTCCATTATGTAATAACTAGAAATATCCAACAGCTTCCAAAGTATTTTTAAAGGTCACTCAACTTGCCTTCGATACATCGATATCGTATTCAGTATCAAAATGAAAAAACATATGACTCAGGGTCAACATGAATCTGACAGGTCAGAAGATATTCATTAACAATAAATGAATGATAAACCAGTAATAGTTTCGGTTCCTCTACAACAACACCAACTCATTGGTTAATGGTTTCATATATATTTCCTATAAAGTAAACTTCAACAGTTTCCATTTCGGGCTTATTATATATATTACGTTCATAATGTTTCTAATTCTAGAAATAATCATTTTACTAATTTTATTTTTAATGATTCCTGTGATTCATCACTTCCTGAATAGAAATTCAAAATATCTCAAAAATATACCTGGACCGAAGCCCAATATATTTTTTGGTAATTTGATCGATTTCATTGGACCTAGAGATGGTAAGTTTTTACATTTGTTGGTAATTCTCTAGCTAGATAAGTAGATAGTTTCATTAAAAAAGAAAAATGTCTAATCCCTCAGCTGACTACAAAAACCTATACAATACGTGTATGTTGTAAAAAAACAACTACTTTCCTGGCTAATGCCTCGACGGACGTTGAATGACATCCGATGGATAAACGTGCAAAGTCCTACAAGATGCTTTGCAAATGTTTGTTGCGAACTGGATCAATATTAATTACTTCACTCAGGCTGACAACCTGTACACCGGTTTCGTGGTATTTGCCCCTCATCAGTACAGGGTGGGTCAAGCAGACAATGATTATTGTCTGCGTTACCTGACTGGAATAATTAACATCAATCCAATTTCAAAGCATTTGCTGGAATGGAATTAGCAGAACTGAGCTAACGCCATCGCAACACAACTAGTGCAACTATCTACTAACTAACTAAAATATATAGGGTGTTACAGCGTTTCATTCCTCAAACTCTTCCAAATGGAGTTATTTTGCGTTTTGTTTCGATCCTAATTTTCGTATTAAGATATAATGATTTTTCCTACGACCACATGCGAAAATGACAAATAGCACACTATTTAGTTACTTCGAGAATGACGAATATCACCCTATAGGCCAGTAGAAATAGACAATCGATACACATTAATTCCAAAAGTTTTCAAACTGCAATGAAAACAAACTTCAAAATTTTGCAGAATTCTGCGATGAACTGAACATTGTTTCAATTGCAAAAAACGTTTTTATGCTTTATTTTTGGACTGAAAATTGCAAAAGTTCTGCAAACTAGACATACCGATAATAATGATATTTTACAACATACATTGAGTTTGCAACCTTGTAAAAGTTACGAGACCTTTTTTTTTTTTGTTTAAAAAAATTACAAAAGTTCTGCAAATTGGATAGGTGAATGGAAAAAAAATACATATTCACTTACATTTGCAACCAATTCTGAAAAACGCATCATTTATTTATCAAACTTTTTTATCGACGCTGCCATTTTCAATACACACTAGCATTGAAATAATTACAAAAGTTTTCTATTGTGGTTGCAAATAAAGATAATATCGGTCTCAGTGGATATGTTACTTTGCAATCTCATACAAAAAACCGAACCTACCTATATATTCACTAATATGAATTTTTTGTATTTTTACAACTGCTGAAATAATTGCAGAAGTTCTGGAAATTTCAGGTATAATTACGACAAAAATTTTACGTGATGCAAGAGATTTGCAACTGTCATTGTTCAACGGAACATTTTTTTTTATATATTTGATTTGTTTTTTTCATAATTTGGCCATAAAGTAAACATTGTGCAAATAGGTTTGAGATATATACCGGGTGTCCCAGTAAACCTGTTCCAATGGATTATCTCAGCCATTTCGGAAGATAAAAATTTGAAAATTTCATGATCTCCAATTCGTTCAAGAAACCTTCAACTGAGGAAAACAAAAATTGAAAGTCACTTCCGGTTTGACCGGAAGTGACTCTGACTTTTTTATTTCAAATGGCACCCTGTATATTTTTTGCAATTTTTCATTTCTACTCACAATTATCTTTCCAAAGATGTATCACACTTTGTATTTTACATTTGATATGATGGAGAAAACGTCAATTGAAATTTCAAATTGAAAGAATTGCAGTAGGCTATGATATTTTGTGTAATCTTCGTCCGTAGCAATTTTCCTTTCAAAGACAGTACGCTTTCTATGAAATGATCCACTTGTTGCCAAATTCGATGCCAAGCGTGTGGAATAAATAGGACTTGGCATTCGTCTATCAGGGTATTTCTCTCTGTATGCACGTAGGGCAGCCCGACGATTATTTTCGCATTTTCCATAAATCAGTATCATATCCAATTTCTCTTGATTAGTGAAGTAATCATCATTTTCACGGTGATTCATTCTTGAATGTTGGTTTCTCTGACACGCACACAACTATTGAGAATTATTAACTGTCAAAGTTAGAAACAAATGTATTCAAATGTTTCCATGGCACACTAAGGTTTTCATTCAAGAATTATGAATTCTTTCAGTTCTACTACAATTCTAATAATTTGAAATTTGACATTCTCTTTATCATCTCGAATGTAAAATTGTCCAGGAATCATCAATTATTATTGAGGTCAAAATCAAGATTATACAAAATATCATAGCCTACTGCAATTCTTTCAATTTGAAATTTCAATTGACGTTTTCTCCATCAAATCAATTGTAAAATACAAAGTGTGATACATCGTTGAAAAGATAATTTAGAGTAGAAATAAAAAATTGCAAAAAATACACAGGGTGCTATTTGAAATAAAGAAGTCAGAGTCACTTCCGGTCAAACCGGAAGTGACTTTCAGTTTTTGTTTTTCTCAGTTGAAAGATCCTTGAACGAATTGGAGATGATGGAATTTTCAAATTTTTATCTTTCGAAATGGCTGAGACAATCCATGGGAACAGGTATACTGGGACACCCGGTATTCGACCGACATATGTCTACAGTGGTCCAGTTAAATACTTGATTATCCATCGCGTATATCTGTTATATTTTGTAGAGTTGGTTCAAAATCTCGTGTCATGTGGCCTTGAATGCAAAGATGACCAAAACATATCGGATGACAAATCTGCTATCCCTATTAAAAACATCCAGCACCACTGAAAATTTGCTGGTGCACAGGTGGTTATAATTATTGTTTTGTTTCATTTTCATTAGTTATTTGTTTTAATAGTCTTTTGCAAGATTCTACCAGTGAATTTCACAGTGCTCACCTCACTGCTAGTGATTGGGAAATCAATGTTTTCAGGATGTGCTGATTTTGGTATTTATTCTGTTGCTTTTGCCACGCTTTCACGCATGTCGCATGCCATGAGGTTTTGAAATACCTCTACTGGTTGATTGCACCCGAAACGGTTACGTAGTTAACCACTACAAAATTTTAAACTAATTATCAATCTTGGCAACAATCACTGTTTTAGACTAATCAGCGAAATAATTTGAATCCAACTTTTGAAAACAATGAAAGATTAAAATTAAATTAAAAATTAATTTTTTTTTCATTTAAAGTTTTCACTTGTCACAACACGACTTTATAGCAATCGAAGAGATTTTAACATGAATAATCGATGCTCTATGGAAGTAAGGATATAAAAACGTTATCGATTGTAAATCTCGCAAGTACATAATTTTCATCATCTCAAATTTAATTTTTACAGGAATTTATTTCTTGAATTATAATTTACCTTTCCACTCGACTTTCTTACTCCAATTGTGGTTTCGCATAAAAAATTACATTGAATTCGAATGGAGGACTGAAATGTAATCGACATGTAAGACTCATTTTCTTGATTCATATAAATTTTAAAATTAAGAGATGACGTAACACAGTTGTAGGTTAAAAGTTTTATGCCTTTTTTAACGATTTTTTCTGAGCAAATGATTCAACGCATTTGTGTAAATTCGGTAACGTCAGTGATTTTTTGTTATGATGATTTTTAAGAAAAAAAGTGATATGACATGATGAATAGGAAAAATTAAGAGATTCCCGAATTCTTATGCGACCAAACAAAAATGATCTCTTTCATGAAATCCTTGGTTTTTGCAAAAACCCGATTTTACGATCGGGAATTTTGTATCTGATTGGAGACAAAAAGCTGACACAATTGTAAAAATGAAAAACTTTTCCAAGACAAGCTTTTGTTCAGATGCACTGAAAAAAAATCATACTTTGTTAGATGTGTGATGATATTCTCATCTGATAACCGGTAATTACAGACTCAGAAGTTTGTCAATTTAGTTTGAACACATCTAATTAAACATTGTTCCATTTTAGTACAATTGAATAAATGTTATATTTATTTTATTTTTACCTTCTTAATTTTTGTAATTTCAACATGGAATCCATTATTCTAGACCTCAAAAACCATAGGATATTAATTTTCAAAAGAATCAATAAGACCATTAGTAAAAAAAAACCGTCCGTCACCTTGAATTTTGACAAAAAATCCATAATCATCGAACACTCCTATACGAATGAAAACATAGATCACAAAACTTCATCCGCAATCTTGACTTCTCGAATTTAGACATGTAATCCATAATTTATTGCGATCCCAAAAATCTCCAGATAACAATTTTGGATAGAATAGGAATATAAATGACAAAATGTTTCCGCCATATTTTAATTTTGTCACTGAATTAATAAAATCTTCGACCCCAGTTACCCTTGAGAATCAATTTGAAAGGGAGAACGAAACACACCATGTGTATCATTTGAAATTACTTAGTTTTTCGCAATACATTTCGACTGTAAAAATGTGATTACAATCATCCTAAAAAAATATCACTGAAAAACAAATAATGAAATAAATCGGCTGTTTAGTTTGTGTGAACTTTTGTCGCCACTGCTTCCATCCATCAATCGACTCGAATGAATAACCAAATCCAAAATAAATCGAGAACGGACAGAAGCTGTGTTGCCGATGTTCAAACAGTTCACTATCTGCACTCCCACTCTTGGTAAATATATGCCAACAAACTCGACCTGGGCAGGGTTTTGGGGGAGGAAGAAATTCGACTGTTTTATGTGACGCTCTATTGTTTGCTCTTTTGATACAATAACTGCACGAGTGTTTTTTAAATCTCAATATTTCTTCCATTTTGTAATAAATCAAGACAATTATGAAGACGTGTCGAGAGATTCTCAATCCTCCATTAAACGTACTCGAGGATTTTTTTATGCAAATTCCTGATTGTAATATGATGTTATGAATTCATATCGAAAACGTTAGCTTTCAATATTGAATGATTTCACCTACCGTTGACAAGCTTCTTCATGGTCGATATTTAACTTGGTAAAACAATGAAAGTCATTTATTAGGTATATAAAAATCTTCATTATGTAGATAACACAGGTGTTGTAAAAAAAATTTTTTAATTTCTAATGTACCGCATTGTTACATAGTTTGCAAATTATTATACCACCAATTGGTGAAATGAGTTGTTTGCCCGATTTGCAGAACTTTTGCTTTTTTTGGTAGAGTACGAATACGAAAATATTTTTCTTTTGATTTTATCCTTATTTCCGTGTTGCAGACGAGGTTGCAAGTCACTGAAAACATTTGCACTTGCAACCATTATTTGAAACTTTTGTAATCATTCCGATAGGTACTCATTTTAATAAAAAAAAACCAAGACGCAAGAGGTTGCAAAGTAAAACTCTTCTCAAGAACATTATTTTAGTTATTTTTTCGAGTTTGCTGAACTTTTGGAAATTTCATCGAAAAATTAGGACCAACAATTTTTTTTCGATAAAACAAACATTTCCGTTTTGTTTGAATGATTGCAAATTTATCAAAGGATGTAAATTGCTATTTTTCAAAACTTCGATAATTTGCAGAACTTTTGCAAATTTTTCCGCGTTAATAATGTGAAAATTCATTAAATCCTCATTTTCAACATCTTTCGTTCAGAAAAAAGGGTTGCAAAATCAGACCAAATATCATATGAAAGTCCCCTTCACTATAGTGAAGTTTTGAAACTTTTGTAATTATTATTAAATTTTGGGAAAATCATGTCTATCTCTACTGGCCTACTAGAGTTGTGTATTGAGATATTACTATACTGACGCATTTTAGGCGTCAACTACTCGTTAGGCAATCCACATTACAGCTATATATTTTGTATATTGTAAACTTTCTGCTAGTTTGATCTCTGTTATGGAATTTTAAATACTATTTATACGGTTTTTTATGTTATAAGTTTAATGATGCAGATGCAAAACAGAGAATCCAAAAGTTTATCTGACGTTTTCGTGATATTAATTTTGAAGCACACATATTAGGTACCGTAAGT
The DNA here is from genome assembly GCA_018342105.1 of Gonioctena quinquepunctata. Taxonomy (NCBI): domain Eukaryota; kingdom Metazoa; phylum Arthropoda; class Insecta; order Coleoptera; family Chrysomelidae; genus Gonioctena; species Gonioctena quinquepunctata. Next base: position 87,233 of record JAFIRS010001397.1, read on the forward strand.
TAGTTACTACTCGTTAGGCAGTACAAAATACAGCTATACGTGTTGTTTGTGGAATTTTTTAAAGTGTGCTTTGAAATTATTGCGAGAGCATCATATAAAATTTTGAATTGTTATTGAATAAGAAACCGTAAAAATATTGTCAAAAATTCCATAAAACATGGTTGGGACTTTTATCGGCACAAGACTCTTGTGTCCACTGAAGTAAAGTGACAAGCGATACGGTACACACCTGTACCATATCCAGTGTATAATCTGCTGTTGTAATCACGAGTTCTTCAGAAGATGTAATTTTTGCCTACTTATGACAGCGAAAATAAAAAGCGAGAAAATAATGGATACACCCATATAATGTAACAGTTCGACAGTGGTGTCCCGCGAACTCTCTCTAGATTAACAGTTTTTTTTTTTTACAGAATTAGCTAAGACATGTTCTGAAATAGGGTATTCTTTATTTCAAAAATGTTGAGAAAAATCTTCTTTCAATAATTGTTCCCTATTTCGGCGAGTAGGGTTTTCTACTATTTCTGGCCTTCGTAGGTACCCTTCTCTGGGTTCCTCAAAGTCCGAAATAGCAAAACGAGCGTCCTGGTTAATTTCCCCCCTTAAAATCAACCGACTTCCCACATTGCTTCGAGCAGGGATTTCGCTGTTCACGAAAGTTCTGAAAGTGCCGGCTTTTGGGACTGAATTTGAAAGAAGTTATTAGTGTGTCGGCCGAAATTTTGTTGGGTAGAGAGCCCTTCATCCCCCCATTAGCCTCGGCCCGTCCTTTTCCAACTTCCGCTTTGATATCTGAACGGAAGTCAGAAAACACCCCTGCCATCATCCTGGCAGTCGGATTGATAAAATTCAAAGTTTAAATTGTGTTGATGGAAAGAACCCCGCACGAAAACATATGGGAAATTGTCTCTCAGTCGAATTGGCTGAAATTTTATTGTGTTATAGTAGGATGGGCCATTAGAAAAAAGTGTGAGTTTAAATGATTTTGTATGTTTAGTTTCTGAGATATAAGCGGCCAAAGTTCGTAAAAACCTCGTATTGGGGTAGGATTGACAAAGAAACTGTTTTTTTAGTCGAAATAAGACAAAGTAAGGATGAAAATGTATTGATTGGAACTCATAAACATGTTCAATTATGATCTTATTAATGATAGTACATTAGGGTGTGTACGGGGCATAGTAAAAAAAATCGTTTTTCCGGATTTTTTTTCCAGCACTATTTCAAAGCCAACAAATTATATTTTATTAAGATATCATAGTTTCAGTCTATTGTAGGCGAAAAAATGGGTTTTGTTTCTTGATGACTCTCTCTGTTTGAAATATATATTTTTTTTAATTTTCGAGTATACCCCTATACTGAAAACAATTGACAGATCGTTTTCAATTACAAAAAAAGGAATTAATTGCTACTGCCCATTGAATAAAAGATGGGGTGACATTCTGACGAACTCAACTGTTCAATATTACATTTCATTTAGATAAAGGGTGCGTTACATTTTTTTGTAGGTCATTCACAATGTTTTTATTGGATATCTAGTAAACTGTTCCGTTAATTTGGAGCATATTTTGCTCACAATATTTTGAAAATGTTGACTATCATATACGATAGTTTTATCAACTTTGTATGTTGCGTTTCTAAGATATGCATTTTTGAAGTTTACGGTATTACGATATATGGGGTAACCTATCGATTTAACAAAATTTTATGGAACCTTTCGACACATTCAATTCTATCATAAAACTTTTCGAAATCAATTATTTGGTACTATAAACAACACAAACCACACTCAACAACAATTTGGAACACAACAGTATAGACTCAAAAAAAATCGAATTATAAATAACGACTTCTAACATAAAAAGTCAAATAACATTATGGAAATTATAATATAACAAATCGAAATGAACCTGATGAAGCTATTGTATAGCGAAACACGCGTCGTGCTTTAGTGAACCCCTAGGTAGTGAAAATCTTATAGTGTATTGTAATAGAGAACTCTGAATCGAAATTGAAACTAATTAGTTATAAACAACATAAACAACAATTAACATGATTGAACTCTCAAAAAAGGAACAATAAACAAAACCTCAATTCAAATAATATTATTAATATTTTTATTCATTGGTCTATTTGCGCAATCTAAAACATTGTTCAATAGTTTATGACTAGGGTATTTTATTGTTTCTTGATGACGAGCATATCCTAGGTACCAAAGTACGCTGCAAATATGGGAACAGCATCCCACTGTTCTTGCTCCACTTTTGCAGGTACAGTAGTAGCCTAGAATACGTTCATTTGCAGGTGCATCAGGAATAATACTAAAGGATATCACCAGTTGATACTGTAGACACATTCCTAAATCTGGACGCTATGCGGCAGCGTAATAGTCCAGGTTAAGGATTACGCATATCAATTTCAAATAGAAACAATAAAGTACCCTAGCCATAAACTATTGAGTAATGTTTTAGATTGCGCAAATAGACCAATCAATAACAATTATTTTATTTGAATTTGGGTTTTGGTTATTGTTTATTTTTTGAGAGTTCCATTATGTAAATTGTTGATTATGTTTAATTTGTTGAAAATATAAACAGGATGTTCATAAAATCAGATGTGGAATCATCTGCGACTGAAAGATAAACTTTAGTCACTATCTTCCATCGTCAAGATAACCTCTTGTGGGGTATTCATGTTAAAAATTGAAACATTCTCAATTGAATATTGATAGACAAATTTTTCTGTGAATTCAAAAATCCACGATAAAAATGAAGTTATTTTTTGTGAATGTCTAACAGAAAACAATTACTTCCCATGCCAAAGCCACGCTGGACATTGAACTACATCTGATAGATATTCTGAAAAGAATCTAACTCAAAAGAAAAAATCTGAAATTGAAAATTTGCATTTTCATTCAGATAGTTATTTGATTTTCTATTCCAGTCTCAATTAGGAACTCATTAAGATGAATGAGACAAAGAAGAATGTTTTCCAAAAGAGAGTACTCACCAGAAATCATTCGTAACATTGACGCAAGAGAAACATCGCATTCACTAGGTCTTCAATACATTTTTGTAGACGAAAATCTAATTCACGCTTCCACGATCATCAGGAAGACCGGAAGAAATGGGAAACACATTTTCAAGAAGCAATCTCACTTTGCAAAGATGGAAAAAGTTAGAATCATTTCTTTTGGAGAGACACTTTGAAATTAGTGTTTTCTGACATTAAAACCTGTCATGAGGTATGATAGATTGATTTGTTGAAAATATAAACAGGATGTTCATAAAATCAGATGTGGAATCATCTGCGACTGAAAGATAAACTTTAGTCACTATCTTCCATCGTTAAGATAACCTCTTGTGGGGTATTCATGTTGAAAAGGGAAACATTCTCAATTGAATATTGATAGAAATATTTTTCTGTGAATTGAAAAATCCACGATAAAAATGAAGTTATTTTTTGTGGATATATAACAGAAAACAACTACTTCCCCGGCTAAAGCCACGCTGGACATTGAACTACATCTGATATATATTCTGAAAAGACCCTAACTCAAAAGAAAAAATCTGAAGAAAAGGGGGACATTTTCATTCAGGTAGTTATTTGATTTTCTATTCCAGTCTTAATTAAGAACTCATTGAGATGAATGAGACAAAGAAGAATGTTTTCCAAAAGAGACTACTCACCAGAAATCATTCGTAACATTGACACAAGGGAGACATCGCATTCACTAGGTCTTCAATACATTTTTGTCGACGAAAATCTATTTCACGGTTCCACGATTATCAGCAAGACCGGAAGAAATGGAAAACACATTTTCAAGAAGCAATCTCAATTGTTGGTTTTGAAATAGTGCTGGAAAATAAATCCGGAAAACGATTTTTTCGACTATGCCCCGTATACACCCTAATGTACTATCATCAATAAGATTATAATTGAACATGTTTATGAGTTCCGATCAATACATTTTCATCCTTACTTTGTCTTATTTCGACTAAAAAAACATTTTTTTTTTCTTTGTCAATCCTACCCCAATACGACGTTTTCAGAACTTTGGCAGGAAACTAAACATACAAAATCATTTAAACTCACACTTTTTTCTAATGACTATAACATAATAAAATTCAACCGAGAGCCAATTTCCCATATGTTTTCGTGCGGGGTTCAATTAACATTAACGTCGTTAGGCGTCGCTTTTCGCTCCTGCGCCGTATCCGACCGAGTTCCCCTGAATAACAATTTCCTAGGGCAGAAGGCCCAGAATTCGATTGAGATTCCATGTTTCCAAAAGTTTTTTTTTCTCTTCGAACAACCTTCCCTTTGGATGTTCCTCCTCGTCACTAGAAGTCTAAGTTCAGGTGAAACAACACTGAAATTTCTCAACTCACTCAAATTTTCACGAGGAGAAACATTTTTCTGTCCTTCTTGAATTGTTTCCATTTCCACTCCTCGCGAGCGCAGGGAATTATTTCCTAACATTGAATTGCGAACAAGGGAAATATTTCTATTTATTTCGGAATTCACTGATTCCTTCTCATGTGCTGGCACGGGCAATTCGCGAGGTTTACACACAAATTTACGATCCTTCGGACTCATTGGAAGATCGAGCTCGTCAGCGAAATTTCCAGCTGAGGAACTTGTGGCCTCATGAATGAAATTATTATTTGAATTCTTTAAATGTAGATTCTGGGACATTCGACCTAAGCTTGTCAATGCCACGGGAGTGCGTTGTAAAGAAACAAATGCCCTCCTTCAGTTTCGTTTGGAAGAGAAAAAGAGTTCTCCGTTTCGCGAACTTGGTTATCAAAATCGTGATTGATATTTGAAGGTGTGACATTGCGTGTATCTCTCATTTGTTGCACTGAGCGACTCCTAGTAAGGTAGCCGTCCATTCTAATTCGATTTAAAATGGCAAGTCCTGGAGGGACTTGAAATGGGTTCAATGTTAGTACAATTTTTTTGAAAAGAGGCGTAGAAAAATTCGTAGACTGACCTAACTTTGAGAAATTTACAATCAACCTCTATTCAACAAAAATCAATGAAGAAAAGTAACCTAATCGATGACCTGCCTCCGAATGAGGGAGCGATCGCAGGAAAGGTTGAGCTCGTCCAGTATTGAAACGACCACTTTTGCCTTCCCCTACCTAACAACCAATTCTTTTCGAAGATCCCGAACTATGGCTAGTAAGATAAATTCCATAGGCGTACCAAATTATTTGGTAGTGGCGTTACAAGAGAAGTAGAGAACTTACACTCCTATAACTTCTGAACGGAAAAAATCTTTTTTGACAAATTTGCCAGAGGGATATAGATATATTTGTATAAGAAAATTTGAATAAATAACTGCACTACCTATTTATTAATCAAACAAACCTAACCTTTCAAACGCTGCATGCCAAGACACTGGTGAAGATTCGCCGTAGCACTGCAAATCGTGTCCAATCGTGTTTTCCCCGTCTCTACCTACCAAACGGTCGTTGCAATTCTGGTGGACGAGCTTTGGGTAAGGTTTAGACCAAGGAACACTCTTTGGAGTACCGGAACGCCCTGTTTGGACGCCCTTCAAAACGAGGATTTTCTTGAGAGGCCGGCTGATTAAGCTCCATAGACTTTTTTCGAATGCTAGCACTTGAGCACAGCTACCCCAGTCAGTCCCTGAGTTGCAAAGTTTTGTGTGTCTTTCTGCTACCTGGTCTGAAACATACAACAACAAAAATAACACCCTGAAAAAGAAGGTATGATTAGTAACACTGAAAACGCCAAACCAATCCTCGAGAATACGATGCCTCAGGCGACTCCTTGTAAGTAAGTCTCCAATCGTAGTCGAAAATCGCAGCAAAATAAAATCAGGACTATTCCTTAGTCCGGGCCGGTATCCACAGGTGAAGCGACGCGACGCTCTCTCGCGTCCGCTAGTAGGTATACGAACGCGAAGTTTGAATCTCCAAGCGATGCGCCGACCCACGACAGACTCGGCGTCGTCCGTTATATTCGTTGAATAGCTCCTAGCTGGTCCCCTCGCCGTTTTTGGTAATCGTAGCTGTGAATCCTTTTATTCGTTTTGTCAAGAACGATTTCTGATCAAAATTCCCACTTGGAAATACAACTCGGGAAAGATGCAAAGTTAAAATTCGAAGCCAAGTGAACTGATCTGATGGAACTCTCGTCAAAGTCTGCCTGAACAAAGAAAATATCTCTCCGATCTCAGACCGAAATTTGCGGCATTTAGCGCCACTGTTACCGAAATCTAAAACAGATGCCCTCTTCACTTGTAAGGCTATTGTCGTCTTTTTGCAACACGAACGCTCATGGGCGCCTAGCTGGCGCCAGCCCATGGCGAGAAACATTCGAAAAGAATTTGAACACGAATTTCGCGATTCCATGCAGATGGATATTTTCATCATCGTATTTTTGTAAACAATTAATCGATTCTAGTTGTTACTCGTATAGGCGTACGGTACTTACTCCTCGTGGAAGAAGGAAACAAGATTCCAAGTTTGAGTAGGATCAAACAATTCGGTGTTCTTTTCTGAACAAAATTCCAAGAACGAGTTGGACGGGGCAGGCGGTTCCGTACCTGATACAAATCGTCAAGTCCGAACTGGAAAATAAAATTGAGGGTTCCTTACCCTAATTACAGAAATTACTTTTTCTGGTTCCGAAAAAAAATACCTTACGAAATTCATACAAAGATACTTTTCTTCCCTCACCTATATCAAATAGAAGAATGCCTATAAACGTATTATGGATCAATTTTTTTTTGCGAAATCATCAAAAATAGCGATTTTTGTAACAAGAGATACAGCGAATTGTTTATCGCATTCCTTCAGTGGGTACCGGTATCAGTAACCATGAGTCATACATAACACATTACTTGATTTTGGAGTAATAAAAGAGAAACAAGAATTCTAGTTATTAATTTGTAATTCCAAGAAAAAAAAACATGTACTATGGAAGGGATTATTTAGTCAACTTATTTATTTTTTACATTTACATTGATATTTATATCGATAGACTAATTTTTTTGTCACTTGTTATATCCTTGGAATTACAAATGGAGTCGATAAACAATCTATAATCACATGGTGAACAAATCATTTGTCATAGAAACCATATCATAACTGTCTCGGAAAACATATTCTATAAATTTTCAGCAACTGTCAATAGCCCTCAATTTAGGAAAAGTCTACGTGTTTTCAACATACCAGTTGTGGATAAAATTATTGTATTTCATGTTTTATATATCTAATAAGATACTCATTCAATAAATAACTATTTGTTCTCCTGCCCATAACATGATTTTGATGATTTTCATTCTGGAATTGGTAGAATTATAATGTTACTATATATATATATTATTATAATATATATATATATATATATATATATATATATATACAGGGGTCGTCTCTTGATTACCGCTATATATATAGTATCATTATAATTCTATAATATATACAGGGTGTCCCTGGACTTCCCCTTTTCCTCTCGGAATGTATAGATGGGGTCAAAATATCACCCCAAAACTTTGAAATGACTGGGATTTATGAATATGTTTCAACAAAACAAGGTTACCTGCACAATTTCCTGAATAAAAGTACTCGTGTGGAAAATCGATCGGAGCAATGATTTTTGATAAAAATGCAATTTTGTTCGACGGAATCCAACCTGAGATGTCTACCATTATTCGAAAAGATTTATTTGTTATGAAAATAGAAATGATAGGTACAATGTTCATAACGAATTTTTATCATACAAACACGTTTACCTTACAAAACTCATGGTGTAAGTAATCAATCGCAAGCCTCAAGAGCAAACAGAAATGCAAAATCCGCTACAAAAACTGCTCGATATGACCCCCGTCTCTCTCAATACATTTTCTTAGTCGGCGCAAACACCCTCTCTGCACTTGAAATAGCATGCCAGGGTCGTTTCGCATGGCTTCATAATGTAATGTAATTCTATTCAACAAGGCATCTCTGATGTGAATAGGTGTAGCGTGAACGAGGCTCTTCAGATGCCCCCACAGAAACAAATCCAATGGATTTAAATCCGGAGACCGCGGTGGCCATGAATATGGCCCACCTCTACCAATCCATCTATTGGGGAAAATCTGGTTCAGATGGTCCCGCACAATGAAACTTAAATTAGGAGGAGCGCCATCATGCATAATAAACCACATATCTCTTCGGGTTTGCAATGGAACATGTTCCAAAAGTCCATTCAAATCGTTCTGAATAAACTCCAAATAACGTTCCCCATTCAATCGGTCATGTAGAACGAATGGTCCTATAAGATGGTTTCCTATGATACCAGCCCAAACTTTCACGTTGAATTTCCGTTGGTGTTTGGTTTGCAATATCCCATGGGGATTTTCTTTGGTCCATATGTGGAGATTATGAGAGTTGATTACTCCATCTCTTCTGAAACCTGCTTCATCAGTGAATAAAACTCGAGTAATAAAAGTCATATCCTCTCTTTGCTTATCCAGGAACCAATTGGCATATTCCAGTCGTGCTGGAAAATCTTCAGGTATCATGGCATGTACCTTCTAGATGTGATATGGGTGGAGCAGTTGTTCCCTAATTATTCTACGAATAGTGGACTTGAATGTATGGAACTGTTCTGATTGGTTTCTGATGCTCATGCATCATCCGCGACAGCTTCCAAAATATTGTCCTCCCATACAACGGTACGCACAGCCCTAGGAGCGCCATCACCACCTCGTTTTGGCAAAACTGAACCTACAATAATATCGAAATAAAACAACAGGCTCCAATTAATTATCCATTAAACATACCTGTCTTCCTCAAGCTGCGATCGACACGCTCGAACATAAATTTATTCACCGGATATTTTTCACCTATTCATGTGCAGCCGTTTTTGTAGTTTATTCGTTTGCTTTTTATTAGTTATGTCTTCCGATGTGCGTTTTTCAGCTGAATTTATCTTTGGGTTGAAGATTTTCTCCCATGAAATTATACTTATCAGTGAAACTCCTCAACATTTAAGCTGTGAATACGAATTTGCAACATCCAAATGTTGAGTTTCATGAGATTCAGATAACACAACACGAAACGTGCTTATTCCACGCGTACATACAAAATATGGACTGAATTCGATATTTCATAGTGGAGTAGCTTGTTAGTTCAAAAACACCACGAATCTACATAACTTGATATTTCATTTGAAAAAATATCTACATTGTGAATGAAACTTTCAACTAGGTACTGTACTTTTTGTTTGCGACTTTATTTTAGCATATTTTGTATTATCCCTGTAATAAATGTTGTTGAATTAACGTTAGCATTAGTATTTCTACTGTGAAAATTTTTCATTTCAAATAATAGTGGACGATCGGGTTTGATGTCGTCGAGTAAAACTGCATTTTTATTGAGAACCGTTGCCCCGATCGACTTTCTACACGAGTACTTTTATTCAGAAAATTGTCTTCAAAACCTTATTTTGTCCAAAACTATTGAAAAATTATCTGTCATTTCAAAGTTTTGGGGTGTGGACCATCGGGGGTAGTCCGTTCCTGACTTTGTAGCAAAACAACTGACTCCTGCATGAAAGCTCATCGAAGGAATTCATTTGTTTAGTCAACCACCAAAATTTAGATGATTTTGAATATTCACTTTGAAAGTTATCAAAGAAAAACATTTTTCATTTTGTAACTTTGAGGGCCTTTAACTTGGTAACGAAGGCTTTTGGAACAAAAGTTATATGAAGTACTGGGGATATTTTGACCCCATCTATACATTCCCGAAAGGAAAAGAGGAAGTCCAGGGACACCCTGTATATATATGAATGGTGATTTGCAAGAAAAAGTATCCGATCAGATAACTTTCTCGCGGTATTACGATTTTTTTTTGGAATTTGGAATACCGTATTTCCTGCAGTGTTGGGAGGTCCATTTTCAATTTGCATGAATTGAAATCTATTCAATCACTCATGATTCTAGGGATCCTGAAAACAGTGATGGGCTACTTGGAAACGTATGGGCCTCATGTGAAACTTCACGATGGACCACTCAGTATTTGCGTCTTTTCTGCCGATGAGAAATTCATGGAACTTTTTCTGAGCTCCCCGACACTGATTGATAAGTCTGATGAGTATAGCTTCTTTCATAACTGGCTCGGAACTGGATTGTTAACAAGTACAGGTAATATAAGGCCTACCCAGCATAATACAGTTAGTTAGTAAGCATTTCAGTTGATATGTGAAACCATTTTAAAATGGAAACCATTTATGAACTTCATTCAACTATCAAATTTAATGTACTCTTATAAACATATGGTTGAAACGATCATAAAAATGATATATGTAATTGTTTTGTGAACTCCTTGATCCCAAAAAACGCATTAAGAAATTATTTTTCAATATTAAAAGGAGGATTTGCAAAGAAAATAGAAGATTCGGTGGCCAGAGATCATTCAAACCACATCGTCTTTGTGCGTTTTTACATTCTATTGAAAATGATACTGATACTCTTCGCAAGGAGTCTTGGAATCCTGGGTCTCGAATAGATGAAGGGTAATGTATGAAATATCTTATAGGTCAAGGTACGGAGGGGCTGAACAGCCATATCGATCCCACTACAATCTACAAGATTTGCTAGTATCCAAAAACTAGTCTCCAGAATTTCCTTCGGTATTCAGGTTGAAAAATTAGTGATAATCTATGAACACGATCTACAGGTGAATTATGAGCGTAATCACAAAACTACTTAATAACATCAACTCTTACGATAACTGAAATCTTAAGTAAATCCATAAGTGTGGATAATAACCTCATGAATTGTGATAAACAACACGTCAGATAGATAGATTCCAATATTGTTGCAGAAATGAAAATAAGTAAGATTGTTATTGAAAATTATCAGGCAATTAATTTTCAGTAATCAAAATCTGAGTATCTATATGACTGCATGAGTATCGATTTATTCATCCCATCGGTGAACCAAATTACTTGGCTTATGAATATACCTTGGGTAGACTTATCTGTGCGTTTTTATATTTCTATCTTATTTAAATTATTTTCTAGTATTTTGAGGGATTAGGATAGTACACAGATCAAACGATACACGCATGAAGTACATAAATCAACCGTATACAGGGTGGAGACTAAATTGGACGCTCAATTTGATTTTAAAGTTATATTTTCCAAGGGAAATATAACCCTATGTATAGTTCACTCTGTAATTGACTTTTACAGGGTTAGGACAAAAGAGTGGGCATGACAGTTATTCATAGGGTAACCAAAACCGCATGCATCTGAATGATAGAATTGAAAAAATAATAAAAATGTTTGCATGTGTAAATCTATCATTCGGATGCACAAAGAAAAGTTATATGTAATTATTTGCTTGAATTTGCTTGTGGTGATTTGATTACTCTCGTTCCAGACGTGTATTGCCTAAATTTCCGTTTCGATCGTTAGTATATGGTGTTCAGGTTTGCAGCGCAGTGGTGTATGTAGTTTCGCATCCCTGAAGTCCGCTAGAACGAAAAATGAGCGGTATCCATACATTCCTTATCTCAATGCTTGGCTGACTGAAGACTTCGATGTAGGCGGCCACCTTGATTTTTCATTTGAAATAATGCTTCTATCAATGTAGTCCCACATAATTGGGTAATGTCCTTTTCAGGCGTGGTGAGCAATTCTCAATTTTCACGTCTTCTTTCATGTTCTTTCTTTGTATTCTGCTAAACGTATTAGATTAAGATTCGTTATCTGGAGCTCATGGGCTGGGAGCGTCTTCCCTTCGACCTTCCTCATGTTTGTTAGAGTTCCTCATCTAGTCCCGTACTCATCAATAGACTCCACAAGTGAGAGTTTAGGTCCTACATGTATTTGGGAGGTTGTGGTTTTCCCTCCCTCAGTCTGGATAGGCCTTTACACTTACACACTACGTCCGCTGAGGTTTACTCATCGTCCTGGTTAAACCTACATATGGTTTCTTCTGCAACTCCAATGCTGTTCATGTGTTTTTGAGTCTACAGGTTCCCGTTGGGAGGCTAACTCTGATCCTAATTGTCCTTCCATTCTGGCTTAGTAGATACTTGGTGAATTTTTGCGTTGGTTCTTTAATTAACTCTTTCGCATATCTCATTCCTGGCCACTAGTTCCACCATTCCTGTGATTTGTTTTTCATACATGTCCGGGAGTCAGTTTCTTCGTTGCCCTCATAAACTGAGTGTCCTGGAACTCACGCAAGAGTGAGTATGTTTTGACTGGCCAGTTCTTATAGGAATCTCAGTTAGTCCCAAACGAGTTTTGAATTCACTATGGAACTGATTGCTCCTATAGCGTCTTGGCTGTCGGAGTAGATGGCAATGGCCTTTTTCTTATACTCTGGCCTCAATAGCTCCTGTGCTCAGTGGTATATTGTAGCAATTTATACCTGGTATTTCGTCGCATTTTCACCTCAATCTAAGTTGATATTATCTTCAATAATTATAATTTCTTTTGGTTGTTTATTTTCCAATGTTTCATGAAATCATTTCAGTAATTTCAATTCGATACAATAAATTCTTACACTTTAATCATCAAACTCTTATATTTTTATATTTTTCGGTAGAATCTTATTTTTTCACAGCTGGTAGCAACCTATGAAACATCCTCAAAAATCCGAAAAAAATACTTTGTGAATTATTTGACGAATGGAAACATATAAAAGGGCGCCTGCCCCAAACAAAAATCTGTTTTCTATTCCGTTTCATTCGTGAATATTAATTTTATATCCGTTTGCTTTTTAATCGACGAAAAAAGGAGGATGTGTTCTAATCGACGAGTATATTTTACACTGTAGTCCAATTTTTATAGGGTATACCTCGAAGCTGGTCCCATTCAAATTCCACCCCTAAGGGTAGGAAAATAGGGGATTGCTTGTTCGCCCACTGAATTTTTATCTGTCAACCGATTCTACCACTTTATAATGGGTTATCCGATTTGGAAGATTCTATTTTCATTGAATAGGGTATACTTCGAAGTTCGTCCCCTTTCAATTTGAAAAAAAAACAACTTCTTAGGTTGGAAAAATAGGGGATGTTTAATTTTCCACCTGTGAACCGAATTTGTTGAAACTTGTCACACATATGTAGTTCTAATGACACTATAACATAATGGAGACCTGGAGTTAATTAAGTAGATGGTGATTAGTAGATTTAAGCCACAAAAAATTGAATAATAAAAATTTCAAGGGACGAAAAAATGAAATATATTTTTTTAGTCTTGAAAACTAGGCTCCTAAACTAATAAAGTAACTAATTTTGTGTCGACGCCAAACAAACAATCAACGAAGATTATTCAATTACTTTAAAAGAATATCAAAACAAAATAACAAAAATACAACGTGAAATCTTCAGTGATAAACAATAACATTGCAAAACTTTGCTCTCCGTACGACCAATCGCAACAACGTGTGCCCTCACGTGTGTGCTCGTTCGGGCAGCTGTATGCGCCCACTCAAAATAAGTTACTTAGGAGTTTAGTTATTAAGACTAAAATTGTTAATTTTATTTTTGCTTTCCAGTTTCTTTTGTCAGACTCTAGATTTTTTGTTAAAAAGTTTTTTTGTGATATGGAGTACCTATAACATGGGTGCTATTATATTTTCAGGGTAACCAAACATTTTTTTAATGGCCACATTAAAACATATCTTTATTCCTCTTATATTCTCCATAAAATAAGTGCTGATATTTTGTTGTTATTCAGGGTCAAAATGGAGGAAACGAAGGAAATTGCTGACCCCATCATTCCACTTTTCCATTTTGGGAAATTCCGTGGATATTTTCGACAGAGTTGGAGATGTTTTCATAAGAAATCTCGAGAAAGAAGTTGGAAAAGCTAGCTTTGATATTCATCCCTTGGTTTCGCTTTGTACCCTCGACATCATTTGTGGTGAGGTCTAGTCACAATATATTATAGATTATAAAGCAGTCGTGTAAGAGAGTGAAATATCTGTAACGATGAATTTTGGATTCCTGAAGTGTCCTAATAAAAGTTGGAAATAACGAAGATATCATTTGAAAAATTTGGAAAATTCAAGAACGGTCGCGGATTTCATCAGATAGTTTTTTACGTTTGGGCTCACAACGGGCTATTTCCTGATGGGCCACTGGATGACGGAATGAGAGGTTATCAATAAATAGGCATTTTTTTTTAACCCGAATTTACTTGATACTCGATGATAAATATATATTAAAGCATACAAAAGACACTTACTTCACTAAATGATTGGTGGTGGTTTCTTCAGGTGGAGATATTATTAACTCATCGCCCACGATGTATCATGTTAAATAATTACGTCAGGTAGTAGTAGATATGAAAATGTAATTGGTAATATTAAGGATAATTCAATTATTGGGAATGAGACTAAATAGAACCTGTTCAATCTTCATTGAAACAAATTCAACAAAGGAAAATTATTTAGTTAATCTGGTCATCAAGCAAGTTTTCCAGTCAAGAGGTGAAATACAAAAGTTTGTTTTTGCATTCACAAAACAGTTCCTATATTCTAACAATAGTTTTAAAATTTCTGCTTGTTTGGTCTATGTGAAAACTTGTACAGGAAGATTTTTCAGATCTCTCTTTAGTATTCTCAATAAATTTACTCAAATCACTATTTGTTTTGTATGCAATATCAATGTTGTTTTTAGGTAAAAAAGTTTTTTTTTGGTAGGATGGCCAAAAGTTATGTAATTACTTTGAAATCATGTTTTCCATTTCGAGTAGGAAACACTTTTCGAAAAGTTTTTTTCTTAGTTTTTTTAAGATAATATTATCCATTAGGTTTGAACTATAACTTTAATTGCAATTTGTTCAATTATATAAGATTATTTATTGAACTTCTCTTCTGTAAGAACACATCGATCAGTCTATGTACTATTATATGCGGCTGATTTATGTTGGTATGGGGATATCTGTTGAGGTACACTCTAACCATAAAGAGAAACAACCTTTTTTACGTGGACTGGAAAACAGGAGTAGCACTGAAACTACCCTGTCCCAGTTTTTTTGCTCACATGATGAAATATCATTTTCCTGAAATATACCATATGATTATTTGGTCAAACTCATGTGCTGGCCGGAATGAAAATTTGGAAGTAGTGACTTACGCGATGAGCAGCATATCTAAGAAATTTACCCAATTCTTTTGAATTTATCCCGAATTATTTGCATTTCAAAATTCAATTGCGAAAATCGCGAAAATAACTGGAAATGGCGTATTTTCTCGCAGAATTTATTTTGAAAAATCTACCTTCTGGCCTCTCATTAAACTGCACTGCATCCATAAGATAAATTCATTCAGTAAGGGTTCTGATTTTTTCGTCCAAGTGAATAGGGAGTCGAAGTAAGTAGACCGGGAAACACAGCGCTCCTAGCGGTTATTTTTGAACGTTGAGGTAGCCTAACCTATATGCTGTGAATCTCACATCATTCAAAAATTTCAATCACAATCCGCACCGGATTCCAAGAAGTGAATGCGAATGTTTTTCGAAAAGAACGAGCTGATGTCAATTTTGTTATCATTTATAGAATAAAAATCATTATATTTCTAGTGACCATTATTTCAAAATTAGAATATATTTTTAAATTTGATGTTTACTGTTAATGAACGTCAATACTCTTGCCTGCAAACAGCGGTTATCCACTTTTCTCTCCGTTCTTTCAGCCACCATTGCCCCGGAAAACAATATAAACTGAGCTCAGGATTTTTACACTCAGAATTCGAACGAACGACGCTACAAATTCTTTTTGATCTATTTTTTTTTAACAAAAACTGCACTGGAATCCATGCTGGTTAGACGACAAGCTGGAGTGCATTCACTATTGAGACAGCATGTTTGGCCTTCCCCCACTTAATGAACAGTTTCTCACGAAGATGTCCGAAGCGAAGCTATTACGAGAAATTCCATAGGCGTACCAAATGATTTAGTAGAAGCGATACACAGACGTATCATGAATTTGATAGCATTCGCCATTATTTCTTCTTCCGCTATGGAAAAGTACTCACCCCAGACTCCAGGGCATCTTTGCAAGATAACAGTAAACAAAATTGAATAAACTACTCTAGATACAGATACCCACTTAATAACTTGACAAACGTAACCTTTCAACCGCTCCATGTCGTGACACTGCTGTATACGATGACAATCGTGTCTACTCGTGTTTTCCCCCTCTCTACCTACCATTATGCTGTCTCTACCCCAAATTTCAAAAATATCACCGAACGGTGGCGCTGTCAACATACTCCGACTCCCTAACAGGTCAGCTAGAGTAAATCTTGACATTTCAATCTGTCAGCATGAAATTCTGCAGGTTTAGAATTCTTATTTTATATTGTAGTGTCCTGAAGGAAACTTTAGATGAGTTGAAACAGTAGATAGACTACAGAGATATCAGCACAGTTCTGATCAATAGGAGTCAGGTCTGGTCATTTTCGGGAACACCCGTCACTGGATTTGGAGCCGCCTCTGTGGCGAGCTTTCGAATATAGGACTTCAGAGGAGGGCGCGCCATATAATGGACAATAGACGGAACTGTATTTTGGGGTCCAGCCCCCCCATAACAGGCATTTACCTACAACCGACTTATAATTCCTTCTATATACGGTTGAGCCCCAAAATACAGTTACGTCTATTGTATTGTATTAGATGGCGCGCCCTCCGCCGAAATCCTATACTCGAACGCCAACCAGTGACGGCGGTGGTCCCGAAAATGACCAGACCTGACACCTATTGATCAGAACTGTGCTGATAGCCCTGTAGTCTATCTACTTGAAACGTTCGCGAAATATCAATAGTGATTGTGGTTATCTCACCTTAGCCCGAGATAATTTATAATTGCATATTTCACGTTGAATTTATTATTCCAGAGGCAGCAATGGGAAGTTCTCTGAATGCGCAGGATGAAGGCAGTTCGGAATACGTTCAAAGTGTGAAAACGATGTGCGCTATAATAATGGACAGGATTTTCTCGCCCCTAGATGTGCGCCTCTATCCTTTCACTTTGAACTTCTTTAGAGAAAAAAAAGCGGTGAGAGTATTGCACGCTCATACTGACGCCATCATCGACAGAAGAATCAAAGAGAGGCGATCAGAGAAGTCGGGCAATGTATGTGATGAAATAGGGATGAAAAAGAAACTGGCTTTTCTGGACATGCTCTTAGAGAATCGCACCTATGATGGCATGCCTTTGTCCCGAGCTGATATCAGGGAAGAAGTCGATACCTTCATGTTCGAGGTGATTCAGATATTTTCTTAATTTCATTTGAAATGGCGTTACCCGAAGCCAACGTTTGTTCTATCAAAATTGTTCGCATCGTGTAGGGCCTCATTCAGTGATTTAATACTACTGGAAAATACGAACTCTGCCAGAAAACTTATATTTACCTTTGAAAGAACTTGAAAAATATTACTTCAGAGAATTCAAAACAATCACGGCTCCGTGTACAACACAGTTTGATGCCGACATCGCCAACATTCAGAGATATGCTAGCCGGCAGTCATCTCAGTAGTTTCGTAAAGACTTGGTAGACGTTGTGGTGTCACACTTCGAAAAAATTGCACAAGTAACCTCTGCACCACACTTACTCACATCACACCTATTTGCGCATTTCGATAACTAAGTTATCATCATCAGTAGGTTAACTACACTAAATACATTGCAACATTTTCTTACAATTTATACCTGGTCTTTCTAATTGTGTTATTTTATTCTAATTACTGTTCCTCAAGTCGCTAATGGGATCTTGATGGTTTTACGGGGATCAAAGTACACAAAGTGTAATACATAGGCCCATTATCCTCATTAAGTACATTTTTATTATGGTTTTTGTGTATAGCTATACTCTCCTATATTACACCTATTTGACCTATATTAGACTGCCTAAAAAGTAAAGTTATCCACAAAACACATAATAAAAATTTTCAAAATGAACTAAATAGGGGAACTTGTTAGAAAAATGCGGCTTTCCAAATTAGGAACCCATGGGAAATTAATTTGGGGCGGTTGTATATTTACAATGAGCCTTTTTTCTGATAATGGTCACGTGAGGCAGCACTTGTGGTAGGGACAAATATCAAACCTTCTCCATTTAAAATAGTGTTATTTAAGTGATACAGTTGAATTATTTAAAATAATGCTAATGCTCCCTGAAAATAACTGTTCGACTTTTCTTTCGTGTTTTTGCCTCCTGAACAAGAAGCCGAAAGAAAAACGCGGCGGTCTCATACCATTCCCGAGATATATTGACTTTCTCCTTCTTCGAAAACGGTGCCTAAAAATAACGCTTCATTTTTAGGCACCGTTTTCGCGTACAAATATCACTCACAATGCCTTCTTCTTCTTGCCTGTTTAAACTACAAACACCAAATCACTCATTTTCGGTACAACTCTGCACAAAATATAGCCGGTTTCATGGAAAAAATACTCCCTACTTCAACAGTTACAAATAACCTAACTTTTCACCTTTGAGAGATGAAATTTAGTACATTGATTACTGAATCATATTCAATGTAATATTTTAAATGTATCTTAATTACCAAATATATTTGACTAACTTTTCATTCTGAAATCAATTGAAAATTTTAATTATTTCAAACGTCTGATATCAGAGTTCAAAAATACCGCTGCATAATAACTGAACCTTGCGTACTAACCCGTTAATTAATAATTTATTTTCCGGAAATTTTAAGATTTTGACAAGCTGACAAGCAAGCCACCGTTTTAATGTTGCTACATTATTATCCTTCACATTTGCAAATATTAATTTGGCTCCTAGAACGCCGTCTTCTGTCAAAAACATCATTTTGATGTTTATTTTTACATGTATTTTTAATGTGAGTTAGGTAATGTTTGTCCCTACCAGACTTCTAGCGCTGCTAGTGAGGAATTTTTCGTACTTGAGGAAAAAGGCTCATCAAATTTTCTTGTACTGACTGATTTATGCCTGTAATATATTTCATTCAAAAATATACAAAAGTATATCGCTTCGGTATATTAATAACATTTCAATTTGTTGCAGCACTTGTGGCATTTACAAATTTTGTTTGCTTTCTGGCCAAGATCTGCATACAGAGTGTGTACCGAGTTGTAACACAGTGCATCGAATCCAGTCTTCACCATCATGGTCATCCAAAAATAATCCAGCACAGTGAATGCACTCTGCGTCTTGAGCTACGTCAGATATCTCGTCATCTGAGTCTCCATATAGCGTCCTTCATATTCTACTCCGGATGACTCATCTGAAGAGTCTACAGTCTTGCCCTTTATTTGACTCATTTGCCTTTACAGAAACTGCTTTTGTTGAGTTGAGTCAGAATGGAGCTAATATCAGAGAGACTCACAAATTTTTTGTGCTCAGAGGTTGCTGGTTCTCTGGGTTGGTCTGGCTTGAGAAGAGCATGGCCGCTGCTGTTGTAGGCCTTTGGACCAAGTTTGGACAGATGCTCTGTAGAAAGGAATTCTTGCACTGGGGGATCCTCTAACTCGTTATTTTGCCGGGGAGCTCTGCAGTGAGTGGATTTGGAATCGGTTGTTCGACGTTTGAGTCCACATAGTCGTTAGGTCTGAACCTGAGACGATTGCAGTGAAATAAACCAGCCTATTCAAATCCCTCGGTGGCAATTTATGCAGTTTTAGCTTTCTTGTACGCGTTCCCAAATAGTTTTCCCCTCTTTGCATGGTTTCGAAGCCGCATTTCAATTTTCTGTGCGTTGTACGTTTCAAATGGTGACATGAATGGAAGATCTAGTGGCTACATTTTATGGGAGCTATATCTACATGATTGCAACGGGCTAGTTTCATCACCTCTATATTTCTGGCTGTGTAAAGTGTCCATCCAGGACAGCTGGATTATCTGAAGTTGGTTCAACATGTTTTAAAAAATGTTTAAACCAGTCCGTAAACAATTCGGACTGGATCCATCATGAAGGGTGACATGCATAGATAGAGCCTAATGGTATGCCATCCATAAGCCTCTGTTTCATATTATTTCGAGGAGAAATTACTAGAGGAGGGATTAAGTGTCCAGCCGGGTTCATGCAAGTAACCACTGTGATAAGTGAACCTCGCTCAGCTGCTTGTAAAGCACCTATTTGTTTTTGCCCATCAGTCCGAATATGTTTGTATGTTTGTGTTGCACTATGGTGATCCCAGTGTCATCACAATTGTACACGCGTGACAAAGAATGTTTTATTTTCTTCAGAATGGGTTCATAAATATCAAAAATTATGACACAGCTTCCTTGTGTAAAACATTTTGCTCTTACGTAGGATACACCGGAATTCGTACTATTCCGTTTCATAAAAAATTCAAGACATTTTTTACCAGCTTGCCATTTTTCCTTAAAAACAGATTTTCCAAATTATTTCGTTTTACATCGCACATCTCTTCGCAAGAGCCCGAAAAATGTTTGCTTCATTTAAAGACAATATCTTACCAGTTCTTGTTCAAGTTCTTCAGGTAAAATCGGGCTCCTACCCATTTAGGTTTTGACTACTTTTTCAGCAGGGGTACTCCCGTTGCCAAAATGTCATCATCAAATAGGCGGAGAATGATAATTTCATAAATATGAATGTTAACAATGAAAAGTGCTTCGATCAAGTAAATAACATGGACTAAATGAGTAACAAACCACCTGGCAAAGGACTTGCTTGTAAGTAACATTTAAACAATGTTATAACAGCAGCCAATAAACAGAACGAGTTGTTTTCGACTTTGGTAGCTTTCCTGGTGGTGGTGAAATATCATTGTTTGATCACAAATTCTAACTTTTACATATCATATAGTATAAAAGTTGTGTAAATATAAAACCGCACAATCAATAAATACAAATAAACTCTTTTTTTCCAATGAACTTGCGACAAGCATCAAAACAAAACCTCAAACGATTCGTTGTTGTTGTGTCGAATATCAACAGCAACGATGTCGTTCCGGTCCAAAAGAATCAACTAGGTCAATACTGGAATTTCCACTCCAAATATTTATTTCGATTACAATTAAAACCAACGGTATCTTTTTAGTATTTTAACTACTTGATACAACGACCAAATACAGTACAGTAGTTGTTTTCGGTATTTACATATTTATTATCTGAATGCTAGATTCAATAGCTCGGTAAGCGTTCGATAAATCATATCCATTTACTCCGATCCATCTGTTCCGCTTTCGTTAATAATCAGAGAGAGCAGAAAGGTTTTATCAGTTGTCACTACCCGAAACATATGGGTATTTTCTGATATTTATCTAAAAGTGAAATCCCGGAATTATCATTGAGAACCACTTAATTGAAATTATTCAAATTTTATTGAGCACTGGAATCAATTTTTAGCCTCATAATAAAGTGATTTTTTACTACTGATAGAAGGTTCATTTGTACAAATTGGATTTTATTTCTTCTCCATAATTTTCTTGAAAACTGTCGTTCATTTTTAATACAATTTTCTATGTACCCTTCAGCAATGGAACTGAATGCCACCTTCCGTATCATTTCAGTGACGTTGAATTCACTCTTGCATCGTCTGGAAAAATGATTGAACACCTCTAAAATACTGCCATTGAGAAAAATGGCTAATCTATTGTGAGTATCATTGAATGAATTTTTCACGAATGTATGACTGAACATGGTGAATTGAAATCAAATAATAATAATAAAAATAATACATCTTTATGCGGATTATAAATACAATTACAATACAATAAGCGTTTACATAGATTGTGGTGAATAAAGTTAATGTACTTGTTTTGTCAAAATTTGGCAGTAAAAAGTATATGACTTAAATCATGGAACTAATATTACTCCCAACAAAAATTACTAAAGTTATTTATAGAAAATACAGTAATGAAAAAAGTGGGTAAAGACAAAACACAAGCTTAAATGACATACATTTGACTAAAAATTACATTACTATGGAATAAAATTAAATTTGCTAAAACGAGATGTATAATGAGATTAAGAATGGACATGAAATATAATAATAATAAAAATAATATTCATTCAAGTTGTGATTAGAAGATACAAAAATAGTTCCAATATAGCAATAAATATTCTTACTCAATGAGTGGAAAACACTTGTTCCGAGATATAAAATATGGTTAAAGTATTGGAATGGAACTGAAAGGAATCCTACATGCTTAAACATTTAATCCTTCATTCAAGTAAAGTGTTAATTATATACATAAGGAACGTTTGAAATATATACATTTACTCGCATATACACATTTACTCACATATACATAATATACACTTGTGCACATAACAAATAATTTAAATGTTACATAAGTAACTATCGCCCCATCTCAATAATCAATAATTTGACGAAAAAATTGTGAACAGTCTTTGAAAAAAGACTTATTGAATTTCTGAAGAGATAACAGAACGACATTCGATTTCATAAACATATATAGCACAAAGGAGGCCATTATACTATCATACATTTCATGAAACAAACAGCGAACGATCTGGTTGAATCATCTGATGCATAGCGGTAGACGTTGTTTTATTTCATGTTTCGATTCATTTGGAAATAGTGTTGTGAGATAATTGATATTCCTGTACACTCTTTCGCTTACTTGACTATTTTTATAAGAAAAAATTTTTATAAGAAAAAATCACAGTAACATTACAATCAGTCGAAGATCACTATAGAAACCTATGTACCTACCTTGGATTATACACATTATAATTGAAAGTGCATTGAATGCCTAAATATTAATTGAATTAAATTTGTTTGAATCACATCATGATCGGAATGTCATAAACGTAAATGAATCCTTTAAATTTTTGTCGCTCACAGAACATACTTGCGTCTTGATACTTAAATACTTAAATCTATTTCGTGCAGAATTACGCCAAGTACTTCTGTACAACGTGATTTTAAGAGGATTATCGTCTCTCTCGATACCGTAACACAGCTCACTCAGCCTACTGCGCATATAAGCCGTTCACCTATGGATGATATGATTACTATATTTTTCAAACTTGCGTTTATCTATTGGCATAGGAGGGGTGAAACTCTCTTTCTTTCTAAAGCAGTCGTGATTGATTTTGTTCATGCATTATTTAGAGCTTCCTCAAATTCGACGAAGGTTCCTATAGCTATCTCTTTATTCTCTAGGAATTTCGTTAGTAGCCTGTTGAGGTCATCTACTGCCAAGTTTGTTGATATACGCATATTGACGATCGTTGAGAAGATTTGTTGGTAATATCTTCTGTATCTGTCTATTGGTCTTTCTGACGTTTTGATTGGGCTGATTGGGCTGATTGGACGCTATGGCATTGTAATTTCTCTCTCTGGTAACGATTTATATTTAGTCATAAATAAAAAAAAAAACATGGAATTGATGTGCATATAGAATAAGTTTTTGGTGCCAAATCGAATTTGAGAGAAAATATTTCAGTTCAGTTTTATTTTGCAGGGGCACGATACTACATCTTCAGCGATTTCCTTTGGGATTTATTGTCTGGCGAACAACCCCGAAGTGCAGGTGAGTTGAACAAAATACACGAAATTTCCATCAGAATGAACATTTCTATCTTTCACGACGGTTGAATAATTCAAAATCACTAATTAGTAGTAAAAACAGTTACGCAAATTATTGAAAACCAACTTTTCGAATTCGGAAGTGTTTCCGCTAACCAAACAGTTGCTCTGAAGGGTGACATCAAATAACAATATTTGGAAGTGAATAGATTCAAATTACAGAGAGATCCATGGTTGAAGAGACTTTTCATTTACGTAGGTATACCGGGTGACAATGGGACTAGGGCCATGCCTTTATCTCCTTCACTTATCAACCGATGCGAATGAAATTTTGTACATAGATATGAGACACAATTCCGGATTGACAAACATATGAAAACAAAATGACCGACTTCCGGTTTCGCCACAATAGCCACCAACTTCAATTTTGCATCTGGACAACCCTGCATGTTTGATGTTTTTCGGATTGTACGGCTCAAATAACATACGATAGTATTGCCAAATTGTTATTTTACAATTGAAATAAAAAAATCTAATTTTTTTTTAGGCCCAGAGGCCTTGATCAGGTTGAAATCTATACTTAGTCACATCAGTAACTCATAGTAATAGTCATTTCATCGATAAGATCAATAACAAATCCTACAGCAGAAATTGAAATTTTCTGAACGCATTTTTAACGAAAAAATGTTTTTTTTCAAATGGTACCTCTCGAGGACCGTCTTGCCATTCGATAGAGAATTTAATTACCAATTCAACGATATACATTATGTACCACTTTCTTTTTGTTCAAAACTAAAAACGATCAATTATTGAATTTGTACAATATTTTATACGATGCCTACAAATTCCAATGAGTTGAAAGGTAGCCGTGGAATCATGGGGAACAGTAGGTGATTAATGTCATGTCAAGAGTGAAATACCAATTTTACTAGTCATCTCGTATCGTTTGTAAAAAGTTTTTTTGAAATGGAAAATAATGATCGTTATTCTCGAAACGATAAATCGATATGATATTGATATACAGAGAAAGTCTGAAGAACGCTATCAATGCTAGTATGCTATACGCTGTTCGTTATCCGTTAAGACGGCACCCATCTGGGACCTATTTCAGGAAATTGTAATGATGCTAAGGAAAGAACCAGCTGATCAGAATCTCATCAACTTCATCGTCAGTGAAGAAGTGGAAACTAATGTTTTAGCACATGTTAATTTTTCTCCATCTGCCTCAGTGCGAGAATTGGAAATTGAATGTGGGATCAGCAGGGATAGTGCCAGGAAAGTCTTGAAAAAACATAAATATCGCTCCTATAAATACAGTTTGCAGCAGCATCTATATGAAAATGACCCAGAACGGAGACTAACTTATTGTAATTGGCTTTTGCGTCATCATGATTTGAATAATGGTTTTGTCTCGGAAATACTGTTTACAGATGAGTCTAGGTTTACGAATAATGGTATGTTCAATAGGAATAATACACGGTATTGGGCACAAGAAAATCCTAGGTTGCTGAGAGAATTTCAAGAGAAATTTGGATTCAACGTCTGAATAGGAATCATAGGGACAAGAATCATTGGACCAATTTTTTTCGACGGGACTTTGACGGGCCAAATATATCTACAATTCTTAGAGAACGATATTCAAAGTAGTATCAATGATTTACCTGAGAACATCAGGGAAAATATGTTTTTTCAGCAGAATGGTGCAGGACCACATAATGCTAATATTGTTCGGCAATATCTTAGTGATACATATGGGCAGAGATGGATTGGAACAAATGGTCCAATCAGATGGCCAGCCAGATCGCCCGATTGAACCCCTATTGATTTTTATTTATGGGGTCACATAAAATCCAAAGTATACTCGAGGAGACCAACTTCTTTGGAGGACTTGAGAGATAGAGTTGAGCGCGCATTTCAGGAAATTTCTGCTCACGAACTGATAGATGTGATGAGGTGTACAATAAATAGAACTACACTATGTGTTAGGGAAAACGGGCAACACTTTGAACATATCATTGGTCATTAATAAATAAAATGACTTTTCGATGGTTGTGAAACTCTTCTATTGAAAACAGGTATGGTTATTGTGAGTAATAATTTGTACGTTGAATCACTGTTTCAGTCGTTACATTTATTCAAACAGTTTGATTATATTAAAGTTATATTTTCTGTAATGTAATGTAATACCTTGCTGCCACTTGTTACATCCGCACCGAGAAAATCACGTTACATTATAATTATGAAATTGTTCACTACGCAATTTCTTCCCTACTGAATAAGATTTTGAGATATTGATTTGTAGACAGAATTCACTCGATATTTCGCAATGCATCTTCAAGTCCGAATTTATTTTTCCACATGAAGGGTTCGTTTCCTACCGTGGGAAATCCAAGTGAATCTGAGTAGTCATCAACATAAAATGACATGCAATGTCGTAAATACTTATGAAACTTCGATGTAAATAGATCGTCAATAATACGGGTAAAAATTTTTACCATTTCGACAATTTCATTTCGATTATATCATTCATGTTCAATCTATCTATTTTCCAATTGCAGAAAAAGGCTATAGAAGAACAGAGAAGAATATTTGGAAAAGTAGCGGATGCCATACCCACTCTTACCAATTTGCAAGAGATGAAATATCTAGATTTAGTGATAAAGGAGACTCTGCGGCTATATCCATCAGTGCCAATCATCGGAAGGAGAGTCCCTGAAGATTTTGAATGGGGTAGGTATCATTCAACGAAGACATTTCTTTGCGTATATGACCAGTAAAAGAAGTTAATATTGATAAAACAAAGCGATTTGGGCATGACAACAATAGTTATATGTGATCAATATTTCAGCATAACTGACAATGAAACTGACACACAGTGGTTTGGAAATTATCAGTGGGTTTAATTACTTTCTTTGGGCGTGATGAGAGTGAAATTTCAAGGTCGAATTAGTGCAAAGTTTTCATGTAACGTTTCAAACGAAACACTTCTGAGCAGCATCCTCATGTAGACCAAACCCCTGGACTTATAAAGCTGAAATTTTGATTTTGAGTATTCTCATTATGACATAGATAACCACTGGAATTTCTTTGGCATTCCGCCCCTAAAGGGGTGAAATGGGGGTAGAATAGAAGTTGGAAACCTCTTATATGTTTGCTCTGCAGCGAGAGTGTATTACAATGTGTCTCTGTCAAACAGATGAAATTTAAATTGATAAAAAAAAATGTTAGATTATCGGAGCTGCTGACGTTTGCCTTCGAAAAAAATTACTGTTGCACGCTCCATCACGCCATATCTTCTGATTCATGGCTGTTCTGGAGTTGTCATCGTGAATTGTAACTTTGAATGAGGAGTAAATGCTGGGATGTCTTGGAGTTATTGATTCACACTCGGCTTCGGGAAAATGTTTTCTGAGCTCTACCGCCAGTTTATCGGCAGAAGTTGCGCGGTCAATTCTTGATACATGGAGTTCAAGGAGTTTTTTTATCCCTTTTATCCCTTGTTGTTTCCAACTATTTTTCGTCTCGTGTTATTCTTTTTATATGGTACCTTTTTCCATTCATCTGTTTTATCGGATATTTGATTTGTTATGGATGCAGATATACCATTTTCATTTTCGTTCGTCAAATTGATGATTTCGGAGTATTTTAACTGCGTCTGTACATTCATTAGCTCTAGCGCCACCGCTTCGTTTTTTTATTGGGAATTCCCCGTTTTTTGTTTTGTTTTTTATCATTAGGCCTGACCTTTTTGTTTCTTTTTCATTGTTTTGCGTTCTTGTGTCGGTCGTCTTAACAGCTGACCCTGAGTTTATGTTGACTGCTTTTTTTGGTATATCTTTTGATAAATTATCATTTGCAATATGTCAATCTGTTGGTTCAACAAATATATCTTTTCGCGAAGCTCTTGAATTATTATGTATTTTTGTTTGAGAATGTATATCATATGAATCTGTACCTTTTTCCCAGTGTGTGTGATTCTTGAATGGCGTCACAAAAATCGGTATCGGAATCTTCATTAGTAGATATAGCTGCAAGAGTTCGGGCGCACTTTTTAACTTTTCTAAAAAAGTACCTAGAATCTAGGGAAATTTCCTCAGAATCCAATGGAAACTCCCATAAGAGCCTGTGTATTAGAGAGACATGGAGATAGTAATTTTCCCCAATTTTTCCCTAGATCTAGGGAAATTTAAAAAAAGTGCCAAGGTCCACCGTGGTAATTTTGCGACCTCAAATCAGATCCTTGGGAAACACCCATTCTTACATGCTCGAGGCCTATATTACCCTGGATTTCCCCTAGATCTACTATATTTTAGGGGTCAACCTGATGGATTTCAACCTTTTAATATGACTTTCTACCTTATTCCAAATGGAGGATTTGACTTTTTCCCTAGATCAAGGGATTTTTTCATGCAGATTCATGTATTTCACATAGTTTTTCCCTACATTTTCTGAATTTTAAAGCTTAACCTGATGGATTTCTCATGGATGATTGACTTTTTCCCTAGATCCAAGGAATTGTTAACGTAGATTTACGTATTCTACCTAGTTTTTCCCTAGATTTTCTGATTATTGACGGTTAACTAGATGGATTTCTCATGGGATAAGTGATTTTTCCCTGGATTTAGGGATTTTGTCACGTAGATTTACGTATTTCATATAGTTTTTCCCTAGATTTTCTGAATTTTAAGGCTTAACCTGATGGATTTCTCATGGATGATTGCATTTTTCTCTAGATCTAAGGAAAAATCACTTATGCCATGAGAAATACATCTAGTTAACCGTCAAAATTCAGAAAATCTAGGAAAAAACTAGGTGAAATACGTGAATCTACATGAAAAATTTCCTAGATCTAGGGAAAAAGTTAATCATCCATGAGAAATCTATCAGGTTAAGCCTTGAAATTCAGAAAATCCAGGGAAAAACTATGTGGAATACATGAATCTGCATGAAAAAATCCCTAGATCTAGGAAAAAAGTCAAATCCTCCATTTGGAATAAGGTAAAAAGTCATATTAAAAGGTTGAAATCCATCAGGTTGACCCCTAAAATATAGTAGATCTAGGGAAAATAGAGGTTAATATAGGCCTCGAGCATGTAAAAATGGGTGTTCCCCAAGGATCTGATTTGAGGTCGCAAAATTACCACGTTGGACCTTGGCATTTTTTGAAAATTTTTCTAGATCTAGGGAAAACTCACTATCTCTATCTCTCTCTAATACACAGGTTCTTATGGGAGTTTCCATCGGGTTCTGAGGAAATTTCCCTAGATTCTAGGTACTTTTTTAGAAAAGTGAAAAAGTGCGCCTGAACTCTTGCAGCTATATCTACTTTCATTACTGTCCGCGGCCTTTTCACAACATTTCACTTCTGATTTGTCTTTGGTAAACTTCACTTTCGCATAGTTCGAACAAATTATATGGAAAATATTTGCACAGTTTCTACACTTTATTCCGTTTAATACTTTTGATTTACAACGTTTTTCAGATGGTAGTTGACGAACACACGTCCGAACCGCTCGCCATCATGACTGAGATAAGAGGGGACAATACTATATATTTATTTTTCAGGGGGATCGATTTATCAAAAAGGGTTGAATATAACATTGTTACCATTTGCGAGCCACAGAGACCCGAAGTATTTTCCAGAGCCTTTGAAATTCATCCCAGAAAGATTCGAAAACAGTGATGGAAAAAATCCTTATATATATGTGCCGTTCAGTGCAGGTCCGAGGAATTGTATAGGTAAGTTGGAATGTTCTTAAGACTGCTTGAAAAATAAGCAATCTACACATTTTTTTACTTATAATAAAATCATTTTCGAAAATTGTGAGTCATGAACATTTTGAAAATGTTTTAAGGTTATATGGGACCAAGAAAAAGTCTCCAGGAATAATTTAATAGCACGTGTGATATTAAAAAAAATACAACTTCTGACTGCACCGGAATCAGAATGGCAGAAAAGGCCATTTTTATTAGAATTTTTTTCAAAACAATTATTTGATTAGAGGTTAATTGTTTAGCCGGCGTGAACGCATTCAATTCAGTAGTATTTCAACATTTGAAATTGACAGAACAATAATTTGGTTGTGAGCACATGTCACTTATTATAAATAATAAAAGTTTTGAGAGAACATTATCATTAGAAAAATCGAATTTAAACGGTTTTCTTCACATAAAGGATTCAATATAAAATTGAACCAGAGAAAGGTAGATTTCAGGTGAAAAACAACTACTTTCCTGGCAAATACCACGCAGAACGTTGAATGATATTCACCTGAAAATCCATGCATCTTCCATATAATATCAATGGAATTGATGCAAATGTTTCTTTCTGATAAAGCTGATATGTTTAATTTATGTCGTGTTTTACACGACATAAATTAAACATAATCGACTTCGAGAAAAGGCCATTTTATTCAGAATTTTCAACAATCATGATTAGGTTAATGTTTGTATGCCAGTGAAGCATTCACTTCAGTGTAATTTCAATTGAATCTGACAGAACAAAATTTGTTTCATTCATGTCCCCTTCATATGCATTATTCTAAGCATTATCATTAGTTGAGTGATAATAATCTCCAAGTTAAACGATCCAGAAAAAATATTTTAAAATATGAAACTAGTCTAGTGTTTATTTTTTTTATAACGCTTCGAAGAATTATAAATTGATGTTTTTTGATACCTTCGATTTTAGTTCCTAATTTTTTTTGTTAGCTCAGATAATTATACAAAAATTGCTTTTGACAATTCCGGGACTTCAACAATGTGTGAGTGGAAATGGATAACTGTACTCACGTTGAACCAAGTGTATTTAGTTTTGAAAAAGTCTTTCAATCGATACCTGTGATAACGGCAGATGTATTTCAGGCAACTTTCTGCTAAATATGGAATTTTGAAATGTATTAGCATTGTTTCTTGTCATTTCATTCGTACTTCTCTTGAAAATAACTTCATTCAGTGTTGATCAAATTGCCAAGTTTCTTCAAACAGCGAAACACGTTGGGCGCCAATTGTATAGAAAATTTATGGGCTGATATAAGCATTCGAAACGTCGTGAAAACCTTTCGAATCCATAAGACGATCGACGTCCGATACGAGAGTAATCACGACCTCGACTCTGTTTTGTTCTCCCAGTGTTATTAGTTTTTCATCGAAAGTCCATATCAGTTGGAATATCACTTCCTGGGTACTTCGAACCTTCATTACCGTCATCTTGAATTCATGAATTCATGATCTCCGACCCCAAAAACCCCCACATACCAATTTTGAATGAAATCGGACCATAATTACAAATCTCGTCCGCCATCTTAGAGCCGCCATTTTGTTTTTTCTCCAACAAAAATTCCATAATGTATTGTCACCGGAATTATGAACACTTGCCAAATTCCAAATCATTCGGACGACTAGAAGTAGCTCAAAATTCACTTGCAACTTGCAAGATTTGACCCTAACTAACGAACGAACTAACAAGTGAAACTAAATGAGAGCTCGTAAAATATATCAAACAGACAACTTATCAAGTTTTTTTTTTCCTTTCGGAATCGGACAACTACAAACACTACTAACTCCATTATCAGTAATTGAATTAAATTTTTTTCGTGTCTGATTGTTTTTTCTAAATAATACTAGATTTTTTTTTTCCACGTTCATGCAGAAAACAAATCTTTCCTGAACTATATTTAGTGAGGAAACTGGTTGCACTAGTGCAATGAGAATTTTATAGCTCTCATCTGTCATTTTATCATAGCTCTCATCAGTGTTTTGTGATCATGACAAACATAAACGTTCAAATCGACGCAATATTTTGTCCATTTTCTGTGATATTGTATAACATTTTGAACAATTGCATATTTTATATTATTTCCAATCATATTTATTACATACCGGATTACGAAGTTACTAGAAAATGCAATTTCTCAAAAATAAAGTCTGAGTTAAATTGTTCCTAACATAGGTATTAGTTCCTAACTTTCTCATTGCAAATCGATAGTGCTAATTAATTATTGAATATTTTGTTATTAACTTACGCTTTTTATTTTCCTACACAAAACATTTTTTGGTATTTGCATGAACGTTGGAAAAATATTGTATGCAACTCGTGCAAAAAGTGTTCATTGTATAGTTATTCTAATCCCAATTGGAACGGCAATAAAAATAAGAGCACTACGAGGAGTGTTCATATGCACTGCCCGGCAAATGGGAAATTTACATACTACCAGTGTTTTTGTTGCGTTTTACGCATTTTTACATTGCTGTGCACCATCCCTTAAATAATTAATGACAAATGTCAGGTATCGTCGTTCAGAAAAACAAAAGCATCAACAAATTCTATAAAAACTATATATTCGCATTTGCCTCCAATTATCAAGATATGTTAGCTAGAAGTAATAAAGCTACTAGAAGTCACCATCCTGGTTTTATTACAAACTTCAAGAGCGGTAGCAGTTTTTCCAGCAACAAAAGTTACAGTCCATTTGAAAACAAAACATACTCACGGACAGTTTTCACTTTCAAAGCGTTCCAGGTACAATCATAAAAAAGTTCTGGCGTGTGTCCCTAATTGCCCAGATTATTGGTAAAGGCGTATCAAATATATTTGAGTGATAAAAGCTCGGCTAGCTGGATTGGACACCTCTTATGTGAAGCCGCATGATTTCCCCAGTTCACAATATTTCTTAATCAGTGCCGTGTGTTGGTAAGGTTAGGAATTATTTATTGAAAATAATTTTATCAATATGGCTTTCTGGAGACCTTTCGAAATAAATAATAAAATTCAGTTGAGATAACATGTGTCTACTTTTACATTGGGTGATCAATTGTTATGATTGTAAGAATAAGTAACTGAAAAACTACCACTGGAGAAGAATATACCGACGCCTATGTCAAGGCGGCAACTGCAAAGATAATTCCTTCCCGAAACTTTTTATGTCGGTCCAATTGGGATTAGAAATACTATACTCGGCGTGTTGTCACAATTTCACGTCGAGAGCAATAAACACTTACTTACGTTTGTTGCAAAAATAACTATTTTAATATTACAAAAAAAAAATG
Organism: Gonioctena quinquepunctata; assembly: GCA_018342105.1. NCBI lineage: Eukaryota > Metazoa > Arthropoda > Insecta > Coleoptera > Chrysomelidae > Gonioctena > Gonioctena quinquepunctata. The sequence goes on from JAFIRS010001397.1 coordinate 119,773, forward strand.
TAATAGAGACGAATTGAAGAATCGCTTTTCAGATCAGATCAGAATTGTCAAAGCTCACCTACTGCAACGATCATACGTTATGTAAAAAATATTGACTTTATTTCTTCCCACCCCAGTTCTCTACATTATTTCGAACGTTTACTGAGACTGCAATCTAGATAGTGGATTTCCAGATTATTTTATTTGCGTTTATTTGAAAATCTGTGTTTTTTCTAAATCAGATAATTCAAATGTCGATATCGTTGCTTGTCTCCATAGATTGTAGATTGTATGGGTCTCTTCAGCCTCTCCGTACCTCGACCTATAAGGTCTTTTGTACATTACCCTTCATCTATTCGAGGCCCAGGATTCCGAGACTCCCTGCGAATCGTATCAGTTTCCTGGGAGCTAAGTTCCTGATGTCTGAGGGCGTTAGTGAAACCCCTTCGAGGAACTTTTGCAAAACACCGCTTGACAGTAGGTGTTCTTCAGTTCGAGCGAAGCTATCGCAGTGACGGCATAGTTCACTGTCTGATCTATCAATTTTCTTGATGTGGTACCTCAGAGAACAATGTCCAGTGAGCAGTCTCGTTACCAGTTTCAAGTCTTTCTTGTCCAACTCGAGAAACTGTTGTGATGGGCTCAAAAGCCTGTTCACTTGTTTTTGTCCTGGAACCTACTCCCAGTGAGTTTCAATTTGGTCAGTTTCGCAGCGTCGAAACTCTTCATTGATATGAGCTTTGTGAAGTCTACAAAAGGGTTCCGGGCCAGAAAATTGAGTGTTTGCGCCTTCCTTGGCAAGGCTGTCCACTTCTTCATTGCCTTTGGTTCCCTTGGGATCTACCACCCATATCAGAGTTACCTGATTGTTCGTAGCCAGTTAGGGAGAGTTTTCAGTCCCAAGGAAGTCTAGACTCACAAGTGTGTGACTTGAGAGCTTTTAGTGCTGCTTGGTGTTTGATTGGATATAGATCTTTGTTCCCCTGAAGCCTCTTTCGAAGCATTCTTGGGCTCAAATTTCTATAGCATGGATTTCAGCTTGAAAATTTGTTGGGGCTTTGCCTAGGGATTTTGGGAGCCTAAAATTAGGACCTGGTACTCGCTTGTTCAATGAAACTATAATTCATTTCATTCTTATGTTGAAAAATGATGGTATTGATTATTCGATCGTTCTTGAACATTTCAGAAACATTTCCTAATTGAAACTAGTTCAGATGGTAGATACAGGCTTTTCCGCATGCCCCCTTGTTAATCCTCCAAACACCATATATCACGACATATTTCTCAAATAATCACTGTGATGGATGATCTCCCACCGGAAATGGTTCGCAGTTCATTGCAATGCACATAACCTAAAACAACATTGCGGTGAGTACACATGACAGCTCATACTTATGGGGTATTGTTTTCCGATTGGCTGCCGATTGAAACTTCCTCATTCTGTACGTCATTCAGTGGCTTACATTCTGCGATAGTTGGATGACTCAAATAAAAATATTTTTTTCACAGGTCAAAAATTTGCCATGCTGGAAATGAAGAGTACGATATCCAAAGTATTGCGAAATTTTGAGCTATTTCCGGCCACACCAGCACATCCACTGAGGCTTGCATCCGAAGTCATTTTGGTATCTAAAAATGGAGTGTGTATTTCAATACAAAAAAGAATCGAGTAGTTCAGAGTGAAGTTGTGATATGAATATATGCTATTATTTTAACCTACTCCCGTCTCATCTTTCGAACTCCTAATAAATATTCACCACACCAAGTTTTCGTAATAACTGAAGGACATGTCTTACGTTTTCCGATATATATATATATATATATATATATATATATATATTATTATGTTATGATAATTTGAAAAATGAATTGTTTTTATGTAGTAAGATAGCTAATAATTTTGCTATTCCTTGTGAGCCAAATTGATATGATATAAATAGATATTTCTGCCCCTGTATTGTATGAAGTAATAATAATTGCCAGCGAACGTCACTGTTCTCTCGTCACGCTACCAACAATTATTATTTTCCTCACCACGGCTAAACTACAGTTGGTACGCCCTTATCTCAAGGTGGCCGGTTCAAAGCAATAGAGAACTGCCACTCCTAGCTAACTTCAGTTTATTGAATGGTCTTTGGTATGTTATTGATCACTGTGAGGAAACAAACAACAAAATATCATAAAGCAATTATCTCCTTTATTCAGGAAGACTTAAAATACCTGGCCTACGAGAAATAACTTATACTAGGGTGAATCAAACAAATATTCACGGATAAAAATAATAAATCAGATCATGGATAGATAAACAGAACCTCACTTTTTCCGTGAGAGTGAAGTTTTCTGTTATTGTTCAAAATAAAGTGACATAAAGTTCTTCGAATGTGAAATTCGTTATTGGTGAAATAGTTCAGGACCGGAAGAGCACTATTAAAGTTTTATACCTGGTTGGAACTGTTGGTGTTATAATTATACCATGAATCAGGATGTCTCCTCTCTCCAATCGCTGTCAGGACTGCAATATCATGAATCAGGAACTATGTAGGTGCGGAAATCAGCATTTGGATCCGTGGATATGTTATCATTAAGGTAATATTGGTTTTGTTTACCAAATGATGGGATTATTCCAATTTTCTTCTAGTAAAATTTTTGCGTGGCATCCGCTTGGAAATTTATTTTCGATCTCCTTCGAAGCTTTGTTTTCTATCGCCTAGATACATCTTTTTCTCCTTGTTTTTTCATTTGTATTTTTGAATTGGTGCACTAAATTGTCACTTTTCACTGTTTATATTTATATTGCATAATTTATATATACAATTATTTTTCCACTCTTATCATTATTTACAAATTTCAATAATCATTGCTTCTGATACCATCTCATTGCTACTCTCCCACAATTTCCAATTTTACACCTGACCATCTATTCCCTGATTGGCTATTTTTATAAAGACATTTGCTGTTCTATCATTGGCTACTTTTTGTTAGCTACAGTTTCATATACTGTATGTTTCAAATTTATAAATGTGTTGATTACTGTTTATTCCTGAAAATTTTGTAAATTTAGACTTTTTATTGTCTTTTGAGCGATTATGAGTTATAATAATTTTGACAGTGTATGAATTTGATTGTTTTATAGTATTTTGAACAAACTCTTGAAACCATTAACCATCTAGTAATTATTCTTTTTGTGGGTTTTTAGTCTTTTAAAATTTACAACTGGCATAACATAACATAACAATATATATATATATATATATATATTTATATATATATATATATATATATATATATCCAGCGGACAAGTTGGCATCCTCCATGTTAAATTCGCGGTAAAGATAGCATCCGAGGTAAATTGACATCCGATATACGGATGCCATCTTACCAACTCGAGAAAAATTAAATGGTGTTAAATGACACTTCCTACAAAGTGCACAAAAAATTAGCCGGACGCCAATTTGTACCTTCTCGACTGGCGTGGATATCGGAGGTGAACTGATGTGGCGGCGCTCGCATCGACTTCGTGTATATTATTTATATTTTTTTTATCCATGTAACGTATGCAGACCGAGGTGAGCTCCAGTCGATCACGGAAAATTGGGAAATCAATCTTGTATGTATGTAGAAAATCACGTTTTTGAAATATTGAATCATGATGGAAAAAATACTTCTTATGATTTTTTTTTGTGGTTTCCGTGGTGAAAAATTTGTTTGTTAAAAATCGAATTGGAAGAAGTTCAGAATGTGGTGACAAAAATAATTTCAACAAACAAAAGACACTAACATTGTATTTTGCAAGCCTCATTCGGAGGTTTGTTGAACTGTCCAGTAGAAGTCAGCATTGAGGAAGATGCTTACGAAGGCGTCAACCCCGAATTCGTGTCACTAAAAGTATTGACGGGTTATGAAGAAACGGTCATTAATATCGAGATCACTAGAAGTTTCATGACGCAGTTTAGCAAAGACTACTGTCTCCCAGATTTCACAAATATGAACAACAACACTTCATTATAATCCAGAGCCTATCAATTATATAAATGAAGTAATAGCAACCATATACAGGGTGTCCCACACTCGATGGCCTATAAGACGTTTCTGGAGAACGGGAAACAGGATGATTTTGAAAATTTGGTTTCTTAAGTAATTAGTTATGCTATATCGATCTAAAATATTTTCAGAGCTTTTATTGAAAAGTAGCAACAACTTTGTTTTTTTTTAACGAGACACCCTTTATATTATTGCATTTTTGCTTTGCTATTGCTTTACGATCATATTTGGACTCGAACAAAGCTGAAAATTTGGGTGTAGTTTACCAATATTCTGTGCATTAGTTATATTTGAGGGAATTCATTCTCCATTATACAGGGTCATTCAACATTTATGATTTTTCCGATAGATACAAAACAATTTTTTTTTCAGTTCAATAACTCATGTTACTCCCAAACTTCCGACCTAGCTATGGGTAGTAATCTCTCCCCCCTTCTAGCAGAAATCTTCCTCCATAATCTCGAACAAAAACTACTTGAATTCAACCACTTCCACAAAATTTATTTCTGGTACAGATATGTCGACGATTGTATTGTTCTATTTAATGGATCTATGCAAGTGGTAGAATCTTTATTATTTTTTCTAAACTCCTTGCATCCAGCCATTAAATTCACCATGGAAATCGCTAACAATAACTCACTCCCTTTTTTGGATCTCTCAATTAATATGGGCAACAACAAATTTAATTTTTCCATCTACCGCAAACCCACACATACTGATTCTATAATCCCCTTTTCGTCATTACACCCTAATCAATACAAATTTGCGCTTTTCACTCTCTATTTCATAGATTATTTAATATTCCATCAAACGCAGACAATTTCAATCGAGAACTAAACACAATAAAACAAATTGCCAACAACAATGGGTTCCCTACCCACATAATTCAGAGAATTTATAAAAAACACTTACATAAAACATTGAACCTAAGGCTATTACCTCTACAACATCCTAAAATAAACTTTTTATCTATTCCTTGCCTTGGTAAAGTATCCTATGACATAATACAAAATATTCTTTGCCGCTACAAAGAGAATATTTGTATCTCTTTCTACACCACTGACAATATAGGTGGTAAATTGGTAAACACTAAAGACAAAACGCCACTCTTATATAAATCAGGGGTATACAAAATCTCTTGTTCTCATCCTAATTGCAATTCTCAATACATCGGTCAAAGTGGCCGTAGGATCCATATAAGGGTTTCGGAACATACCAAAATCATTGAGAAATTTATAAACACGGATCTTGAATCCTACAACACAAAAAGTTCATTCGCCAAACATATCCTAAATTCTAAACACCACTTTGATATTAACCAAGACCTTAATGTTTTACACATTTGCTCCAAGGGAACTCTTTGAAATTTACTCGAATTTTTTTAAATAAATCACACTTTGAAAGATGCCTCTGTTAACTCTCTGAATGAACAGATCAATTTTGATTGTTTAAAATTGTTTAATTCACTAAATTTTCTATAGCCTTCACAATTTTCTTCACAAACTTCTACGTGTGGTTATTCGATTTGCTCTGATCTCACACTCGCATTATCATGTAAGTTACAATTCCACTTATTGTGTCCTAACCTTCACTCTGCAGTCTTTTAGTCTATGTTCCATGCACTCATGACAGTTGACAAGTTCATTTATTATTTCGCATCTAATGTCATGAAATGTTTACACATCGTGCTAAATTTGATAGTTTGTTATAATTATATCTGTAATATTGATTATAATGGTTCTTTGCTAAATGTACTATGCCTTATTATGTTCGGCCTCGTTTCTATGGAGGTACAGTTGTCTTGATTATAATGGTTCTTTGCTCCATGTACTGTGCCATATTATGTTCGGCCTAGTTCCTATGGAGGAACAGTTGTCCTACCAATCTAAGTGTTGGACATAACCTGATGGATTATTTACCGACAGATAGTTTTGATTTGCTCTGAGACATTGGTCTCAGATGGAGTAATTGATTCACTTTACCTTTTATAACCTTCTGATGTATTACTTGACTGTAGTTTTTAATTTTTCCTCCCCATGTAAGTACATAAAAATATTTTTTTATCATTGGTTTCTATCGATATATTCTCTTTTTAGAATGTTTTAACATTAGCTGAAGATGGTTCCGTCTGGTACCGAAACATGTCTGATTATTTAGAGTAAATAAATGTTGTGAAGACGATTTTGAGATTTTTTCCCTCTTCAGATACAAAAATGGTGAAAAGTACATTTTTTTAAATGGAACATTCTGTATATTATCAAATATCCTGAAAGACAATTGAAGTTCCTTACAAATGATGTATCATGTTCCCATACCTAAATAGTCTGGTTTCCGAAATATTCCGAATTTGGAGCATTTTATCAGTTATAGTGTTGTGTATATCATAGTTGAGAAATTGAAATAATCAGTTGAGTTTAAGGTTGGTGAAGCAATTATAAAAATATTGAATGTAATCTTTTGGATCAAAGACTTGATTGTTCCAATAATATGGTTAATCAATTCTGAATATTATGTTTATAGTATATTCATTACCTACTCTATTATAGGTACATATTGGTTGGTTGGTTGAAAGCTGACGAGCCAGAGACAGGGTTGGCACTCAGCTTCCCTTGACACTGCGACCAGCTGGGGTCTATTGTATCAAATCAAAAGTGTGACTGTGTGCACGTATCGATATAATCGATGAAAGAAAATTGTATTTCGTGCATTTTATGCACGAAATACAATTTTCTTTCATCGATTCTATTGTATCACTCTGTCGTCAGTGGTTCCTCATTCAAACAGGTGTGTGCCTTTAATTAGGTTTAGAAGCCTGTTGATAACGTTCTTCAGATTCATGCCTGTTTCCGGGCTGATCTCTCCAAAGGTTCTGTGTCGCCTACTACTTAGGGCGTCACAGTCGAAGATAATATGAGAGGCTGTTTCCTCCTCTTCATCACATAGCCTACACTCCACGGTTTTCCTGCGTACTCCCAAGGTGTTTAGGTATTTTCTTAGGCCGCAGTGTCCAGTCAACAGACCTATTATTATACGAGCCTTCGTTCTGTTCAGGTTCAGAAGGTCAGCCGTCAGGGTCCGGTTTGGATGCCCTACTTTGCTGTGTAATTGCCCGACAGTTTGATCCCAATATTGTTGTAGGTACACATTAATATGATGGATTGTATGAAGAAGGTATCATAAAATCTTCAGAAAAAGATACACTGAGTAAATATTATAAAAGGGGCAAGAAAACTTGGAAGAGAAAATAAAGAAACTTGAGAGACTTGTAGTGGGCCTTCTACTAGTCGATGAATGGCTCTAAATGATGATTCATATGAAATTTCCTTCTACAAGTTCAGATAAAATTCCTGAAGTTAATCAATGTGATTCAAGTTCTGAAAATTTATCTGATTATTCTTTCCTTGGAGAAGACCTAGTTCAAAATTATCCTGTTGAGAACTTCCATGAGAATATTGAGAAAGATGAATTAAGAATTAACTGAATTGGCCTTGAAACACAACATAACACATGCAGCAATAATACTAGGTGAGTATTTTTACCTATTATTGTAAATCCTAAAAGAGCTACGACATGATACCTGTAATAGTAATTTTTTCCATTGTCAATTCAATTCCACCTGCAATAATATCTTTGTTACAGGATCTAATGAAGCCATTGTCAATAAAAACATATTGAGGAGACTTTTGCAGCAGGCAGGAGCAAGGAGAGAAGCCACAGAGAAAAACATAATGCAATGCCTGCAACACCCTCTCAATATGTGTACAATTTTCAACTAATTTACCTAGTCTTTTTTTGTTTATTCATATGAATTTATATGATTTTTCGTTTGTCGTTTTTTTTCATCATATTCTAACACACTATAACATATTAATTTCTGAATTAAACTCGTTTTGTGTTGAAAATCTTTAGATTTAATTTTTTTCCCTATTTTCCATGAAGTTTTTCGAATTAAATGAATGAAAGAAAAGGACATTCGAGGACGTCTAGTGGATCTTCCTTATATAACCCAGGGATGACCCTGGGATTTCCTACTTCAAGTATAGAATATCCCTAGGGTGTCCCTTTGATGTCCATTGTCGGGACTTGGTACATCCTTGGGACGTACCAGAAGGACATCCCTTGGGTGTCCTTTTCGGCATCCCTAGTATGTACCATGTCACGACCTTTGTCCTTATATCTCAGGGACGTCCTAGTAGCAAATGAAGAACGTCCCTTGGATGTACAGGGGATGTACTTGTGTTGTTAGGGTTTGGAAATAAAGTGAACTAAAGGATTTTTTTTATGTTCTCGCAGATGATCCAATAGTAAGTAAACGCTCTGTCGCTCTTGTACACTGCTTACAATAGTGGCAACCATTTTTTCGAATAAGACGCTATACAGAACTATCCATTCTTCATGAGATATAACATGTCAATAAACGAATGACCAAATTCGTCCATACAATTATAGACTCTAAAGTAGAAACTCTCAGATTTCGGAAAACTTCAAACGTAAAAGGTCGCATCTACATACGGGGATAATCACCCTGGCGATGTTGCCGGCTGTTGGAAATTATATATTAATGAAAACTAAAAACACTATCCGCACTATATATCCATGAACATTAAAGACACTATCCGCACGTGAAAGGAACGCACTATTTTCGGGGGTATACTACCGCTTATGTTTATTGTGGCTCACCACTATTGAACTTCCCTTACCGTTTTTGAATGGTCTTTTGCTGAGAAATCTTTATATTATATGTAAGTTCTGTATCTTTTGCAGAGTTATTCTTCAGAAAAAAATATTCAGGTAATTGTAAAACGCATATGACAAACGATAGTGGAAGACGAACGCCTATATCTTATTCATGTAGGCAACTTTCCATTCTACTCAGCGTATATTTAGTTGTATAACTAAATATCTTAGAATTAATCTATAAAATAGTATATTCATTCTTAGTTGCATGGGGATCGGGTTTATCATCCATCCCTGATAAAACATAATAGGATTTGCGCTTTGATCGAACTTGCCGACCATAGACATAGATTTATTCTTCAAATGTAACTTTGCCTATTTTTGTTTAAACTGAATTTGTTGTGATTTCCCATCAAATTCTTCTTTTTTTCCAGGCTTTTGGGACCGGCAGATGTTATCACTAAGCGATCTGAGAAATAAAAAGTATCAGCAAATTGTATAATAAAAAATAATAATAACAAACATCACTGTTTATTCAGTGTTCTGACGAATAATAATAACGTATTTAAACACGCTAACATTTAAATATTAAATTTTCTCAAGAGCTTTCTGAACTGATTTAAATTATCACAGTTTTTAATAGTCACAGTTAGTTTATTAAGCTCAATTTCCATCAAATAGTCTTGAAATCTGATTGTACAAAGAGTTATATTAAATACCTTAATAGGATTAAGTGAATATTTAACTGACTCATTCTAATCTTCTTACGATAATATATGATAGAAATAAATTAAAATAACTTTCCCAATGATAAGAAATTCAAATATTTCTTTTTTCTTATCTTTTATTTGACGTCGGCCTGACTGCGACTATGCTTAATACCGACGCCGGTGAGCACACTTCCCCCAACTAGAAATTTTGTCGAATCCTCTGTATTTTAAGAGGAAGAGTTCTTTATCGAGCTCAACATCCATGAACTCGTGACCGCCATCTTAACGTCCTCTCCGAAGGTCGCTCCTTGATATGACGCCAGTTGCGAAAACCCTACTACGCTACAGTAATTCGGGGCGTTTTTAACGCGCCCTTATTTCGGCAGGTGGTCACCCAACCAAGTAAAATTTTTAATGAAGTGAAAGTGTGATAAGGAATTCCAATGAAAAAGAATTGAGATTTTTTTTTTACAAGTGAATGAATCCCAAAGAACCCCGCACGAAAACATATTGGAAATTGGCTCTGGGTCGAATTGGCTGAAATTTTATTACGTTATAGTAGGATGGGTCATTAAAAAAAAAGGTGAGTTTAAATGATTTTGTATGTTTAGTTTCTGAGATATAAGCGGCCAAAGTTCGTAAAAACGGGGGAGGATTGACAAAGAAAAAAACTTTTTTTTAGTCGAAATAAGACAAAGTAAGGATGAAAATGTATTGATCGGAACTCATAAACATGTTCAATTATAATCTTATTGATGATAGAACATTAGAGTGTATACGCGGCATAGTCAAAAAAATCGTTTTTCCGAAAAAAAATTCCAACACTATTTCAAAACCAATATGTTATATTTTGTTAAGATATCATAGTTTCAGTCTATTGTAGGCGAAAAAACGTGTTTTCTTTCTTGATGACTCTCTCTGTTTGAAATATATTTTATTTTTATTTTCGAGTATACCCCTATACTGAAAACAATTGACAGATTGTTTTTGATTAAAAAAAAGGAATTAATTGCTACTGCCCATTGAATGAAAGATAGAATAATATTCTGATGAACTCAATTGTTCAATATTACCTTTCATTTAGATTAAGGGAGAGTTACATTTTTTTAGGTCATTAACAAAGTTTTTATTTAATTTTAAAACTTTCCTTAATTTGGACCATTTTCACTCACAATATTTTGAAAATGTTGACTATCATATACGATAGTTTTATCAAATTTGTATGATGCGTTTCTAAGATATGCATTTTTGAAGTTTACGGTATTACGAGGGGTATCGATTCAACCAAATTTTATGGAATCTTTCGACACATTCAATTCTATTATAAAACTTTTCGAAATCAATTATTTCATACTATAAACAACATAAACCACACTCAACAACAATTTGGAACTCAACAGTATAGACTAAAAAAAAAACGATTTATAAATAACGACTTCTAACATAAAAAGTCAATTAATATCATGGAAATTATAATATAACAAATTTTCATAATGAACTCTCAAAAAACAAACAATAACCAAAACCCAAATTCAAATAAAATTATTAATATTGTTATTGATTGGCCTATTTGCGCAATCTAAAACATTTCTCAATAGTTTATGGCTAGGGTACTTTATTGTTTCCTATTTGAAATTGATATGCGTTATCCTGAACCTGGACTATTACGATGCCGCATAGCGTCCAGATTTAGGAATGCTATAAAGTATCAACTGTGGATATCCTTTAGTATTATTCCTGATGTCCCTGCAAATGAACGTATTCTAGGCTACTACTGTACCTGCAAAACTGGAGCAAGAACAGTGGGTTGCTGTTCCCATATTTGCAGCTTACTTTGGTACCTAGGATATGCTCGTCATCAAGAAACAATAAAGTACCCTGAACAATGTTTTAGATTGCGCAAATAGATCAATAAATAACAATATTAATAATATTATTTGAATTTAGGTTTTGTTTATTTTTCGAGAGGTCAATTATGTAAATAGTTGTTTATGTTGTTTATAACTAATTAGTTTCAATTTCGATCTAGAGTTCACTACCACAATAGACTATAAGATTTTCACTACTTAAGGGATCACTAAAGCACGATTTCGCTATACAATAGCTTCATCAGGTTCATTTCGATTTGTTATATTATGATTTCCATAATATCAATTGACTTCTGATGTTAGAAGTCGTCATTTATATTTCGATTTTTTTGTAGTCTATACTGTTGAGTTATAAATTGTTGTTGAGTGTGGTTTGTGTTGTTTACAGCATCAAATAATTGATTTCGAAAAGTTTTATAATAGAATTGAATGTGTCGAAAGGTTCCATAAAATTTTGTTAAATCGATAGGTTAGATTAGGTTAGGTCGAAATACAAATAACGATTATTGAAATATCCTAATATCCTTGTCAAAATTTTCAAATTCAGTTCGCTCTTACTACCAAACACCAAACTGTTCCATGAGTATTTTGAACTTTGCATGTTTTTTATTCATTGTTTTACTCAGCTTTTTTTTAAAATCCATTATATACCCCATACAAACCAAAGCTGCTTGAGTGTGGCCTGGCAGCCTTTCCAAACACATAAAATGGTTTTTATTTTTTTTTTCAGAATTTAGACATTATGTAAAATTTGTGGTACCAAATTTTTCATTATTAAATTCAAGGTTGGTACCAGGTTGTTACTTCATTCTTAATGGTCTTTGGAATCGTAAATGTGTAAACAACACGACAATTTGAATTATGCCACAATATTGGTCACCGTTAAAATGAGTCCTTTCGTTTGCAGCGAACTGTAGCAATGGTGTGATACTAAACTGCACTAAAAATGAGCATATCTGTTTTTTACACGATACAGCAGATATTGCTATCTTTTCTGTATTGCACTACCCTTTTTGCAATCAAAGGAATCTATAAAAAGCAGTAACAATGACACTGCAGAAATTAGAATTTAATAGCAGTTTTTCGTGCGATAAACACATTATTTCGGGTGAGTGGTGTTTTGGTAAAAAAAAATAGGATTTTGAGGTCGAAAATAGTGCTGAAAAATTATATTCGTTCACATGAATTGACAAATAAACGAGAACACCGGTTGGTTTCATTCTGACATAATAAGTAACACTCAATATGTAATATTTATACTATATACTTTCAGTCATTGTGTTGTACGGATCATGGCACTTCATCACAAAAAACATTGGATGACATTCATCGAATACCTTCATAAAATTTTTATTGCATTCCATGCAATCTGTAGACGAGAATTCAGGTTTGAAAAGAAGTGAAATTGGTTCACTTGAAAGTTGACATTTACACATACGTTACGGTCAATATCGGCAACTCTCAAAATATGATTTTTAAATACTAATATCATTTGCATACTGAATCACCTAGAAAAATAAATTTATGTTGTTGGAATCGTATATGAGTTATCGAAAATGGCGATTGAAAGGGTGCGTGAACAACAACACATAGGTGAAATATTTCCAAAACAATGTGAACATTTCGCGATAGATGTAAGATACTTGATATATTTTGGTGGAATAATGAATATCAGTATGTTACAAAATTAATTTCATAATCTCGAATTGGTGAATATCTTTTTCTTTCGTAAATGGGGAATAAGTTTCAGAGAAGGCCAGAATTGGGATATTGTTCTCTATTTTCACTAAATTACTAACTACTACTACTAACTACTAAATTAAACGGATGTGAGCGTTGCGTGCACCGTAATAGTGGTTTATGATGGTATAATCTATATAATATAATTTATTCACACAAGAAAAAATAATGACAGAGTATAATTTGACAAATGCAGCATTATTGTGAATAAACAAAAATATACCACGGAAGCAGTAGGTACTGCTTGTGTGTATACAATGAGTTCATCGATATTCAACGATATATTGTTTCTAATATTGTTTGAAATCTTGGTATGAACTATTTTTGATATTTTTTGAAGGTTTATTACATTCCACAACTGAAGACTGAAAACAATATTATCCAATTCAGATAAATACCTATCACTTTAAAAATATTGCTGGCAAAACAATCACTCGATGTGTTACCGAACTTGAATCAATATGAGACGAATATTGAAATCAATTATCATCTAGAAAATAACATGTACCCAATATTGCTCGCATGATATAGTAAAACCTATATCATGCAATATAGATAAATATAATGTAAAAAAACTGGGGTTCGTTTTTGCAATAATGTTTTTCTAAATAAATTCAATGTCCGATATTATATCACTTTGGAACTTATTTACAACTCAAAATTACTGCACTGAATAATCTAAACTCTGAACAACTTTGTTTCTCTGTAAAACAATTTTCAGAAAACTAACTGCCGCGTCTATGAGTCGCACGACTTAGATATCATCATTCTTGCCTTCTCGAATCATCGAGACCATTCGATGACGTCATCGAAAAACCCAAACAGCTGTTTGGAGGATGTAGGTCAACGGCCGTAAAAAACGCAGGGGCGGACTCTGCTTATTTTCGTGATTGCCCTAACATGAAACCCTTTAAATGTTATTGGTAAATAATCAATATGAGAGGAATTCTGAAATGTCAATATTGATTATGAATATTGAATAGAATATGTAGCTAATATTGTTCAAAGCAGGAAGGGATGAGACCAACATCACACCACAGCAGAAGCCCGACAAAAAAGTGGACAAAGGTACCACCACCTCTAGGGAAGCAGCTACACAGTACCTGTAAAAATGACGAAGATTGCCATCCTACCTGAAGCGTTCGCTGAGACAATCCTCAATGCGAGCGAACAAACCCAAGTAGATGAGATGTTCTCCGGATGGGACCATGAGATCCACTTTCGGCCTAGTAGACTGTTACTACAGTCGGTAGAGTGGCTCAGATTGGAGGTCCTACAGCTGAAAAGCTGGAAGGGAGCAGAATTGACCACCTGCGCGGCGATATCTCGGAAGCGTATACGGTAGTTTACCTCACCAGATATCAGGCAAAGGCAGCAGAAAATATTGTGCTAAGAACAGCAAAGCTTAAAGGATGAGAACACAGGCCAAATCCTAGAGCACAATCAACTATCGGTTTGGGAAATTTTCCACAGAAACCATTACATACACAATATTGGAAATATCCTCACATTCGCTTCAAGATTGAAGGAAATGTGTTAGATATAACAATAAGTTCATAGAACCTAGAAGATGGAATAAAATACTGGAGGATATTGAGAAAACCTTCTTTCTCTCTGATTACAAGATAATTGTGTTTATGTTACATACCCATTCTCCCAGGCCAGTTCTCAGGAGATATCCAAGAAAAACCAACTGGGAAAGATACAACATCAATCTAGAAATGAACTTGACTCAAATCTAGACCAGAAGATCTGGACATCATCTAGTTCTGGAAAATGATTTCAGAAAAGTAATGGAGGCAATTATCAATGTCTGTGAATCAAGCTGCCCCATTGATGAACACGAAAGAAGTAGAACAATAATCTGTTATTATTGAGTGACTGTTCTACTCTACACCCACAGCGGAAACAATATACAAAGTCCTGGCGAAAGGTAGATGGCACTAAGGAAGCAAGGTGGAATCCTCACAGATGAAGGGGAAATAGCATCGAACAATTTCGAAAATCCACCAGGGAAGCACCTGCAATAGTACGCCACATATGCAGTAGCGAACGGCCAAAATGGGCCATGTACACCTTTTGGCCACTTAAAATACTGGTGGTCGATCGGATCTTCCCACCCCTTTCTTCAGAGTGAGAAAGAGAACATCCTACCACATAAAGTCCGCATAAGAAATCAGCCGAGAACTTGAATTCAGTCACCTTCATACCAAAAGCAGGAAAGAAAGATACAACACATTCCCAATCTAAGACTAATTATGGAAAAAGCCATACAAATTTTGAATAGAATCGGACCATAATCATAAAACTCCTCCGCCATTTTGGAGCCAAAATCTTGAATTTATAAATTTTGACAAAAAATTTAAAATTTCCGTCTTCGAAAACCCCCATACCAATTTGGCATCGAATCGTACCATAATCACAAAACTCGTCCGCCATATTGGAGCCGCCATTTTGTTTTTTATCTAATAAAAATTTCGGAATTATGAACACCTGCCAAATTTCAGCTCAATCGGATGTCGGCAAGTGCTCCAAAAATGTATTGAAAATTTTGAACCAGAAAGAATGACGGAATGACAGAATGACAGAGTGACAGAATGACATACGAAGGAAGCAAGTTGAATAAAAGCTTGTAGAAATAGTACACCAGCTGAATAAACATGGTAGAGACCACAGAAGCATCAGATGTTGCTTGTATGTGGTGAAAGAAAATAGGAAAATATATGTTAATACTGAAAAGGGAAACATTCTCAATTGGATATTGAATGGAAAGATTTTTCTGTGAATTGAAAAATCCACAGAAAATTCTTCCTATTCAATATTCAATTGAGAATGTTTTCCTTTTCAACATGAATACCCCACAAGAGGTTATCTTGACGATGGAAGATAGTGACCAAAGGTTATCTTTCAATCGCAGATGATTCCACACCTGATTTTATGAACATCCTGTTCATATTTTCAACAAATCAATATGTTAATACATTGGTGATCTAAAAGTCACTTAGTATTGATATTAACTATAGAAAAGTTCATGCATATATATATATATATATATATATATATATATATCTAATATATATATATAAATATAATATATAGATATATAGAATTTCACCTAAATATCTATATAAAATTACTTAGTAATTAAATTTAAATCACAGAAAGATCAAATTAATGTAAAGCAGATAAATTTTCAATATATAAAATCATTAAAATAAAATAAATTGACATTAGAGTAATTTTATAATTACATAAGTATAAATATATCTCATTCATGCCATTTCGGAAAATTAACACAATTTAGTTCAGTAGAATAATACAAACATAATATAAATTGCCATTAGAGTATTGTTAAATATTATTGTTTTCTTCATTACGTTTGTGGTTTTATATTAGCCCTGTATATTGAAAAGTTGTGGATAGATATGAAGTTTGATGCCAATAATAAAAAAAGAGATAAAACCCATTTCAGTCATTGATTTTTTACAATTTCTAATATCGAACCAGCCTATAAAAGACTTTTTGGAAGACATTCAGAAGTCCCGTTGCAGTCTGCAACAAGTATATAGTTACATAATAGTATATTATGCAACGATCATGTAATGATAGTTATTAATAAACGAGCATTAACCGGGATACGAAACGAGCCGAAGGCAAGTTTCGTATGGTTTATGCGAGTGTATTAATAACCATTACATGAGAGTTGCATACGCTATTTTTTCTACACCGATAAATGATGAAGAACCATAAATATTATATTTATATTTGTATTGAACACAATAACAGTAATTACTCGTATTTCTATAAAAAAATCTACAAAATTGTAATTAATGGTATTACCTCGGGTATTACCATGGATATAGAAAAACTAAACATTTTTCAATGTTTATTGAACATAATAATTGTAATCATTCTGATTTCTTAAAAATATTAAGATTATTTATTGTGCAGTTTGAAAAGTTTATTCCAGGTCCCACTGATCTGGAAGTGGAAGGAATATTTACATTTATTTCATTATTGCTAGTCTCAATAGAGTTCAATATTGTATTGGAAATGCTGATTTCATTCTGAACCGAATTTTCAATGTAGCCTTCCGCCACTGAATTGGATTTCCAGCCACCATGACGTTTTAATGCAGTAATATCACCACCGGCATCAACTAATACGGTTGCAGATGTCCTTCGAAAACAATGCCCTGTATATAAATTCGGATCAGGCAGATTTAAATATGTTGCTATTTGCTTCCCTAAATTACCAAATATATAAATACCAGTGTTTTGAATTGTGCATTTTCCATTAAAATAATTAATGAAAAAAGAAGGGGTGGGGCAAATTTTCGGCCATAGATTCATATATTTTTCACTAATTTCGTAGTATTTGCTGGTAATTGTAAGTGTTCGTTGTACTTCTGTTTTAGTTTCTACCACATTAACAATTGAGATTCCATTCATATCTTTTTTGACATTTTCACATTTTAGGTCATGTAGTTCATGCCTTCGACATGCTCCCATTATTCCAAAAATCATTGCTACCTAAAACAAAAAGATGAATTAAAAAAATACAACAATAAGAAATAAAGAAAAGAAAAAAAAGAAAAAATGAAATAAAAATCAGGATGACCTAGGCTAGCTTCGAACCCGCGTCTCATACTATAGTCTATAGTTCAAATCTAGCGCCTTAGCCCTCTTCGCCACGAGTTAACTTATCAAGTTTTCTCGACATCAATGAAATATATCATATAGTCGAATGGAAAATGTAATCATGACAAAATTATTAAAAATGCAGTGTTAGGTAGATACTTACTTTTATAAATAAAAACTTTTCATCGGGTGCTTCGTCGATAAACGTTTTTATTTGTTCAGGTGAAAATATTTTGGATATTTTTTCAACATATCCTTCGGACTTTCGCTCTAATAAAGCTTGTAGCTTCTTATATTTAGAAATGTCTATATTATGGTTGATATTTACTAACGATTTTATTATTGAATAATGTGTCCATGTACTAGATGATTTCATAGTATCCATCAATTCTTGAAAATAAGCAATCAAAACATTTTCGGAGAATGTTTGTATTTCTCCAGCCCATAAACCGTTGATATAGTTTTTCGTACACTTTCTTAGATTTTTGGGGTAAAATATTTTGTACTGCATTTTCTGCTTTCTCCAATATGTGTGGAGGAGTCGATGGTAATTCTTCTATATCGCTGATATCAGACATTTTGATAATATAATTATCGAAGTTCAGCTATACTCTACGAAAATTTAATACCTACTGATTTTGACAAATAAAACAATTAGATAGGAATCTAGGACAAACGTCAAATGCACAGCATGCTTGATTAAAAAATTATGGGTTTCCATTGATTAAAAATCTGTATCGTTATGAAAAATCTGTAACATAATGGATCTCATTATGACACGGATTATGGGCATATAAGTGTATTATTATAGTACGGGTGTAGAAAAATGTAAATATAACACACTCATACCATTTAGGAAAATTTACACAATTCATGTTGAAAAGGGAAACATTCTCGATGGAAGATAGTGACTAAAGTTTATCTTTCAGTCGCAGATGATTCCACATCTGATTTTATGAACATCCTGTTTATATTTTCAACAAATCAATTACACAATTCAGTTAGCAAACTTGTTGTAGTAACCTCATTTCTCCGATCGAATATCTCAAAAAAAATTTCACGGGGAATACTTGATGATTAATGAATTGTTGTTTTTCCAGTTTGAAAAATGATCGGTGGTTTGTGGATTCTCTGGTAGGGAACTGAATGAAGTAGGGCCCAAAAAACGATAAGATCTCTGCCCTACAGATTAGAGTGTGAGTGGAATCGTATATGTGTTTCTGTTACGTGTAATGTAGTTGTGGCTGCGTTTGTTGAGTTTATTATTTTCTCTATATTGATTCAAGACAATTATTCTGTAAAATATGTATCAAGTCGAATATAGCTGATTCTTCATATAGTTTTTCAGAATTATAGCGTGAAGGTTTGTTTAGCATTAATGTCAAAAATTTTCTTTGGATTACTTCTAATAGACGCAGGTGAGTTTTTGATATCACACCCCATCATATTATACAATATGATAAGTGACTTTGTACTAAACTATAATAAATCATTTTTCTCAGTTTTAGGTCCAGCCTATCTTTCAGTTATCGGTACTGAGAAAGAATGGTTCTCAATTTTTTTACAGTGAAATTTATGTGACAGTACCATCTCCAGTGAGAATCTATGATGACTCCTAAGTATTTAATGTGTGCTGTTGTAGATATTTTGAATGATCTTCCTATTGTTATGAACCGAAAATGTGACAGTGAAGATTCATAGTTGCGGAACGGTACATAATAGGTTTCACTGAAATTTACAAAAAGTTGTTTGTGATCGAATCAATTTTTTATGAATTCCAGGTCTGTTCTTTGATATCGAGCCATGTTTCCCCGGAATGAAATAGCAGTGTCGTCTGCAAAACTTATTTCTTTGCCAGCAGCTCCTATTGAGGATAAGTCGTTGACATACATAAATTCAGAATAGTATTGGTCCTAGTACGGTTCCTTGTGGTACTCCACATTTGATTGTTTTTTTCACTACTCTCCATATTTTTCATTCTTACAATTCAGGTCATTTTCTATAGGTTTGAATAATTTTAATGTATTTCCTCTGATTCCAATGTTTTTTAAGTTTTTAGTAGAATTGAGTGATTGATGATATCAAAACCTTTCGATAGATCAATGAAGACTGCTATTGATGGTTTGTTGTTGTCTAGTTTTTGTAGATGAGTTCTGTTAGTTGAGTTAATAGGTTGAATTTTCTTCTTGAATGCCAAATTGGGATTCAGATAAAATTTTATGTTCTTTAAGGTAATCAATTTATCTTACTTCAGTCAACTTTTCCATAAATTTGCTTATGTTTGTAATCAGGGATACTGGTCTATAATTGACTACTGCATCTCTACACACACATGAAATTGAAGACAAATAAGGAAACTGTGGAATGTACCTTCTTGGCGCTTGAAAACACTCCACATGAAGCTGTCAAAAGTGAATTGGATACGCACAGTTCAAAGCCTAGAAAAAAAAACTTACCTGCTGTTTGCTTCTTTATGAGTTTATTCGTTTTCGTGTGTTTGCCGCGTACAGTGCTTAGAGCCTAGAAGATAGTGTTACAATTATAATTGTAATGGCATGAACAAATAAATTTTCCATTAGAGCCTTTTTAGATCCTAGAGGTCAGCACTGAGAAAGGATTTTTGGAAATTCATCCCCTAGGGTAAAATGTGGTTAAAAATAATATTATAGTTGTTTTTGTCACAGATGGGAAATCTCATATATATATATATATATATATATATATATATATATAAGGAAATTGTGGCATTGCAGACACATTTTCAAATTCCAGAGCTATCGAAGAAACACAGAGGGTACACATCTGGATTTCGCGATACCGTTTTTTCCCAGAATTTAGTTGTTGAAACATGGAAATGAAATATGAAATGAAACATTTAATTCTGGAGAAACTTGTACCGAGAAATGCAGGTGTGAACTAGTAATCCCGCTCGAAGATGGTTTCTGGAATTAAAAAATTTGTCTGCAATGCCACATTTTCCTTCCTATTTTCTATATATATATATATATATATATATATATATATATATATAAATATATATTTATATATATATATATATATATATATATATATATATATATATATATATATATATATATATATAATATATATATATAATTATATATATATTTATATTTATTTTAATTATATTTTTTGAATATATCTAATATTTCAAATCATTTATGGCAACGTTTCGTCCCTGACTGGGGACGTCTTCAGGCTTTATTAAATTATATGTATATATATATATATATATTCTGTGATTTTCTGGGGTTTTTGGTTCGTGGATAAGGAAAGTTTAGTGATTCATTATTGATTTATCAATAATATGTTTCGTTTTGGGACTCCAAAACTTCTTCAGTTATACAGTTATACTTTTCTGAAAGGAGGAGAGTTATGGTTATGGCAAATACTACATTTTGATTTTCTCTCTCTTACCTTGAAACACATTATTCGAAAAGGTCCGCATGTTGATATAAGGTGCAACTTTTTAGGGGGGCAAGGGGTATTTTGTATCTCTTTATTTTATTTTATTTTGTTTTTTTTAGTTTATAAACCAAAAAAAAAGAAAGAAATACAAAATGCCCCTAAAAAAATAGTAGCACCTCATCAACATGCGGATCTTTTCGAGTAATGTGTTTTAAGGTAAGAAAGAGGAAATGAAAATGTAATATTTGCCATAACCATAACTCTCCATTTGTCAGAAAAGTATAATATATATATATATATATATATATATATATATATATATATATAATTTCCCTGATGATGGAAATTATTAATAATTTTTCCGAAAGCTTGGGCAATCTTTAAGAGTTCTCTTTTATTTGCTGGAAAACCCCACTATTTACTGGTTCCATCCCTAACTAGTCAGGAACGACCACCCGTACTGTCTCTCTCTCTCTCTCTCTCTTATATATATATATATATATATATTTATCGGAAATGGTTCTTGAATCTTAATTACAATTTATTTGTTTGGTTTTTCTTGGGATTAAGATTCCATCTGGGACAGGTTTTAATTACAATTTTTTTTCTCTACATATACATTTACTTTGCAAAACGTTTCGCTCCTGGCCTGGAGCTTCATCAATTGTATAAACATTTAGTATATAACCTATATGTGGCAATCCAAGTATAGAGGACTGCTTGTATCACACATGATTTTAAAAACATTTTGTTTGTATGGGTATCTTGGTTTTTTTTCCTATGTACATGATTTATAGACTTTAGGTGTTGTTTTTAATTTCGTTGGTCTACGTGATTCGTTCGATTTGAGATTGTCGGAGTGTGGTTTGATTGATTGGTCGAGCCGAGCCTGGTAGATGTGACGTCCACCATGCTCGGCTCGACCAATCAATCAAACCACACTCCGACATCCTCAAATCGAACGAATCACGTAGACCAACGAAATTAAAAACAACACCTAAAGTCCAGAAATCATGTACATAGGAAAAAAAAACAGGCACCCATACAAACAAAATGTTTTTAAAATAATGTGTGATACAAGCAGTCCTCTATACTCGGATTGCCACATATAGGTTATGTACTAAATGTTTATACAATTGATAAAGCTCCAGGCCAGGAGCGAAACGTTTTGCAAATTGAATGTTTATGTAGAGAAGAAAAATTTGTAATTGAAACCTATCCCAGATCGAATCTAAATCCCAAGAAAAACGCCAAAGTCAATTGGAAGTGAGTCTGATCTTAATTGCGATATTTTCACCAAACTTACAGGTGAAGTTGAATAAAAGCTTTGTGAAGAAACCCTGTGAGGACGCTCATGTTTTTTGGATTCATATTTCTTTCAATCTTTGTTTTATTTTCCCGAAAAAAAACCCGAAAGGGACTCATATGTGACCTATTTATCCAAAAACACAGAAAAAAAATATGTGCTCATTAATTTCGTTCACTTCATTATTAATAATGTGAGGAACGAACTTTAGTGTTATTTTTTCCCAAAAATTGAGTGTCCCTATTATGAACTCCTTCTCGCACGTCAATGTTTTTTGTATTCGTTTATTGTGACTTGAATTCCTTTCTGGAAATGATCCTGAAACGATTGACTCAGAAGGCATAACCAATCAAAAATAAAAGATTTTTTTTTTCGCATCTGCACATAATATTTCGTTAATACTCATTTATAATCATCGGGAACAAATCCCATAAACTTTGAGCAATGTTTTAACCGAAAAACTCAGTTTTCCAATTAGGGTTTCCTGCTTCCACACCCTTACTCATTTGTGTTGATTTTTTTGACTCGACTCGTGAAACGAAAAAGAAATTCTCTAACTACCGCTCTCAAAATTTCCTTCAGGCCACTAACAATAATCACAGGAACAAATCCCTTACATTCTGTGGCCATGTTTTCTTCCAAAATTCAGTGATCCAATTAAGAACCCCTATTCGCACGCCCATGTTTTTTGGGTTCAGTTACTGTGACTTGTATATCTTTCTGAAAAAAAAAAACCGGAATCGAGTGATCCAGAAGGGATCAATCAAAAATAAATGTGACCCACATATCCATGAACCCAGCCGATTCGCGAAAAGAAAAAATAATCCTCCGCGTCTGCACATAAAAGTTCGTCCAGTATACTATAAATAATCGCGAGTCGGCGCCCCACCACGTCCCCGAGCGCGCGGTCGCCAGGATTCACTTGAAGAATCGCGCACATACCACTTTTGAAATTGTATAACCAACTCCATCAAAGTCTCCTGTGAATATAATTGTGCCAGTGGTCGGAAGTGAAAAATTACACCCCGAAGTGCAAATGGCGTCTCTGATCACAGTGCGTATCAACAAGGGCGACTCGGCCAATCTGGGCTTTAGGCTGCAAGGCGGGAAGGATTTCGGCACGCCGCTGGTCATCCAAAAGGTAGGATTTTTAATAAGGGCTCAATCTTAGAATGTTCCTTCCAAACGTTACTTAGGCCGGAAAAGGTTAAGGAATGCACTGGTGTCTCGGTATTCGATTGAGGCAAATTGTTTATATTTGGATTTCAAGAACGCTTACTTAGCAGTGTTATTACAGACTTGCGTCGTACTTTTTTCTAAGTACAGGGTGTAGTTTTTAGTTGGCGTCGAGAGGCGAAAACATTGTAGTAAAGAAAGTATGGGAAGGTGTTTGGTCTTCATCTCTTTTGTTGGCAATATATCCAAAATATAATAGTTTAGTTGTCACGAATATTTTCCCCCTTCCGAATTGAATGAAATATCTATCTACTAGGTTGAAATTTACAATTATTTACGACTGAATTTCTGATTAAAAAAAAAGAATCAACCACCGAAAGGGAAATTTTAATTTCACAGTTGTTTTTCAGAAATGTATTTAAATCCCAATTTTTTCATATTTGACTTTTTTCAAGCTATAGATGTTTCTTTGACGAAAGTTTTTTAGTTTGGAGTTTAGTAATAGCATTGGTCATGCTCCTCTGAAAAATGTTAATTTTTTTTATTTTCAACTGCAAAATATTTAGCAATATTGTTACTATTTTGCTATTCATGGCATCATAGTCAAACTTTACTACCTGTTCTTACCTAATATATGACGTCAAATACAACGTAATGTAGTAACATCAATTTGATATTTACAATTTTAATATACTATTAGATCATGCTTAAATTTCCTTTCATATTTTGGACACTATTTTTGAATTTGTATATTATTTATACAAAGGACGTTTGTGAATAATGGAGTGGATGATTTAGAACTGGAGGAATGAAAAAATATTATCATTTTTTTTATAAATAAAATCCAAACTTATGATTTTTTTGTAAATCCACATTATAGCTCAGCGAAAATATTAGATTTTTTTTGTTTCATTACCACAGGTAACACAATTAGGGTAATACTCGTGGAAGATGAACGTTCCCGCCAATTTTTTTTTCTATAGTAGCATACCAAATCTCTCCGGACCAAAAACACACAAAAATAGTTGCGATTCCTAGTATCTGTATTCTCCAAACAGCAACTGCTTCCTTCAATCATTCGCAAATAACATTTTAAGATAAACAAATTCATCAACGTTCATTGAGAAATCAATATATTTCTATTCCAAATCTTATTGAAAACACGTTCGTGGTTGTTGCAACAATTGAATTTTTGATTCATCAATATACATTGGTTTCTTGAATCGCAATCGCTGTTTCAATATCCATTCTCTTCATGAATCTCAACGAAACTATCAAACTTTCTTTTATACAAATAGTAATGATCGAAATTCGAACCAGTCAGTATTGAATGTAATTGTTATCTAAAGTGCTGCTGTTTTCTTTTTGCTATCAAGTCACTTCACAGTGAGGTAAACTATCGTTTGTTCTGATTCAATGTACCTACTAGCTACTATCGGTATTGCGATGGGATAAGTTTAGATATGGTTGTGACATATTTTTATTCGTTAATAAGTGTATATTATTCTTCACTAATTCAGATTCTTATCTCAAATTTTTTTGAAATAATCTGTATATGAAAGGTTGCGATAAATGATAGATTTGTATCTGTTTGATTGTAAATTGTTTGTGTTTCTCATGAGAACTTGTTACTACAAAACTATTCATAGCATAAGTTGGGTATAACTCGGAAAAATACTCGAACAATTTAAAATGTTTTTGAATAAGCGCGAATCTCCAATGATATTGTGTTACCTCCCAACTCTGTTCAGTGCTAAAATTAGAATTTATATGTCACTGATGAAACACTATTTGAAAATTTGCAAGAGCACTGTCTAACATTCAGGTCTAAAAATAAGATCTACCGAATTTTCTGAATTATATAACTATTTTTTGAAATATCGTGCGTTCGTAGTTATGGGATAGGTTACTATTAAAATTTAACTTTCCTTTACTTGGAATGGCACTAAAATATACAGAGTATCCATTGCGCGAAGGGAAAAAAATCGTAACCTTGTTTTTCACACAGAACATGTTCTGGTTCAAGTTCAGGGTTCTGTTTCCAGAGAAAAAAAGGTTAGATTATTGACGCATCCGTCTGTCTGTAGTGTGGTGAATTGTCATTTGAGTCCCAGTAGTCCGACAAAAATAATCCTATGCACTTTCAGAAAGGAATATGATAAATAACGTACCATGGACTATGATAATTTGAAAGTAAATTGCACCGAAAACAACTCTCACAAAGGAATTTTTAAGTAAATACAAGTACAAGTAAATACAATTTAATCAAAATAACCGATTCGAATCCTAGCATAATGTACAATTGAGACAACATAACAGTTTCTCTCTCCACCATTAACAATTAGTCTTTGTTGCAAATGAACATATCAGTTTTTCAAATTTCTCGCCAGATTACATTTTGCAGTAGAATAACACTATATTTTCCAACTCAGATCACCCTAATACTTTGAACAGTTTAATTTAAGCTTCTTATTAAAGGAGGTACCCTATCTTCTTATAAAAATGAAGAATTGACTGATTTTATACTTGTTTGTAGCTCCAGTTGTTTCCGGGGAGCTCGTGACGTCAGCATCCTCGATATTCGTGTATTTCTGTATACCGGCCATGAGAGAATGAGAGTTGATTATAGAGTGGGATGTAGCATTACGATTGGAATACGTCAGAAGAATATATTTATGAGGGTAGTATGTGAAGAGGATAGTTCTGGCATATTTTTCACTTTCCGGTTACTTACGGTTTCACCGGAAATGGCTCCGGTTTTGAATTTTTAAATGTAACACCCTGTATATTGTAACATTTTTGAATTTCTGAGACCATTCTGGATCAGAATGTGACAATTTAAAAAGTTGTACGCCTACTTTATTTTTTTAGAGTCACTTTTAATATTGCATCTAGGTGGCCATGATCGGATGTAAACTAATCTGAGGACCTCAGGTGATGTCAGAAAATTACAATCGCAGAGTTTTAGTGACTAGTATGATAGATAGAAATAGGACAAGTTGGCAAAATTACATTTTAAAGTCTAACTATTATTTTTCAAATGGCGACCATTTCTTTACAAGCACTTTCCGAAAGAAGGATTCTTTGACGAATCTAACGATACTAATTTATTTGCGATTGGATTAAAAATAAGAACATAAATTAAATATTACTAAGGAAAATACTGGATAATAATTTATTTACTTCTGTCAGGTGTGCCATGGGTAGCCATGATGCATACAATTTTGCAGTTATTTTTATCAAGTCTTCTTTGGAAAACAAAACACTTAGGTAATGACAGTCACATAAGCTTAGTGAGCACACAGTAAAAGCTTCATAATTTTCGTTAAATTTCAGTTTAATTTTTCTTCAAAGAAATGTATACACAAAGTGAAAAGTGGATATGTTATTAATATTTGGAGAATGTCACAGAAATTCAAGTAATGCTGCTGAGTTGTATACTCAGAGATATCCCAATCGGCAACATCCAGCACATCCGTATTTTCTGTATGTTGAGAATCGTTTTAGGCAAGAAGGAAACCAAGAGGCGGAACAGAGGTTTATCATAAATGAAGAGAATGAGATTACCGTTCTTGCTATGGTTGAGGTTGATAAAACGGTTTCTTCAAGAGAAATTAGTCAAGAAATGCAGATAAGTCACGAATCAGCAAGAAAAATACTGAAAAAGCTCGGATATCGAGCATTCAAATATCAGTTACATCAACATTTGTATGCTGACGATGGCGATAGACGGGTTGTGTTATGTGATTGGTGTTTCAAAATCATGGTATTAACCCAAATTCTATCAACGTCATTCTATTTTCCAACGAATCACGATTATAAATAATGGTATTTTCAATAAGCGAAATACTCGGTACTGGGCCCAACATAATTACCATGCAATGAGAGAGGGCAATTTTCAAGAAAGGTTTGGCGTCAATGTCTGGGCTGGTATAGTTTGAAACATAATAATTGGGCCAATATTTTCTCAAGGTCGGTTGACAGGGGTTAGGTACTTAGGTTTTCTTCAAAATGAAATCGAAGATCATTTTAATAATCTACCTTCAGCAGTTTTACGGCGAATTTACTTCCAACAAGATAGAGCACCCCCTCATAATACCAGAGAAGTTCTTAATTACTTAATAGAGCATTTTAATAATCAAGTTATTGCAACCAATGGTCCAGTACGGTGGCCTGCCCGCTCACCGGATCTCACTGTGCCCGATTTCGTTATTTGGGGATATGTTAAAGAAGAGGTTTGCTATGCAACAGCCCCAGCCACTCCTGAAATCTTGGAAGAAAAAATTCTACGGGCATTTAGAAGTATAACGCCCCAGTTAGAAACGTGTTGAGAGAAACAATTGAACGAGCTGAAATGTGTTTTGAACAAGGAGGAATGCACTTTGAAAATTTGCTATAGTGAAAGTAAATGAATTATTATCCATGGCACACTTGAGAAAAGTAAATAAATTATCATCCAGTATTTTCCTTAGTAATATTTAATTTATGTTCTTATTTTTAATCCAATCGCAAAATAAATTAGTATCGTTAGATTCGTCAAAAAATCTTTTTTTCGGAAAGTGCATGTCAAAAAATGGTCGCCATTTGAAAAATAATAGTTAGACACGAAAATGTAATTTTGCCGACTTGTCTTATTGCTATCATCATACTAGTCACTAAAACTTTGCGATTGTAATTTTTTGACATGATCTGAGGTCCTCAGATTAGTTTACGTCCTATCATGGCCACCCACATGCAATATTTAAATGTGACTCTAAAAAAATGAAATAGGCGTAAAAACTTTTTAAAATGTCACATTCTGATCCAGAATTGTCTCAGAAATCCAAAAATGTTACAATATACAGTGTGTTCTATTTAAAAATTCAAAACC
Organism: Gonioctena quinquepunctata; assembly: GCA_018342105.1. Taxonomy (NCBI): domain Eukaryota; kingdom Metazoa; phylum Arthropoda; class Insecta; order Coleoptera; family Chrysomelidae; genus Gonioctena; species Gonioctena quinquepunctata. The sequence goes on from JAFIRS010001397.1 coordinate 148,209, forward strand.
GGAGCTATTTCCGGTGAAACCGGATATAACCAGAAAGTGAAAAATATGCGAAAACTCTTCTATGCACATACCATTTACCTATACCAAATCGCATTTTGATACACCTAATATTCTAGAAGTTATGACTTGTCTAATTTGACACCAGGTAAATTTGAAAATTGTATGTAAATAAAAAAAACTATTTTCAATCGTAGAATTGCGTTAACTCACTAATTTATCGGACCACTGAAATTGTTATTTTCAGAATGCAAAATTTTCTTTATTGAACATTTCATCAGGATAATTGTAATAATTTAGTGTATAAATAGCGTGATAAAATTAAATATTCATCATTAAGTTCTCCAGATCTAGTACCGGAGGTATTGATTCCTTTTAAATGATAAAGTGCATTTTATAGCCCTCGAGGGCATAACGTACACTATTATGTAGTTGGTAACCAAACAATAAAAACACAATAATGAACTTGTATGACATAAACATTTGTATGCACCGCGGGTGTTAATAGATGTGTATGCCCTCGGGCGACTTTGGTAAATAAATAACTATTTCTGAGATAATGAAAATGTTTCGAAACTATATTTTATCAGGTTATTTCTAATAATACAAAAATATTTCGACCACTTGGAAACCCCATACCTACTATGTGTCCACCAAATGTAAAACCATCAATGTCATGAAATGTGTGAGCACAAAATGGGATTCGGATAGGAAAATATTACTAAAAACAGTATATCAGGATCTACAGGTCAGTCCAGATAAAAACTAATAGACAAAATTCAAGTCACAGCTATAGGCATCGCATCAAGGACCTTCAAAAATGAGCAATTTGGTGTAAACCTTCTATTCTACCTCTATAAACCCATAGGAAAATACAAACCTTATCATATGATGCAAAAATACAGTAATTACCCCGACGTCTGAACCACAGCATCCAGAGTTCGAACGTAACACTTCAAAACCGTTTCAGCCATAATGAATGGGCCGTGAGAATACTGGAACTAATTAAACACTTCGAATACCGAGACAAAAAGTGGTGGTGTGGCAGATGAAGCCGCAAGGATTGCAACAAATAGGGAAAATAGACAAAGGAATACTATACTAGTCTTCTTCGACAATAAAAAATGTATATCCAGGTAAAGAGTTACGAAGAATGTAAAAAAATATTAATGTGGATAGCCCCTGGGAGTACTGAAACCAAAAAAGTGGTCCTACCTAAATGAACTAACGAGACGTGGACAAGTTGGTTGAGTTAAAATTGGTCATACAAATCTGACTCACCTATAGTTGCTAGTTAAAAAACGGGGTAATTCTTGTTCCCGGTCCTAAAAATATGTGCGATAGCTCATTCGATTCGGAATGACGTCTAGAGAAATGTATTTTGAACATTTATTAGCACATGAAAAATTGCAATTGTTATTAACAAAATAAAATGACAAAAAAAGACATTCAGTTTTTCATCAATAACTCAGAAACTATTGATATTTAAGAGAAGGAAATTTCCAATAAAAAAGTTTCGACTCCCGGAATTTTATCTCCATTATTTATAATTTTTATTCAACGCCGAAAATAGGTCCCCCGCGCGGCCGTTACGGTATGAGCCCAACACTGCTGGAGACAATATATCACACAAAATATTTTTTTTCGGTATTAAATATCAATTTGAAAATTTAAAAAAAGTATGGTGTCATCAGAATACTTGATAGAATGGAGCTCCGTTGGAAAAACATTTTTATGTCGATTTTCAAGTTATACGATTGTTAATTAACAAATTTTTATCCAATCTCTGTTTTTACAAAAGTCGAAATAAAAGTTTTAATAATTGACTCATAAATTTTTTGCTTCTTGGAGCCCTTCTTATATACAAACAATATTTTGTTTATTATAATTTTTTTAAATGAAAAAAAATTTAATATTAAAAAAATGTTACATTTTTTTTTATTGACAAATGTTATTATACAGCTGATTTTGCATCTAACAATGACATTAATTAACGTAGGAAACATTTTTTCTACGTCAAGTATAATATTAAAAAAAATATTCCTTACCATTTTATTGTCAAGACAGAATGATGATTAAAAAAATCGTTAAATAATTTTTTTAATCGTTTATAATAGTTTTTTTAATATTTTGTTTGTTTAAATAATTAATTAAGAAATGTTTCTCTCTTCAAAAATCATACTTGACATTTCTCTATAGGTGAACAAAAAAATTGTTTTTTATCAATAATTTCATTGTTTATTAAGTTAACAATTTGTTATAAACAATTTGTCACCTTCGGTTTATTTTTTCCTGGAAGTAAAAAAAATTATAAAAACAGCCATTTATAACAAAGTACTGAAAAAAAAAGTAATATTCAAAATGTTATAAAAAATTAAAGACAATATTTTTCTTTACTTTGTTATATATGGCTGTTTTTGTATTTTTTTTACTTTCAGGAAAACAATAAACCGGGGGTCATAAATTGTTTATAACAAATTGATAACTTAATAAACAATTAAATTAATGATATAAAAATATATTTTATGATAACCTCTAAGGATATACCAATTATAATTTTTAAAGAGAAAAACATTTCTTGATTAATTATTAAAACAAACAAAATATAAAAAACTATTATAAACAATAAAAAAAAAAAGTTTTTTTTTTTTTTTAAAATCATCATTTTGTCTTGACAATAAAATGGTAAGAAATTATTTTTTGTTATATTTTATTTGTCTATTTGTTTATAAACAAGATCTTAAAAATGAAGTGGAATTTTTTTTCCACCTTATTAACCTTAAAACCATGTATAATAACATTTGTCAACAAAATTTTTTTAATTTTTTTTTATATTGTATTTTTGTTATTTAAATAAATTATAACAAATAAAATATAAAACTTCAATGAATTTTTATCACGTGATCTTGCTAAGTATATATATAAAAAGGGCTCCAAAGAGCAAAACATTTATAGGTCAATTATTTGAACTTTTATGTCGAGTTCTGTAAAAACAGAGATTGGATAAAAATTAGTTAATTAACAATCGTATAACTTTTTGAAAAATCGACATAATTTTTTTTCCAACGGGGCTTTATTTTTTCAAGTGTTCTGATGACACCATAATTTTTTCAAATTTTTAAATTGATATTAATATTATAAAAAAATATTTTGTGTGATATACTGTCTCCAGCGATTTTGCGGTCATGCCATAACGGGCGCGCGGAGACCTATTTTCGGCGTCGAATAAAAATTATAAATAATGGAGATAGAATTCCGGGAGTCAAAACTTTTTTATTAGAAATTACCTCCTCTGTTTTTCAAAAGTTCTAAATTATTAATAGTTTTTGAGTTATTAACGAAAAACAGAATATCTTTTGTTTTCATCTTATTTTGTTAATTACAATTGCAATTTTTTATGTGCTGATAAATGCTCGAGATTAATTTTTCTAGACGTCATTCCGAATCGAATGAGATATCGCACATATTTTTAGGACCGGGAACAAGAATTAACCCGTTTTTTAACTTGTTAATCGGGCTAGTTGTACGTTGCGAGAAACAGAAAATTAATACCGAAAAAGAACAAACATTTTCTTCAAAAACTAAATATAAGGTAGGAAGAGCAAATTACCACTGCAGTCAGAGTTCTAAAAAAATTAAATTTTTACAATATTTGCAATAATCCAAATTATATTCTATATTTTTTGAATTTCTTCACGTGTATATACATGAATTTTCATATGTATTCGTATGTTGAAATAAACATTATATGAAATATTTTGCTAGAAACCTCTACACCACGCACTAGATGAGAACTCCAGTTTCTGTGTTTTTTTTCTTGATAATTTATATTCAGATTCAAGCCAATATAATCGACAGGTACTGTATTTCAATGAAATAGGCTAAATAAACTTTATTATTATTTTTACTTCATGTATCGACGAAACAGGGTATGATAATGAAATATTGAAGCTATTGTATTCTATTGCAAAATAATAATACCAATCAGAAACTAATTATCCATTTATCTCGATGTATTACTGATATATCACCTAGTGTTGTGATTAAAAATCCAAATCTGTCTAATCTGTATAGATGCAACATAACAAAGAGTTTATTCTAGTTGTTTCTATGAGAGGTTCCACTTTCCTTGTAATTTATTTTCATCGTTATCAATGTTTTTATCGGCGGTACATTTACTGCGACCACTAACCGCTCGTTTCAAAGTCTGATTATGCATGCATTTTTTTATGAAAACATTGAAAGATTAAATTCCTGCTGACTGAAACATGAGCTATTTTTTCGAAATATAGATAAGGAAACCAGTATAACAAAGGTGATTTGTATGAAAAAATAATGTTAGTTCCATCATAAAACAACAAAGATTTTCAGTGTTTGAAATGAATTAAAGATGGAAAGGATGATACAAGGTGATCGCGATTTCTTAATGGTATGTCTCAGACAGAGGTCGTTTAAGGTAAATGGGAAGGTGATTCTCCTTCAAAGGGAACACTACGAATATGGTAATGAAATAGAGTGAACGTAAATTTGTATGAGGCTATGTATATTAAGTCATCGATCACGTACAAATAATCTTGAGTACTCGAACAATACGACTTTTTGAAGAGTTCAAATGAAAGTTTATTTAAAAATTTTCTCAATTTTCCCCAGAATTTTAGATTAAAGAACATACAAGGAAAACTTTTTTTTCTTTAGTAACGTATCGTTCAAAACATATTATAAATGTATATTCTCCTGTATTGCTTAGTATGAAATTCTTCCAGCCCCACTTATTTTTCCAGTTTGGTGGGTTAGTAAAGGACATGCGGATCTATTATCATTTTAGTTATAAGAAATATGTTGTTATACAATTTTTTATTATTTATCTAATTGTCAGCTTTCATTCAGAAATCGAAGCAATCTCTGTGTCTTTCTTTATTGAATATTTCGATCATTTCTCTAATAATGGCGACCCATCATATTCCTGTAAACATGGCGGCTTTTGGAGAATATAACTTTGAAATGGCAGAAAGTGTAAATATACCACTCTAAAGCACCTCCCAACATAAAGTGTCCAGTGGAACTAAATTATTACCTTTTCCACCACTGGAAAGTAGCACCCATGTCGCAGGCCCATGACTCACCACTTCAAAGTTATAACCTAAAAATTACAATAGGTCTTATACCCTTGAAAGGGGCGAACACGTCGGGCTATTATAACCTGCCACTTCAAAGTTTCAACCTCGAAATTGCGGGTACATGTTCATTAATTTAAAAAAAAGGACATGTAGCAAGTATAGTGGATTTATGCAGCTCCAATCAACAATTGTCAAGTATCAAGTTATCAATTATCAATTAACAAGTAATGAAAATGATGGCATTTATGCAAATAGAATTAACAATTAAAGTATAAATATTAAGCAGGAGCAGAAGTCAGAGATCCGATTTATTTAAATTAACATTTTTATACAAAATTAAGAAAAAATTTATATTGAAAACGCATAACCCATTTTGTTTTGAATGAATATCATTCACGTTTCACGTAATAGGAAAAAAGAACTTTTTATAAGCCACAATAAAATAATTTACTTTTCATGTAACAGATAAAACGAATTTTTTGTAAGCCACAATAAAATAATTTGAGAAAAGTTAGGTTAGTTTGTCATCGCACGGACCAATCCACGGTCATTTCAAAATCAAGGAAAATTGTCTATTGGAAACGCCAACCCATTTCATATTGAATAAAATTATTCATGTTTCACGTAACAGGTTAAACGAACTTTTTGTAAGCCACAATAAAATAATTTGAGAAAACTTAGGCTAGCTTTCGTCATCGCGCGGAATGTTGAATTTTGAAGGTTATTGTAATTTATAGTTACTTTTATCAAATGCGAACTGTGGTTATCACTTATGGAGATAGCAAGAACGTGGCAACCATCACCACATATAACAATCAAGTGCCTGCCACATTGAAGGTTTTATGGAAGTTACCAAAACGTCACCGAAACTATCATAGTCTCTTGAAAGTGACTGTGACTTCTAAGTGATATTTAAGTGGTACAGAATGGTTACCGCAACGGTTATTTTCCACTTTGAAGTTTGAAAACCTTCAAAGTGATTTGCTCAGTGGCCATAATGTGTCAGACACCTCAAATGACACTCATGAGTTATAGAACTATGCAGTGGCTACCATAGATGGGAATTACGTGACTACAATCATACACATATAAAATGTTAGTTATTTTCACTGTATAGTGGTAGATTTAGTGGTGATTACGTGATAACCACCGAGTCGAAGTTGCAGTATCAGTTTACGTCACTATATTGCTGCTTGGGGGGTTATATCATTTGGGATTGTATGTTATCTAGGCTATCCGCATACAATACACATTTTTCGAAAATTGTGCGGAGAGTGTTTTTTCGCAAATTGTGCAATCTGGTAGTCGTTCACCCCTCAGCAGTGAAGATGGTGTCAAATAAGTATGGCCTATACGTAGTCTGGTAATTACTCCTTTTTTCCCCTTTTCCAAACCACAAGGAAAGCTCCAAGGCGTTACCTGATAGATATATTTTAGTTTTGCCTCCGTTTGATTCCATTCTACCTGCCATTCATCGTTCATTATTCCTGTGAGAATTATTTCCATGTCCTCTTTTCGGTTCGTTATTTCATCATTGTTCTCCAGAGTTTTCAGTAGCCTTCCGCGCTTCATTATCTATTATTTCGTTTCCTGTTTCCCCAATGACCTGGCACCACACAAATTATATAACTTTTTCATTGTTTTTGAGGTCATATAAGGTTGCTAATATGTTTTGAATGAGAGGGTCTACAGAAAAAAATCAGGAATGGCTTGCAAAGAGCATAAAAGAGATGTGTTCATATAAGACATATCGATGTAACGTAGAGCTTTCCATATCTTTCAATCTATTCAGAACCAAACGATGCGTTATCTGATGCAATTCTCGAACAATTAACGAGTGGTGGCCCCTGACCTTGACGATGTTTTGCGGGTTAAGGCAGCTGAGGGGGCCACCATTCATTGGTTGTATATTACAATGTTTGGCTTTATTTTTGGTAACAGCGTTTCTTCACACTCAGACTCAAATATTTTGCTTTCAATGTCCAGCCTAAACTGCTGACCTAAATATTTCAGACCATAACAATAACGCCTTGTTTACTCATCTACCTCAGGTTAATATGCAAATTCGTTCTCCCCCATTATGTGGAACATTTACTATACATATCTCAGAGTTATCTGCCCAAATGTACAGAATTGTTTCGTGGCTTTCAAACCATGTTTCAGCCAAATGATAAATTGAATGGCTTTTTTTGGTATATATATTACTATTTTTTCAACCGTGTGCTCTGCATTATTGTTTGTCCCTCATTAACAGTTTTATATCAAGAACCATGCTGTTTTAAAAATAATCCCACACTCCTCGATTATAGACTTTTTCTTCAGAGTATATCTAGTAAATTGTCCAAATTGGGCATAATGTTGGATCCGAACTTTTCATATATAACTTTCTTGGTAGCTGAATGGAGTTGTCTATATAGTTTTAACTCAATGTTTATAATTTTTCTATTTTTTCTATATTATCTCCAGGAGATAAACTCAGACGAGCATTTTTTTTCTTTTGATGTTCCTACTTTTTTGTATAGATGAATGATACATTACATTAGTTTTAATTTACTTTTATTCGGGTCATGTGTTTTTCGCTGGCTCAATTTGGTCTGAAGAAATACTAATTCAGAAAATGTTATAATTTTCATTCCTAAAATTGTGCTGGGGCTTGAAAATCCAGAAATTTTTCCGAATTTCAACTTTTTTGGTGAAACGGCTTAATTTGTCAAAGGCTGTAAGGAATATTTGGACCGACGAACAAACAAAGACAGACTCCGATGTTAAAGATATCGATAATATATAATAATGATCAGAAGAGATGATATGGTCAAATCTGCCAAGAATTTGAGTACAATGGAGTCAATTATTAGTGACTTTATATATGCCTAGTAAACTTTCTTTGTTTATATTGCACGCCACTGCGACTGTAAAATGCATTTGTAGACAATGTAGGTGTAGGTCATTACTATTTCCATCGCAGTTGAACAATTATGAGGATATTCCAGTTTCCTCGGAATTTCGAATCTTTTCTAACATCACTTATAATGCGTATTAACCGGTAGAAAGTGTAGGTGATCATCCAAATTTATTTAATGCCTGTTAATTGACGTAACTCATTGATTTCTTCGAAGTAGTAATAAACAGTTGAGTCAGTTGATGATATCATATTGAATTTCGTTTTTCTGGGAGGGTCACGAATATCAATATTGGTTACTGTACCCAAGCATGAAGTTTGCATTTGAATATCTCATAGGATGCTGATTTCCAAACATAGGCTTAAACAGTTGATATCTTGAAATGTACGAGTATCATTCTAAGACCCAAATGATATGCCTGTGAATATTGAAGTATTTACCAGAACATTTCAAAGTATATAACATTTTGAGATCACGTTTTTTCTGTGAAAGTGACGAAAATTTGACCGATTTTACTGATCACATTTTCGAAAAGTACTTTCGTATGATCAATTTTGGAAATCAACAATTTGTTGAGTGATATATAATTTTCTAAATGCATAAGTGACGCTGCCCCTCACCACTCTTTTTGTTACAAAAATAACCGATGGAAAGGTGGATTTCAGAATACATATATATATATATATATATATATATATATATATATATATATATTTATTGACTCGTCTCTTGACTAGTTTATTAATACTTCTGTTTTGAAAAAAACCATCAATGGATATTTTCGCAGTCAAAAGCCAGTTTAAAGAAAAACTCTTTGTTAAATTATCGAGCTTTCGAAAAAAATATTTTCATTTTCAAGTCATCTAGAAAAATAACGTCAAATTGTAAAAAATCACGACACAACTTACTAACTCTAGGCTGCTATTTAGATGTTGTACATTTCATAATTAAAATCATACACACACAATTTGTAACAACAAAATTAAGATTACGATATAATCCAATATTCATATAAAATCATGGTAGTACAGAAAATCCGTTGTAGCTTTTGCAGTTCGAAGTGTTTTTTCCATGGAACAATGAGAAGGAACATAAAGTTGTCAAAAGTAAGTGACAAGTTAGTCAGCCAATGAGAGCAAACCATTACTTTGATCCCCACTCATGATTTATGGCGGTTGATTTGAAAATTCAACAGGGTCGGCTGTGCTCTTTCTTTTGTCAAATTTAAGTAAATCGTTGCAAAGCACTCTCGAATTTGCAATATCAGATCGTTTGTTCATAGAGTTTGGATCCGATATTGCGAATTTAAGCGTGATTTACAACTAGTCACTCAAGTTTGAGAAAAGAGAAGGCACAGCCGGCCTGTTAAATTTCCAAATCAATCGCCATAAATCATAATGAGTGGAGATCAAAGGGGGTAGTTTCCTCACATTGACTGACTGACTTCTCACTGTTTTTGACAATTGTATGTTTCTTCTTATTGTGCCATGGAAGGTTAAACTACTTTATTTTTAATTCCAAAGGCGACGACGGATTTTTCGTTCTACCGTAATTTTATGTTTATCGGATGTTATCAATGTACTTTTAATTCTGTTGTTACAAATTGGATATGATTATGAATAATACTGCATTATCTCCACCTGAAGATGCTATCATATAGCGAAACACGTGTCGTGCTTTTGTTAACCCAGTTTAGTAAAAACCATTTAGTGAAGTCTTTTTCTTCAAATGGTTTGGTTGGGATTAGGATTAATGTTATTGAAGAAAAACTATTGCTTTCTCGCCAAAGTTTCGAACTTTAATAAATGAATAAATCAATCATCAAGGATCTGTAACGGTGAATGCTACTTTACAATTCTTTTTGAGAAAATTTTAATATGGTAAAATAATAGAAAAATGTAATAAGAAAAATACCAACAAAATATTGAAACATTTCCAGGGGTTTAAAATATTAGAAAGTTATAATTATAAAATATAAGGAAACTCACCGAAAATTATTTTTTCCGAGTATGTACAATGAACAATAATACATAAAAACGGACATTCTAACTTACCTACACTGATAACGAATCATGCCGGTAGCTGACTTATCAGGGTGAAATGTTCCGTGTTTGATCCTTCTATATCTCTTCTAGTATTTACACTATCTTGATGAAGAATTTATATAATTTCGAATACTGAGCGTGCACCCTGCAAATCTTTTTCCGGTCCTTCTCTTTTCCGTCCGTCTGTAAATATAAGCAGAATCTGGATTCGTCAGTAAAAAGAACATTGTTAAATCGCCCTAACTTCCAGTGTAAATGTTCAGTAGCGAATTGCAGAATACCTACTCGGTGACCCCGAAGCAAATTGGGTCCAGTTGCTGGTCTGTGAGCTTTCAAACCAAACTCCTTCAATCTTCGGCGAACTGTCCACACACTAGCATTTGCACCTCAGATCTCTCCGAGTTGATTTCTTGACTGCACTTATGTTAAATGGCGATCCCGCAGAGTTATAACGTGAAGAAATATATCATCAAAAGCAGTCGTTTACGGTTTTCTGTCACTACCTGCCCTACGCTTATTTCTGCCACTACCTGCCCTACGCTTATTTTTGCCACTACCTGCCCTACGCTTATTTCTGCCAGTTTGTCTAAAACGTTCGACTACTGTTTTGGTGGTGAAGCGATGAACATGAAAGATTCTTGCAACATGTTCCTCGATTACGTCCATCTTACTATTTCTATTAATGTTTTTTTTCACATTTGGGAACAAGACATCTTGTTAGCTACTTTTTCCTTCCTTCTTTCAAATTTTTGTTAGCTTAATTTTATCAATTAGATCAAAAGTTATAACAAATTAAGTGAAGCGCGCTCGTGGCTACGTGCTCCTCAGGAGATGCACTTCAGTGTCGCTACCTCACGTTTTCGTACATTAGAAAAAAGAATTTGCAGCTTACAAATTTTATTAAAAAAAAAACTCCATACACCTTTTTTATGTAAAATCTTCCATTCTTTCGAATGGCGGTATGAGTTTTTTTTTAATTATATATTTTTCAAGATATTCAATAAACAATGTAATTTTGCAATTATTTGTTAAATAATAAATCCAGCACACACTTTACGGTTGGCAACTTTTTATATGTTGTTCCTAACATCATCACTAATGTACAGTAAAAAGTTACCGCAGTCCCCTAACTTTCTGAAGCTAAAATCTAATATTACTCAACTGATAGTAAAATGACTCGTATATGTATAAATTGATTTGAATCTTCTCTGAACTAACTTTGCCCATTGTAAAAAAAAATGAACATGTGATTGTAATGTATCTAGTAACTAGCAAGTCAAATATTTTTATTATTATTTTCATATTTATTTTTTATATTATAAATATTTTGTAAAAAAAAATTCCCATGAGATGACAATCTTCTGACTAAAAATATTGGGAAATTCTAAATATAGTGGATATTTTCTTCCAAAGAGCCATGGGACCCTCTGTGACAGTTCGGAATTCACTAGCCAAAATCAAGATATCCCCATAGAATGAAAAGTCCACGCTTACTTACCCTTATCGATCTTGTGAGTGGGCCTTGTACTTCCGAACAACTGCTTGGTTTAGATCGCCTTCCTTCTCCGATTATATCATGTGGAGTGTTACTTACTGAAAAATAAAAGAGAAGCATTCAGATTATTATTTTCTTTCCCCACCTTTGTTAGTAGGGCTCAACTTTTCCGGAGAAGTCATTCTAAGATAGCTGGAAGCAGCCTAGACTGTCGCACACCAGGATTCATCGGTTTCTCAACTTCATCAACAGATTTTATGATATCTACAATGAACTTTCTGAGTTTGTTCATGTCAGAAGGTTGTTAGAGATGTAGTTGTCCAGCAGAGATGGGCAGTAAATGGCTTGGTAATAGTTTGTATCGGAAAGTTTAATGGAACAATGTCATCGGGGACATTTTCCAATCCCCTCAATTTTCGAATTAATTCATCATCTAGAGGCATCAGTCCACCCACCTATACCTTTTCTCATTCCTTTGTGAAAGTTTCCATGATCCCAAAGAGGCCATTTAAAAAGAAATCACTTTGGAAAAATCGCCAGGTAGACTTTAAGAAAAATCTGATTATTGACAGGATTTCATCTCAATTTCGTGCCAACTGTTCTGAGAGGGATCTTGTTCGTAGAACTATAATCTTTGTAAACGATCAATTCACCACTTTTTGCATGAAAATATGCAGTAATGTTGACAGAAAAAGAAAATTTCATAGGTTTGAAGTTTGACATTTGGCGTGACACAAACAACAAACATTCCTTAACCGTGCCATCTACTAATGAAGTTTTAAGCAGAATTTAACGCCTTTCATTTGTTGTCCCCCAAAAATTCTAAACAAAATCGAATCAGTGAATACACCAGGGGTTTTAGGCATCTTAGGCATGTGAGTGTATTATTCATATATATATTAACTACCAATATGGATGACACGCCATAAGACAAAATCAGTCTGTCCTTTTTCATGCGGCGCTTGAAAACTACTACACATGCGCAATTTTTGAATTACGACTCGTGGCATAAATATTTAAGGCTTATTGACCAGATATGGTTTTCTGTTCAACTAATTTCTCCAATTCTATTGGTGATCTAACATTTGAAAAACATTGATTTTCACACCAGTTTTGCACCACTTCACTTCTATTCAATTGCCAATGCACAATTTTGTGGATATGTCACCATAATGGGAATTCACTACAAATGAAATAAGCTTGTCATTCTCCAACATTTTTTCACGTGAAATAGTGACAGCTAGAAAGAGATGGACGAACAAAATCGCGTCTTGGCATGTGCATTCACTTATGGCGCCCGATTTTGAAAATCGATGTTCAATTGTTTTGGCTTCACAGAGGCTACTCTTATTATCAATATTTGAAGTTAATAAATATATGGTATTATCCTGTTCAAAAGTTAGACTTCAGTATATGTTTTTTAATACTCTTATTAGATCTGGAACATTTCCAAATGCAATATAACCATCATTCCATTCAGAAATTGTTGAAATAAACAAAAATTATGGATTCACTTCTTTGTCGGTAAAAACTTCGAAATCTCAGAAGGAAGGAATTCTTGAAATGTACAGAAAAATATATTCTGAATCAGTAAGGAAAAACTATAAAAAATTGAAAATAGATAATAATCTCATCGAGAAATATAAAGGTTGAATTAGAAAATATCAGTATTTCTTTTAGAAACGAAAAATTATTCCATCCAACATCAATGAGCATATCCTCTTCATCTGGGAATAATAGTGTCTCAAAGGATATGAATCAATTTATCTCCAGAAATATTACACCTGTTTTTACTGTCAAGTGTTCCTTGTACCCATTGATTTCATTTCTTCGATACACGAACAATACCCGAGGAAGATTCATTTGAATAATGATATAACACTCCTGTCAATCCATTCTTCGATTCATTCGGGACTTTGAATTGAACCCTCGGAGAAATTCACGATAAAATTCTGTACGCCAATGTCTTCGATGGAATTTCCGTTAAAAATAATCTGATATATTTACCGATGTGACCCTCCTACGTTGAGATTTTGCACACACATCGGCTCTTTTCTTTTTTTAAATAGTTTACTTTTATGCCAAACAGTTTACGAATACGTGACCTCTTCTTTCTCGGAAGATTCAGTTAGTCACCTTGCTGTGGTTCATTCGTTCTGGAGTAACTGTAGGATCATTCTTATAGGTCGCTTTGATCTACACAATATTACCTGCAAAAGCTTTTTTGATATGGACATTTGTAATTAATTTAGTCATGGGAAAGGTAGGAATGAATGCATAGAGACTCGTCCAAACAAGTAATCGGAAATCCAATTACATACTAGTCCCACCAAATCGCTAATATAGTGAATTTTTTTATATGGAACTGCCCAACAAACTCCTATGAAGAGCCTTTTGAAGCACGGTTCGATTGGAATTAGTGGTTATAATTGTCTGGAAATCTAGGGACAAGGCGTAAAACCGGGTCAAACATGTTAGGTTCCTTTGAGTATGTCACAGGGCATATGAAATCGTATTTCACGACATTTTTTGGTGGTCTCAAAGTTTTTAAATCAATAAAAAGTGACAAAAATTGTATTTTTCAAGAATATTGTTTTGTTTGCTTGTTTCCACCGCCATATCTTCAAAACTATTTGAAGGCATCGTAATTTTTTTGTGTCAAATTAAAGCACATACTGTAGCGCTTTTATCAATTTAAAAATTGTTTGAGCACAATTCTCACTTTTATTTCTCTAAAAATCAGATAAACTAAAAATATATATTTTATGTATTGAAATTTGCACCAATCGAACTTTTTCATTTTTGAAAATAAAGGAAAATAAAGCCTAATAATCACTAAAATTGATTTGTTGAAAATATAAACAGGATGTTCATAAAATCAGATGTGGAATCATCTGCGACTGAAAGATAAACTTTAGTCACTATCTTCCATCGTCAAGATAACCTCTTGTGGGGTATTCATGTTGAAAAGGGAAACATTCTCAATTAAATATTGATAGAAATATTTTTCTGTGAATTGAAAAATCCACGATTGAAATGAATTTATTTTTTGTGAATGTCTAACAGAAAACAACTACTTCCCCGGCTAAAGCCACGCTGGACATTGAACTACATCTGATAGATATTCTTTAAAGGCCCTAACTCAAAAGAAAAAAACTGAAATTGAAAATTTGCATTTTCATTCAGATAGTTATTTGATTTTCTATTCCAGTCTTGATTAAGAACTCATAAAGATGAATGAGAAGAATATTTCTATCAATATTCAATTGAGAATGTTTCCCTTTTCAACATGAATCACCAAAAGTTTTTGAAATAATATTATTTTTCCTAAAGTATATCGTTTGGCAACAGCGATTTGTATCTTTTGGCAACAGCGATTTGATTTTTGACAGATTATTTGTGTCCAAATGCTGCAGAGTAGGTACTTGAACAGAACAAAACTTTGTTAAATAATCGTTAGACGCATCTTCTAATTGGGTAACACGTTGCCTTCGTTCATTTTTTTTTCATAACATTCTATTATCATTGTCACCAATTGTTGATTCTCTATTTATGGTAATAATTATGATTATGTCGAATAATAGAAATTGATCATTTCTGATTCACTCGGTCGTTACTTGATGAAAATCTATAGTAATTTTAAATCATAACAGACGATTAGATTTCCATAGAATTTCTATATAAATTCACATATTTCGCTAACACAGTAGCTTCTTCAGGTGATAATTTAGAAATTAAAAAAATCGGGAGTATATAGATTGAATTGTGGGACTTGTTCTAAGGTATATATTGGCCAAACTGGTGGAATATTTAAAAATAGGATTCCTGAACATCATAAAAGTTATGTAAAACAGAAAACAAATTCAACATATTCCAATCACCTTTTAGAAGTAAATAATTGTTTCAATGATGATTTTGAAATTTTATATGTAGAAAATAAAGGTATCAAACTGAATCAGTTGAAAACATTAGAAATTAATATGTTAAAAAATTTAAACATATTACTTAACGACCAACTTGTTACGTTCAATTTTGACGTTTTCCTCCGGAATAAATGAACTTCGCTAGTTTTATGGTGCAATACTTTCATTTCGCTTGGCATATTACATATTTTTAGTATCAGAGTATGTCTTGGGAACAATATTGTGATACACCCCTATTTCTCGGCATTTTGCGAACTCTGCAATGAATTTCGTTTCTGCGTAAATCGAAACCTCGATGTTCGATTGATACAATGTTGCCAAGCATCCAAGAATAATTTCTCTGGGCTTGTCGATACTGTTATACTGTCGTCCAGGGTTGGAGAGATATTGTCTCCTGTTTTATCGTGTCCACCATGTTGTGGCGCTTATGTTGCGTATTAAACGAGATGGAACACGGGAAAATACTCGAAAGGAGACTTTCGATCTTGAGGAGATCTCTGGAGAAGCGGCTTCTGTAGGCGAGTATGTAGACTCTGTTTGTGGGGTGGTCGAAGTTGATTGGTCAACTAAGACACTTGTTCGATGTCAAAGCGGAAACTCCTTTCCTGTTACTAGTTGCTGGGAATTCATTGTGTGCGTGTGGCTTTGGTTCTGAAAATTCTGTGATCTTGGCATCATCCATAATCGGGTATATTTCTTCGGACCTAATTCAGCGAATTCAGGATACATTGGTTGGGCCTGCGGGTAGAATTTGAAACGCCACACCATGCCGACCTGTTTGTCGGACTCCCGGGACATTTTTACATCAAACCTAACAGGTATGTGGCTCTCGCCAATATCTAGCATGGCGTCGAAGATCGCTTCATTTTGTAGCATGAGTGAAACATGATTTTCCTTTTTAACAGATGCGTTGAGGCCGAGTGTGCCCTTTCAACGGGAACCATCCAATTCAACTACGAGACGCAGTTTGGTGGTAGTGTGCCAAGAGAAAAACCCCTATCAGCCAGAGTATGTTAATTTTACATCAACCTCACGAAATTCTCTGTGATTTTACCATTTTTCTTTGTTTCCGAAAGTTAGTTTATTTTGCAGAATCCCAATGTTATTGAATTTCTATTTGGAGGCAGTGTTGCCAGTGATTCATTTCGCATAGTGAGATATACATTTTAGGAAAATGTTCACGCGTAAGTAGTGGGTATGTCGAGGTTCATTATAAAATGAAGATTGAGAAAACTATTATTATTTTGGCCAATGATACGATCATTGGTTGGCTTTTCATTTAATGTATTGGTCATTTTTATCTAGTGATACGGTCACTAGAGTGAGTAATAATAATGACAAATGCTCTTGGTGTTTAAGAGTTGGATATTTCAATT
Source organism: Gonioctena quinquepunctata (assembly GCA_018342105.1). Classification (NCBI taxonomy): domain Eukaryota; kingdom Metazoa; phylum Arthropoda; class Insecta; order Coleoptera; family Chrysomelidae; genus Gonioctena; species Gonioctena quinquepunctata. The sequence continues at coordinate 165,062 of JAFIRS010001397.1, forward strand.
TAGTAAATTGTTATTCGTGAACAAGGTGACTTAGTTTGTTTACCAAATAGCTGGGAGAGTTGATATCTTGAATCATATACTGTTGTGATTCTTATGGGTGCTATAGAGCTTATTATTTCGGTTCTCTACATTTCTTTTTTTCATATATTTCAATGAGAAGGGAAATTATAATTAGGTGTTTCTTTCTATAGGGTTTTCCGGTTTTTTGTTTGTCTTGGTTCTTTTTATCAGTGGACCTTCTGTACTTTTGGAATTTTGGGTTTGGTTTTCCACATACTTTTTGAGGGAAACCAATGGTCCTTGAGTACTTGGGAGCACAGGGTGGTCCAGTTCATTGTCTACAGGGCGATCAATTCCGAATGCTGGTAGCATGCTATCCCTCCGTCTAGAGGGACATTCCACAAGGGAATGATCATTAGCATTTCAAGACCATGGACGGTGGTGCCTCATTGGGATGAAACACATCTTGGAATTGGGCACGCAAGTTAAGTGCTGTTTCGAAATGTTGTTTATACTTGCTTGTTGTTTATGACCTGTTGTTTATACCTGCGTGTTGCTTACCTGCTGGAAGGTGCTAAGTTGATCGCGTAATAATGTTGTATTATATCTTATCACACTAACGGTATGGGGTATATGTTATTAGGTACTCTATTTTTGTTTATTATTGCTGCCTAAAGCCATTATCTGGGTATAAGATCCACGCATGAGCAACGCGTGAGCTCACACGAACGCTTCTAGTGAATTTTTAACCGACGAAACCAAAAAGGAGGAGGTTCTCTATTCGACCCGTATTTTTTTTTTCTTCCATCATATTTTTTTATGTACGATCACGCATAACTTTCTATTGAGGCGTCCGATTCCGATAATTCTTTTTTCAGTGGATAGGGTGTACTTCAAAAGTGGTAGCATTTGAATTTAAAAGATGGAATCCACCCCTAAGGGTAGCGAAATGAAGGATATTGATCACTCACCCTCTGAATTTTGGTCCGTTAACCGATTCTATCAGGCATAACTTTGTACTGGGTTCTTCGATTTGGATGATTCTTCTGTCATCAGATAGGGTGTACCTCATAATTGATCATATTTGGATTTCGAATGGAATTATCCACCCTTACCGGTAGAAAAATAGGGGATAATTGATTTTTCACTTGTGAACTTTGGCACACATATGTAGTTGACATTGACAGACCCTCCTACATCCGTCGAAATGATTACATTCTATGAAAGGATGGAATTATATACAGAGTGATGAAATCAACTAACCAGAACTCTCAAAATTAATTCACATTATATAATGAAATAATTAAACTAAAAGTAAGTATTTTGGAAGTAATAAAAAATCAAGTAGGTAGTAATTAGTAGATTTCAGCAACAAAAAATTGAAAAATAAAAACTTTTTAACAAAAAATCAAACCGACGAAAAAATCAACTGAAGAGCAAAAAATAAAATAAACCTTCTTAGTCTAAATGATAATTGAGCTCCTAAACTAATGTAAGTAAGGTGAAAGCACAATATTCCGCCGTAGTTAAGGGTTTTTTGAGTTTGAGTTCAAATATTAGAAAAACAGATTTAGTTATATCATGCTTGGCATTTTTAGGAAGTGAAATGATATGTTCTGAAATATAGGCATATATTTTTTTTACATAATATAATGTCTTTTTTGGTTAATATATATATTTTTTTTAAATGACGAAATTTCCTATTTCCGACGTAAATTTTTGACTTTGACCCTAATTCCGACCTAAGAGGTCCCTAATTCCGACACATTTTTTTTTCATTTTTTTATTCAAAATATGGTTGTAATTAACACAAAAAAACATTAAATACGAGGAAAATATGCAGAACAATATATTTCTTAAAGTAATAAAGATATTACAACATTCAAAAATAATCCTTTTATAATAAAAAAAACACAAATTTGTAACAACTTGAAAGTATTTAAGTAATAAGTACTGGAAATGTGTACCTAAGTATTTCATTGAGAAGACTTTTAGTCCATATCTTTTATCCAGGAACAGAGTAAAATCCTCTCTTATTTATAAGACGAGGAGCACTTATACGAGAAACAATTTCATCTTCTTCGTACCAGATGACATCCTCAATAGTTGGCCATCTCCAATGTATCCCAATTCGTTCCATGGCCTTAATAAAAAATTTGGTTTTGTCTCTGTCAATAACTTGTCCAGGAAAATATTTATTTTCATATATAATAATCACGTAATCATATTTTTGATAACCGCATTCACTTTCTACTTGTTCGTCTTTTGCTTTGTCTGAATTCATTGTAATATCTTCTGATTTTTCTTCTAACTGTTCTTTTCCGGTCGCTACGTTCTCATGTTCTCTATCAATTTGTGTTTCTTCTGCTTGCGGTTGTTCTTGGTTTATTTGTTCTTGGTCTACTTCTTTTGTAGGTGCCATTTTGCTGAAAATAAAAAAAAAGAAGTACTTAAGTATCAAAATGTTTATTTATTCGTTCATTCAGTTGTTCATTCGTTCATTCGTTCATTCGTTCATTCGTTCATTCGTTCCTTCGTTCATTCATTCATTCATTCATTCATTCATTAATTAATTAATTAATTAATTAATTAATTAATTAATTAATTAATTCATTCATTCATTCATTCATTCATTCATTCATTCATTCATTCTTCATTCATTCATTCATTCATTCATTCATTCATTCATTCATTCATTTATTCATTTATTTATCTATTCATTCATTTAGGCATACAAAGGCCCAATATACAATCAAACAAAATATTTTAAAATTAAAATATTTCAAACATTAGTTTGGCCCTTTAAAATTCCCCTGGACCATAAAAAGCGGATGCTTATGCCGACGTATTTTAAGGTTCTGTCAGATTTGTTCAATAATTATTTTGAAAAAAAACAAATAAAAATAAAATTTTAAACTTACTTTTTCCTAAATTAAGAATGTTTTCACTTTAGAAGAGTTTTTTTTTAGTTTTATTGAACATTTAAAGTTTGTTGTGGGTACAGCTATTATTAAAAAAAATCCTCTTGGGACACATTCTTTTAACATAAAAAACTTAGTTTTCTAGTGAGAAATCTATACGACGTATTTTGCTCCTAGCATATATTAAGGCCTAATTTACAGTTTAAAAATATTTTTTCCAATTGCAGTTCAAATAGGTTTTAAAATTTGATTTGAATACAACAGGAGAGAATCCTTATTTTGACGTATTACGGCGACATTAGCTCTGGTAACAAAAACGGGCCCTTATTCCAACGTATTTTTTTGAACGTATTTGTTAAAGTTTGTGTCAAAATAATAAACCAAAACCAATAAAAATTCATTTTTAAAACCATTTCCTTGACATAAAAGAAAAATGCAACCCGCTTGGGTGAACAAAACTTTTAATTTTCGAAATATTTTTAATCACTTCAATCGATCTACTTACCAAAATGGAGACGTTTTTTCACTCACTGTGAAAACAGACAGACCCAGTCGGAATTAAATGCAAACTAGATCCAAACGAGAGTGGCTTACCCCACCACTTTGGCGCTGTTGCGCAATCTAAAAAATTCTGTAACGGATACATTTGATCGCCTTCAGATATTCGTTGCCAGTTTAAAGAAATTGACTGACAAAGTTTGCCTTATGAAATAGGGCGGGATTAGGGCTCGATTCAGCATACATCGGAGTATGGTGCTTTTACCTTAACTGATTTTGAGTCGGCGCCAAACAAACTAGCAATTGAATTAGGTAAAGCGTAAAATGATGGCAGCGAGATGCACGGCTGCGTTTTGATGACTTCTTTCATAGATAATGATCTTCGATAATTGTTTGTTTGGCGCCGACTCAAAATCAGTTACTTACATTAGTTTAGGAGCTCAATTATGATTTAGACTAAGAAGGTTTATTTTATTTCTTGCTTTTCAGTTGATTTTTTCGTTGGTTTGATTTTTTGTTAAAAAGTTTCTATGGTGAATAATTATTGTTGAATAACCTCTCAACTTCTGCAAACGCACCGTGATTCAGTGTGTTGTCGCCATTTGAATGTAGGTATGAATATGATGAGCTTGGCTGGCGTTTATTTGAATTTGTATATTGTCTACTGTTGGACACTTTGATAGTTCGATACTTGATGATTTGGGATTTTTGATACTCAATAATTTTAGTTCGATACTTGATAATTTGATTTTTTTTAATTTTAAATTTTGGAATTTTTTTTTGGTTGGAATTGATACATGAATAATTTGATATTTTGATACTTGATAGCTTGTCAATTTGATGTTTGGATATTTGATACTTTCATACTTTGCTATTTTGATACTTAACAGTTTGATACTCTGATAGTTGATACTTGATGATTTGATATTTAGGTACGCTTGTCACTTGGTATTCGATGTACAGATGCTACTGTTGTACTGTTTGACTTAGAATCAACTGTCCTATTTCTTTGTTGTTAATGTGTACTTACAGATACAGATGACCGAGTTAATTGATCCTTGGTTGTTTGTAGAGCAAATCAATAAATTCCTTAGAGTCGTACTTAGTATTTTTTAGAAGCTTTCATTTAGTTTCTCCTGTCCCGGTGTCCGTCTGTAATCAAATTTTGCAAGTTAAATTTGTCACACTTTTAATCGTTTGATTGATTTGAAATTTGGCAGGTGTACATAATTCCGGTGACAATGCATTATGAAATTTTTTTTAGAAAAAAAAACAAAATGGCGATTTCATTCAAAATTGGTATCTAGGGGTTTTCGGGGTAGGAGATTATGAGTTTTTGTCAAAATTCAAGAATTCAACATGGCGGCTCCAAAATGGCGTAAGAGTTTTGTGATCCTGGTCCGATTCTATTCAAAATTGGTATGTGGGGGCTTTTGGGGTTGAATATTTTTTTACAACCTTTTATTTTAGTTCCCGGTGTCTGTCTGTGTGTGTGTGTGTGTGTCTGTCTGTAATGAAAACTTGCAAGTTAAATTTGACCCAATTCTAATCGTCCGATTGATTTGAAATTTGGCAGGTGTACATAATTCGGTGACAATGCATTATGAAATTTTTCTAAGAAAAAAAATTAATTGTCAGCTCCAATATGGCGAATAATTTTTGTGATTGTGGTCCGATTCTATTCAAAATTGGTATCTGGGGGAAAATCCAAAAATGAATTAGATAGAAATTACTAAACTAGTAATTCAACATCATACAAAAGAATAAAAAATAAATGAACGCAAAAAACATTTTTAAAACAAGCTTTTATTAGTTGTTAATAAAAACAGAACTAAAAAGTTAAAAATAAAAATTATAGGATTTTATACAAATGCACTAAAAACAAAAAAATTATTTCTTTCATTGTTTGCTCTAGGTTATTCTGTAGTAACAGATTCAAAAGCTTGCCGCGGATACAAAATAGGTAATCTTGCGCGGATTTTGAATCTGTTACTCACAGAATAACCTAGATCAAACAATGAAATGAATTATTTTTTCCTTTCCAGTGCATTTGTATAAGCTTGTCTTTAAATTTTTTTTTTTGTGTTTTAATCCTTTGGTAAATTAATAATAATAATAAATATACGTTATTGTCAAAGAAATTATAATTTGGTAGAGAAAGCATTTATATAATAATAATAGAAATTTCGGAATTCAAAAGATATGATGGTATACATATAGGTAAGAACGAAACAAATATAAAAATATTGATATTGATAAAAAAAATATAAAATGTGACATGACAGGATGAAAAATCGAGGGAACTGTATAAATTTATCATTTTCTATGGAAAAAAAAAATATGCCGCAAGATAGAGTTAGAGAAAAAAAATAGGAAATAAATCCTAAATATATTCTAATTTATTCTTCTCTTCAAAAAACTCCTGTATACTTTAATATGGTATGGAGGAGGGAAAGTTCTTTCAGGGCATGTCTGAAGTACTCACATTGAACAATCTCTCTTATCTCTTTGTGTATATGATTACGTCCATTATAGTATATTGAGTCCTTTACTAGTTTTGTTTTTGGGATTGGGATTTAGTAGGTTATTACTTGTTTGACGTGTAACATGATAACCCGGATTACTAGAAAACTTGTACTTATGTTTGTGTATCAGAGAAACCAGTTTCCATGATGAAAATCGAAACAACGGTGGGTATTTTATGTTTTCTAAAAAGCTCTAGGGTGAGCTTCGCATACATTTCTCACGTTTTGTACGACTTTCTTTTGAATCACCTTGTTGTTCAATGATATGTTGTCCATGACACATCTGAAAGATACAACATTCGTTTTTTTAATATTGAATGACAGTTCGTTAGCATCACACAATCCTTAATTTTGTTGAGATCCAATGAGATATTAGTTTTCAAGTCTACTACGGTTTTGCTATGCTACATGATAGTTATATCATCCGCAAAATGAGTGAGTTTTCCAATTAAATCGAGGAAATTAATATCATTAACATATAAAAGAAACAGTAATGAACTTAACACAGATCCTTGAGGAACTCAAAATTTTATATTCATTTCTTGCGAGTGTGGTGTTGTTTTTACTATCTGTTTTCGACCAGTCAAATATGATTGAAACCAGCTCAGTGTTTTTCCCCTGAAGCCAAAACTTGGAGCTTTTTTAACAATGTACCATGATACAGTCGAAAGCTTCCGACAGATCACGCGACAAATTCTCCATTGTTTATTTCAGAATAAACTTCATACAAAAAGGAGAAGATAGCATCAAGATCTAGATAGTACTTTTGTTACTCTGGAATCCAAACTGATTTGCACAAATTATATTTTGGGTAATTAAAAATGCGTTCATTCTTCTTTTTACAATTTTTTCTATGTTCTTTGCTATTGTTGGGATGAGTGATATTGGGCAAACGTTAGAGGAACAACAATGGAAGTTTTTAAGAAGTCGGGGAATGTGCCAGATTGAACCGGAAGATTTATAACCATTACCAATATGTTTAAGGCATTCTCAGGAAGATTCTCTATAATAGAATTTGATATCGCATCAATACCTGCGGTTTCTCTATTTTTTCATTCGTGGAGAATGTCCACTAATTCTATAATGTTCGTGTTGTATAAAGTTATTTCTCATCTATGTCAAATGTTTCTAGATTTCTCAAGGGATCATATGCGGACACGGGCTAAGACTATCATTCAACTTTCCTGAAATAGTGCAGTAAAACTCATTTAATTCATTAGGTTTGAAAAAGACTATTATTGGATATTTGGAGGGAACAGATTTACCTGGCTCCCACTTCTAACTTTAATAATGTCAGTGACTACTTTACTAACCTCCCCATCTTCACTGTACCTTACCCGCAAATATCCCGAGACAAGTACAAGCTGGTGTGTCGTTGTACGGTTTCAAACTGGATTCGAAAAATTCACCACTTTTGAATTTGTGCCTAGAAATAGATTAAACTAGAACTTCGAATAACCCTTTGTACCCATTATAATTGAGGTTATATTTTGTGAGATTAGGGTCGGTACTTATCTCGATAGAAGTGATTACCGATATTGTACATTCACCTGAAGAAGCTACTGAGTTAGCGAAACATGTGAATTTAAATGAAAATTCTGTGGAAATCTACTTGTGGGTTGTGATTTAATTATGTTCGATCATTGTTCTGGTGTAAAATCCATTGTGCAAAAGATTTACTATTAAATCACTGGTGTTCATTTTTTTTATAAACTCCCAGTGTCCTACTATAGAAGTTCATTCAGTTTGATTTTTATAAGGTCTTGTCATATGAAACAAACCACCCTGTGGAGATCCCCGTGAAGAATCATTCTAGTCGAATCACCCTGTTTGTCGATTGAACCATCTGCAATAAAGCATAGACTTGCAATAATAAACGTTGGACTTGTGACAAATTGTTATGTTAACAAGTTCAAATTGATGCAGAAATAACTGTCAATAGAGCCGATTATATTAATTGGTGTTTAAATACAATAACATTGAGATTTCATTCGATTTCCAATGTCAATGTCTGCGTTCCGTTCCGCAAAGAAATCCCTGGTCAATCTGTTGAGCTAATTTATTGGAATGAAGATAACCAGAACACATTCGTGAAAGGAAGCTGTAAATTCGAGTAGAGACTTTTATATGTTGGAAATATTCAAAGGAACTCAATGAACACGAAGGTTATGTACAGGGTCGAGAGTGCAGGTTTCACGCTATAGAGAATTTCTGTTGCTGTTGTGAAGAGTTTATTTGTCTTATTTCTTATTTGGAATAATGATATGAAGAGAATTTTCAGACGTTTTCAAGAAGAACCTGTATTTTTTTAAATATATTGAATGCCTTATCGTTCGATATAGACCAGAGAATAACGTCTATATTTTATGGTGATGAATCTGATGAAAACAATGTCGAACAGACCATTTACCGAGCGAGGTTAATCTTAGATACTAAATCAAGTTTCGCGTACCAAATTCAGGATTTATCTAGGTGTTTTAATTAAAAATTCACCTACGCCCTAATAAAATTGAAATTCAATTTGGATATATACCATTTAAAAATTCGTTCTGCTTGGTTCCATACCATGACGAATGCTCTGATAATTTGGGGGAACTTGGGTCATAGTAATGAATTATTAATTGCTCAGAAGAAGGCTATCAGAATCTTGAACTCACGATCATTATAAGGCATCGTTAAAAAAATGCCCTATCTCACCCTTCCATGCTGTTCTATCGAATTTTTCCTTTGCACTAAGAAAAAAATGTACCTATTCCAAACTAAATGTTTTGGCACGACGATCTACACACGGACAATACAAGAAAAAATATTCGTTCTCCATTATGTATACATCCATGATTTTGATAGATTTCTGTATATAAAATTATACAGTGCTTTCATAAAGGCTGAAAACGCTCCATTATCGTACGAGTTGATTATTTTCGGAGGTCTATTTTTCATTTTTTTTGAATCGAAAAGGCATATTTTTACACGCTTTATATTAGCTTCACTTGTATGTTTGTTTGTTTGTTTGTTTGTTTGTAACCGACTCCTTTGGGTGCGATTTTGACCCACTTCCAAACGTCCGAATGATCTGAAATCTGGCAGTTGTACATAATTCCGGTGACAATGCATTAAGAAATTTTTTTGTAAAAAAAAACAAAATGGCGGCTCCAATATGGCGTACGAGTTTTGTGATTAGGGTCCGATTTGCTTCAAAATTGGTATGTGAGGGTTTTCGTGGTCGGAGATTATGATTCTTCTGTCAAAATTGGGGAATTCAAGATGGCGGCTCCAAAATGGTGGACGAGTTTTGTGATTATGGTCTGATTCTATTCAAAATTGGTATGTGGGGATTTTTCGGGTCGGAGATTATGATTACCCAATTTGATAAGATTATTCCATTTTTTAATATGCAAAAAAATAATAAAAATAATAGTTAAAAAAAATAGAAAACACTCTTTTATAAAAAAAACACTAAAAAGTAGGAAATAAATAATAGTTTGAAAAAACTAAAAAACACGCTTTTATAGAAAACCAGACTAAAAAAATAGAACATAGGAAAAAACTGTATTTTATTTAAAAAAAAAACGTGGAGTGCATGGTATCTGCCCTAGGTGTGTAATGTACTATATAATTATTGATACCATGCACCCCACGCTTTTTTTTTTTTTTTATTATTTTTTTTCTAATTTTCTATTTTTTTAGTCTGGTTTTCTATAAAAGCGTGTTTTTAGTTTTTTTGAACTATTATTTTTTTATATAAAAAATTAAAAGTCCGTATTTTTCTGAGTTCAACCATTCTACATACGTCATATGTAAAATTTCAAGTAACAGTATACAGAGTATAAAGGAAACAAGTGTTCATATTTCTTAACATTTACAACGAAAGTTCGAATTGAGCTCCTTGGGTTAGTTTCGACAATATCCAAGACGTCTGATGAATTCTTGGGTTACATTTGACAATATCTCTAGGGTAATTCGTTCAATTTCATTCCGAAATCTCTCTCTAAGGTCTTCCGAATTGGATGATCGGTTTATGTATACTTTACTTTTCAAGTAACCCTAGAAAACAGTCCATGGGAGTTGAATCTGGGCACCTAGTAGGCCATTCAATGTGACCACGTCCTCCAATCCAGCGATTGGGAAAGGTTTCATGGGGAAAATATCTAACCACTAGAGCATAATGTGGACCTGCTCCATCCTGATGGAACCAAATAGTAGAATCAATTTGGCCAGGATGATCAATGTCTGAAAATATTGCAGTTAAATATGGAACTACATGAGTTTCCAACATTTCTAAATACTTTTCACTCATTACAGTACCCTAAAAAATATGGTCCTACAAATGTATTTCTAAGAATCCCAGCCCCCACAGTTACTCTTTGAGGATATTGGGTATGAGCTTCCATCGTCCAAATGCTACACAACAAATCAATTTAATAATGACATATGCAATGGTAACTCAGAACTTATTGTCTGGTTGCTAAGGGCTTTTGTAGGAATATATCTGCATTATTCATATTGTATTTTGTAACTTGATTATCCTCTACTTCATTGACTAATAATATAATAATAAATAATAGCCACTCGAGCCCGTCGGGCTCTCGTGTCTATTGCCTGGCAACAAGTTTTCGAAAATCTGTCGAGTTATTTTCACTTTATTCTCAGTCTCTTGTGGTATTACAACTGAAAACAATGATGTGCCTTTTGTGTGTGTTTTTTGATAATTGTGATTCGATAAGTGCCTCAAAGCAGTATTGACATAATCTACTAGTTCAGACTCATTCTACCAGTTTGGATATAACGAAGTTCGTTTCTTCTCATCACTTTGAAATTGAATATTTATCGCATATGTACTCTTTTTGTATATTTACCACCAAATCAATTCAACATTCCACATTATTTGAATGTTTATTGCATCGGCAATTGCGTTAACTTTCAGCTCTGATCAAGACAGCTGGGGTTAGGCATGCGGTGCTTCCCAAAATTTTGTCGAGCTTGACAAACAAAACATGTTTTTAATGATTTTTTTTTAAATTTTTAACCACTGTGATTCGTTATAAATTAACATTACACCCTCGTCATTCACGGGTGTGCAAGAGGATAGATTACACCCTGTATATACTTCTTCATGCAAACCATGACGGGTGGGTTTTTAAAGGTTAAGCCTTTAAGTACAAAACCGCGAAGTTCCAGGAATTGAATTTCAATTTGTAATGGAAATGGGATAGGTGGAGAGAATGCTCTGCATTTCACTTAAAAATACTATTTACTATAAAATATTGAAATTAGGAACTCGAACTGTTACATACTCGAATCGGGTCATTTAAAAAAAAGTAATTGGCATTTGCAGGACTATAATTGTATCTTTTATATATTAATCGGATAATATCAAACATACATTCAATATCATTATTCAACTATGAGAGAACTTCCTATTAAAAAATTTTTGAAAGTATTTTACAATTAATAATTGAGCATTCTACTCGACATAAAAATGGATACCTACGTATTATCATATTTCAATTTTTCCAATTAAATATGGAAGATGTGTTATTAGAAAAAATAAGTATACCTCTCGTTGAAATCAGTACTATTTTGATTTAAGTTATCTTAGGAGATTATTGACTTATATCTTTAACCGAATTATTTATTTTAATTAGTAAAACCTCCCATCTTGGGCAATGTTAACTGTTTTTAATAACATGTGTCATTATTTCATTCTGGAGTGTAATGTGAACATAAACACATACAGGAAGGGAAGTAGTTATTGACACTCAATCATTCACATCATCTCGTAAAAAAAATGATGGTTCATAAAAATCTGCGTATTTAAAATTTTGCTATGAAGAATCCGACAATTTCGGAGGTATTATGATTATGAATTGCTACTCGGAATTACCTAAAAAATAATTTTCCCGGCGACATATATGTTGGTTGTTCAGTCGATCACTTAGAAATCCAGAAATTTATCAGTCCCTAAATACCGAGTTCATTAAAATCTAATTTTCTTCGTGGAATATATTCCAAATAGATATCTACTGGCATGTCAATTCATACAATCACAGTACAGTCATTAGCTAAGTGGAAGAAATGAAGTTTTTTATCCATTAGTTTTCCATTGGGTTTGACTTTTGAAACGAAACTTTAAGCGGAATAGGTTTATGACAAAATTGAGGCCAATCTAGGTACACTGTGGTTAAAAAAAAGTAAAATATTTTAGAGCGAAATATTTTATTTCTTTGCGAATATTTATCATATTGAAAAAAATTTGGTAAATTATAACCAATAATATAGGAAAATGATTGTAAAATTACAGGACCATATTTTTCACTTTGCTATATCCGGCGACCTGATTGATATATCACCTTAGTTTTGAATTATATGTAACTAAAATTAATACTTGACTGAAAAAAAAAATTGCAAGGGGATGAAAAACTGTGAAATGTAAAAGTTATTTCATGATTTATCCTCGCGAAGAGTAATGCCAATTTGATTTTTATTGAAACGATTTGGCAAAACAATTCTGTATTTTTCGAAATTCAGATATCTTATTAACATATAACTTTTTTTCGTAGATATTGCTCAAACGAAACCTAATTTCTTGTTCATATAAACAGAGATAAAGAATTACTGAAACCGCTTTTTTGGAACATTGAAGTGTCATCAAAGAGTAGTCAAAGTTGTCATTTCCACGCAGAACTTTCGATTGCTGTGTTTTCATCACCTGTCTTGCATTCCGTCGAAATAAAGAAATTGTTGCGTTTACCCTAAACTATTTCGCGGGGTCGTAGAATGAGTATAGTGTGTATCAAATTACGGGCCTAATTTGGCATTTACACCTCTTTGCAGGTAATTGCATTTTGTTGTTTTGCGCAATTCGAACACTGATCATTACAAACTTGTCTATGATACTTCCTTTCTCGTATAATTCTCATTCCACTGTAGACTGTATCTCGGTATTTCTGGAAACGGCGGAACTGGAACCTAATAACAAAACATGATGCTTGCTCGAGCAAACATGCAAAATTCAATAAACATATGCTGCGATAAAAATAGTTTTCTCGATGTGTGTGGTTTCGTTATCGAAAAATTTCCTTGGTAGATTTTGATAATTTCTTTAGATATATTGTATTACTGAACGGAATATTTTAACGGAATGTTAATATTCTAATCGAATATTACACAGGTTTGGGTATCCCAATGGAATCAATAGATAGATAGATATTATGCAGATGGGACAAGTCATGGTTGCATAGCCTCATACATAGGTACATAAAAATATACTCAGCCAGATAAAATATGATTAAAAGATATTTCACAGTAAACATAATTAAATTAACACATCGCCATAAAAAAACAATATAAAATACACCAAGTCCAGATAAAATGAGAATAAAAGACATTCCACAAAAAAAATTAAATTACCACATTGTTGAAAAGGGAAACATTCTCAATTGAATATTGATAGAAAGATTTTTCTGTGAATTGAAAAATCCATGATTAAAATGAAGTTATTTTTTGTGAATGTCTAACAGAAAACAACTCGAATTTGGTGGTCTCTCTTTTGGAAAACATTCCTCTTTTTTTAATTGGAAAAAAAAAAATATCTGAATAAAATGCAAATTTTCAATTTCAGATTTTTTTGTTAGGGTTTTCAGAAAACCGGTCAGCCGGGGAAGTAGTTGTTTTCTGTTAGACATTCACAAAAAATAACTTCATTTTAATCGTGGATTTTTCAATTCACAGCAAAATATTTCTATCAATATTCAATTGAGAATGTTTCCCTTTTCAACATGAATACCCCACAAGAGGTTATCTTGACGATGGAAGATAGTGACTAAAGTTTATCTTTCAGTCGCAGATGATTCCACATCTGATTTTATGAACATCCTGTTTATATTTTCAACAAATCTACCACATTGTCATTTACAAAAACAATATAAATATAAAAACGAATTTGAAAAGGACATAGCAATACTTTTCCGAGACAACATTTTAAGGTGACAAGGTCTTTATATCATTTGGCAGTGAATTATAAATGCGAAAACCAACAAATTCAGTAGATTTAATTGATACAAAGGTCCGTCGACTGAATGGGATTTATAAAATCAAAAAAGGTTGAAATTGAAGGAAATATCTCATGTTTTTCGGCAGATATAGACGTCTTTTCTTGTATTTTTATGGTTTCATCTTCCTCCTGGAAGTGAAAAACAAAATGCATGTTTTCTATCCAAGAAGGGCAAATTTGCCTAAATACGTTTTTGCCTTTTGGTGTTCTGCATTCGAGAATTTACAAAGAAAATTTCCAATTGATCAGTTACGTATCATTTTAAACATGATTTCCCTGAAATATTTCACGATAATATAGTTATTTCCGATATACCTTTCGGAATAGAAGCGCCCAAACACTCATTAAAATGTCCTTTTATAGTTATTTCGGTAGAAGCAAATTACTAATATAATCTGTTTTGTCAATAACTATTGCATTATATCCAAATCCCTAAAGTGTAAAACTAGAGGACGTGTTACTCCATGTTCGATTCTGATGACTCTGAATATTCATATATCGAAAATCAAGCGGAAGATGCGCTGTGTACGCACAAATCGAAGAAACTGGATGCATTTGAATGAAAATGTGGACATTAGCAGATACCTATACGAATGTTTTTGCGAAACTGAAAGAAAATATAATGATGATAAAATACATGATATAGGTAGAAAGATACATGAAAGAACAGATGATAAAATATATATACCATTCATATTACATAGACTAATGTTTCGAGATTATTCACGATCATAGACTCATTCGTCAAATATTTTTCTAGATCAGCCACTGAAACGCATTTTGGTGATAGCACCATTGAAAATGCTACTCATTCAGTACTCTCCTGTAACACTCTCTACTGGTCCGCTGTAGAATACTATGACGTCATTGAGGTATGAAAGTCTTAAAAATACGAACTCGGTAGTCATATAAAATTGGTAAGTAGCACCTAAACTTGTCAGTATTCACCTAAAGACGATTGCAGATACAAGCATTCGAAACGTCGTGAAAACCTTTTAAATCCATCAAGACGATGGACGTCCGAAACGATAGTATTGAAGCTACCACATCGTCTACAACCTTCAAATAATTCTGAGTCGGCTCCAAACAAACTAACAATTGAATTAGGTAAAGCGTAAAATGATAGAAGCGGGATGCACTGCGGCATTTTGATTATTTCTTCAAAGTAATATTATGACATTCGTTGATTGTTTGTTTGGCGCCGACTAAAAATTAGTTAGTCACATCAGTTTAGGAGCTCAGTTATTATTAAACAGGTTTATTTAAAAAAAACAAAGAAAACGAGATTTGTTACGAATCCAAGAAAGCCACCATCCGCCTACAGCTATTTCATGGTTTCCCAATCAACAGGATGACTTGTGGTCATTCTTGAATTTAAGATGTCTGAAAGCCCTGGTGCTTGCACTTATACCTGAGAAAGTTTGGGATCGACTTGGCGACACTTGGCCTACTTGATAATAGAGATTACTAGCGTGTCAGATGGCGCCAATTTCGTTTTAGTTTCAATTCAGTAACTGTTCGCGGGTTCTAATTCTAGCTTTGCTATTAGTTAAAAAGAGACATCTGTCAAACTTCCACAATAGCAAAGCTTGAATTAGAAGCCCCCGAACATTGCACAAAGGAAGCACGGTCGTGTTGTTTTTCGTATTGTGTACCATTTGAATTTGAGGTTAACTGCATTTTGACAGACGGAGAATTGGAAATGAAATTGTCATTAAATTGAAGAAAATATAAAATTCAGGGCATACAATATGATGAACTATGGAAATATCATTATTAGGCAATTCGTCAAGATTAGTACTTGCTTTTGGTACTGAATACAAGTGAATATTCAAATCTGCGGCTTTATACTGTCCACACAAAATACAAATGTGGCCCATTCTACAAAAAGTATCCTTACACACTACTCTACCTGAAAATAAACAATCCCTCACGCACTAATGAACTGATAAACGAGTGATTTTTCAAAGAACAAACTCAGGAATAAGCTGAGCAAGATTTCAAATCAAAGAGATGGAAAACGCATAGATACTGACAAAACACTGAACATTATTTCATATAAGATGCTGCAGATGTCAAAAATTAAGTTCTGACATTAAGCGAGAATATAAACAAATATTTTTGGACGGCGCCAGTAACAGGTGATGTTCCCTCGAAAATCTAAACAATATCGAATTAGTTCATTCACCAGGGTTTTTAGACATCTTACTTGAATTCGTACACTCTCTAGTGCTAATACCTACCGGCAAGTACAAAAATGTGAAATGCATGAAATCATAGATGAGACACCTATGATTCGTGGGGTGGAGCTCAGATCTGTTGACGTGGATTTCAGTGACACGAAATTTCGTGCTACTTATAGGCCAATCCACGACACCAAAAGTCGTACTTTTCGTGCGTTCAGAGTAACGCAAAACAAATAACGAAAGAAAGCGAGATTTGTTACAAATCCAAGAAAGCCACCATCTGCCTACAGCTGTTTCATGGTTTCCCAATCATCAGGACAACTTGTGGTCTTTCTTGAATTCGTACCATATCTCTATTAATTTGATTTTTTCGTCGGTTTAATTTTTTGTTAAAAAGTTTTTATTTTTCACTTTTTTGTAGCTAAAATCCACTCATGACTACCCACTCAATTGACTCCAGGTATCCATTATGTTGTATTATTAACAGAACTGTGTTCCAAGATTCAACAGAATCGGTTCCCGGATGAGAAATTATTAATCCCCTATTTTCCTACCCTATGGGTGGATTATTTCTTTCTAAATACAAGAATGGCCAACTCTGAAGTATACCCTGTCCAATAAAAAAAGAATCATCTGAATCGGATAACCCATCGGTTAACGGGTGAAAAATCAGTGGATGAACGATAATTATCCCCTATTTTTACCCTTGAGGGGCCAACTCCGAAGTATACCCTATCCAATGAAAAATTAATCATCGGAATCGAAGTGCTCTGTGAAAAGTTATACAAAAAAAAATACGCGTCGACTAGAGAACCTCTTCCTTTTTTTTCGTCGGTTAATAAAATGATGTAATTCCTTTCGAAATATAATATTATTACAAATCACCAAAATGGATTTCGTACAAGTAGATCGACAGAAAGTGCTTCCTGCGATCTATTTGAGTATGTTTATTCTCACCTATATAAAAAAGGTATGTTGGTGCGCTCTTTTTCGATTTATCGAAAGCATTTGATACTAGAATTTAGGAATAACATACTATCTTGGCTAATGTCATATCTTAAAAAAAATTGTGGAATTCAGCAATAAGAGCTCAGATCTTTATGATATTGACGTCCCCAGGGTTCCAAATTGGAACCATTGAATTTTTTGTTATCTATAAACGATATGCCTGCATATATGAGTACGAATGTTATCTTTGGCGATGACTGTTCTTTTGCTGTGAACGCAGAAAACCCTGAAAAATTGGAAGAAGAACTAAACTTTCGCTAAAATTCACGAACTGACGTTTAGAACATTATTTAGTTCAACTCCCATTGCATATCAATGTTAATAGAAATATTATTGAAATTCTGATATAAGCTGGACACTGCACATTGATCATGTCGGTGAAAAAATAACAGTTGCTACTATGCACTCCTTCAACTGAAAAACGTCCTCAGTTTACCGCAGTTATTCAATGTCTATTATGCAATCGTTTACTCTCATATCTCATATAATATAATACTATGGGGTTGCGCCACAAATGCAAATATAATTTTCATATCACAAAAAAGAATTATGAGACTTATTTTCAACTTAAAACCAACTGAACCCTGTAAGCCATACTTCAAAATGATACCATGACATTTTACTCAATATACCACAGTTTTCTCTATATAAGATTTTTTTTTGTAAATTCTCATAAAAATTTGTAATTTAAGGCGGCTAGCAATAACATCGCTCTTCTTTGATCCCATTAGTTCTTGTTTATTTTTATATAACTAATGACTGCTGCATTTCACGTTTTTAACTTCCAAAATACTGTAATCGGTTAAAATATACAACACAATTTTAATTTATTACAACTAATTGCTAAGGAATAACATTCTATAGTAATGTGTGACGTAAAATATTTACCATTATATTTTTAAACAGAAATTATTCCCCAAGATACACCACTGAAAGGTGCCTGGTCAGTATTTTAAATCCTTTAACAATGGCGTAATCCGACAAATAGATATTATGCCGGGTGGCAAAACAGTTGTTTTGCTATCTTTATAAAGGTTCCAAAACGAAATTTGCACAAGCCTCTCTGTATGGATTTTGCATACTAAATGAGGGTCTATTACTCCACGCCTTTATTTTACGGAGTATAGATATTGGTTCTAGATTAAATCTGAATATAAATGACAAACGCATAATTCCGAAAACCTCTCAATGTGCATTTTGAATCGAACTATATCAAATACATATATCCTTGAAAACATCATACATGTTCATCAAACATATGGAAAGAGATGAGAATTGAGCTACAAAGTTGTATTACATACGTACATATATACGTTTGGTATAGATAAAAGTTATTTTCGCTGATTCACAATTTCGTTAACAAAAACAGTAAGAAAAGAGCCTACTGCTTATTCTGCTTCTCAACCTGCAACCTTTCAAAGTGGATTTGATCGACTTATGTCATTCTAAATGAAATTTGCGTCTTCCAATAAAAACTGTGGGGAACCGATAGGAATGGTTATTAGACATGGCTATAGTATTATCTCTGCCACTGGCCATAAATACTTTTTTTTTGCTTCGTTTGTAGAAACAAGCGACGGACGGACATAAAATAATGAAATGGTGCAAATTAACTTTGATCAACACTCTAGGTACATTCATTAATACGAGTAGAACTCAAAGAAACGTATTCAAATTCACTCTTCTAATAGTTCCATCGGCCACAGCGCTGGGATTGTTAATTCAATTCTGAAATGAATTAAATAAAAAAATCCAGTTTGAAATCAAAAACACATAACAGAAAATATTTCTTTCATGACTTCATATGGCTTCTTTCTGTAAAATTGTAGACAGACAAGACATTATCGTTAGTTATGCGATATCCTGCATCTACTTACTTTTTGTCCTCCCATTGTTTGCAACAGACAACCTGCAACATGCATCAAGTGCAAAAAAAGAAAATCCTTGACAGTGGCAGATGCGAAACCACATTAATAAATTTCAAATAGTGGAGTATTCAGGTTGAACAACCACGTGCACCTGTTCCACAGTGGCGTATCATTCATTTTCTCCCATACGTTAAAATAGGTTATACAATAGCATT
This sequence comes from Gonioctena quinquepunctata, assembly GCA_018342105.1. Lineage (NCBI taxonomy): Eukaryota > Metazoa > Arthropoda > Insecta > Coleoptera > Chrysomelidae > Gonioctena > Gonioctena quinquepunctata. The sequence continues at coordinate 184,336 of JAFIRS010001397.1, forward strand.
GTAGTTTTTAATCTGATCATATTCAATCAATCAATCACTTTATGAATCCTGTTGAACTTACAAAAGTTGTAGGACAAGTCAAGTTTGAGACAGAACAGCTCCAAGCAATTGTAGATAAGTGGTAGAAAATTAAAAATGCATTATCAAAATAGAACATACAGAAACAACATACAAAAGGTCTTTAACATAACAGCACTAAGTAGTGTAGGTATACAAGCATAAAAATAAAAATATGACAATCTTTCAAACCTAGTGTAAAATTAAAACTAAATTGATACTAAGAACTCTTGTATTAAGTAAGGACAGTAATATCAAGCATGAAAAACATACAGACATAAACAAAACTTTTCATGACGATCTGTTCAATGATATATAATTAATGCTAAATTACATTTTCCAGTCATTCTTGTATTGTGTAAGGACATAGATCTACGATAAGTTTTTTCAATTGACGTTTAAAAGTGTTTGTTGGCAGACTTTCTGAGTTATGTGGGAGAGAATTGTACAAACCAAAAGTATTTGGTGCATTTTTGGACAGTTCCAGGTGCTTGAAGGGCACGTGAAAGTTCTCTTCTTTCCTAGTATTATGAATATGAGTGTCACTGTTCTTTAGAAATAAATTCAAAATTTTTCGACATGAGTGATCAGGTGGGCAGCCCACAAGACATCTTAGGATGCGCTTCTGAGATAGGAAAAACACTATGTGCCGCTGGAGTGTTTTCCCATTCAGTAACTCCATAAGAAATTCTGGAGTGAATTTCGGCAAGGTAAAACTTGAGGGGATGGTTCAAACTTAATGCACTTTTCTGGTTTCTCAGTTGATAACATTTTGAGTTTTACATAATTCAATACAGTGAGTCCTAAAAGACAGGGTGGAATCGAAGAATACTCCTAAAAATTTAACATCTGTTATTGCATCAATTGTACTATTACTTAAGTTTTAATTTTTGGGTTTTTATAGTTAGTTTTACCAGAGTTCAGTAACAAAGATCTGTCAGAGGACCAAGCAGACAATTGGTGGACTGAACTCGTAATTTATGTTTGTAATAATTCACAATCTTTATCTTTGAATAGTAAAGAAGAGTTATCTGCGTATAATGTGGTGCAAGAATCCGATAAAATCTGGGGCAAGTCATTAATATATAAGATAAACAATACAGGGCCCAATATCGACCATTGCGGAACCCCAAGTGAGATAATAGGCTTCCCATATTCAGATATTTTTACCAATTGAGATATGTCTTTCAAATACGAGCTAAAGCAATCATGAACATTGCCTCTTATTCCATATCTGTATAACAAGTTTAGTGGTAAACCATGCTGAACACAGTCAAACTCTCCCTTTTCGAAGGCTTCGATAATCTCTTCATGAAATGATGTTATTGCAGTCATTGTAGAGTGTTTCGCGCAGAAACATGTTGATTTTCACTAATTATTTGGTACCTACTTTTTTTAAAAGATCGTAAGTTGATCAATCAAAGCATATTCAATTAGTCGACCAGAGTAAAAAATTTACTATACTTGTAGCTCTCCTTGCTTGTTGGGTGTCTCTTTTTGTTGTTCTTTCTTTTGGAATTAATTTTTAATTTCGGGTTTTTTTTCCTATCCCATTTTTCATAATTTGTATTGTCCACGTTCATATTTAGTCCCCATTGTTGGCATTCCTCTTCTGGTTTTCATGGCATGTAGTCTGTGTCACATTCATCACCGGTCACAATCACTTGACCATTAGCAAATAAGAGGGTTGTCAAACAACAATGTGTCAATTGAAAGAAAAAGTTTTTGAAAGCGTTTTAACCGATTTCTCAGTTGTTTTGCCAACCCTCAGAAAGTAATGAATGGAGTTGAGATCACGGGGACCTTATCTATTACAGTGAGATCCGGAGGCTTGCAGTCGAACCCACGTCGAGTGGGAAACAGTGGGACAAGACTACCATTGAGCTACTCGCCCCATACCGGATACTCTTCTGTTCCAATTGCTGAGCGCTTCTTAGCTATATATTTTCAACAGAGTAAGGGAAAGGCTACATCCATGTTTCAATCTTTTGTTGTCGGAAAGGGGTTTGAAATAAAATTTCCCACCTTCACTACATCATCCGAATTTACGTATAAATTCCATATGGCTCTTACGTCAGGGTGTCTAAGAAGTTTTTCAATGGGGACCGTGTCGTAGGCAACAAATGCCATATGAGTCCTTGATTCTTTTCTCTATTATTTATTGCAGAAAAAATATATTGTCAACGCAGGATCTTCCTGAAGCCACTTTATACATAAAATCACATCCTATTCTACGAAGTCATTACCAAGAACATCATTAATTGGGCACAAGCGCCCATAGTATTTCAAACCTCTTCCAAAGTAACAATTAGCATTTCAAAGTGGCAATTTGGAATATTTAGAAGAAAATAAAGTTGCCCTCTGTACAGACTTATGAACACGAACATACATCCCCTCATCCTAACTGCATATATCTGCTTCTTGACTCGTAGATGTAAAAATCTCGCAGAATTGATTAGGGTACCAGGTAAAAAAAAATATATAAATTTTTTATACGATCAAAAAAATCAAATCAGTAACGTTGTGATGCTAGTTGAACGAAAAATATATGTACAAGTATTGAATAATTAATATTTTACTTATTTAATGCTATTTATAACTATAATGGATTAAAATATGTAAGTATGATCCAATAATATTACTGGGTTCACATCAGTCCTTGAGGGGGCATCTTGTGTCCCTGAGAGACTGGGAGATTTACTCCAATTGAAGGAGGTCGTAGCAAACTACTATTCAAAACTGTTCTGGGAGACTTTTCTAGGAAAGAAGGACCGCCCAGACATCCAGTAGATATCCGTTCAATAATAAAAACAAATATAGAGCACAAGAGAGCTCGATGGACCCTGTTTCCTGGAGACAGAGTCCATGCCAACCAAATCAAGGGAGATTAAACGCACCATTAGTGAAACGAACGATTTGGAAATACCTCAGTAAACATGTGGACAATTTAAAAATAAAAGAATATATACGTATTGACTCTAATAAAAATCTGCCACATTCACATCTTGGAATGGGTCCAAATGTAAGGTTTTTTTGATAACCTGTTTCCATCAGGCAGGTCATTCAAAATGACAATCTGGGGGGTTTTAGATTGTGCGGAAGCGCACGGGAATCCACTTATAAGGGAAGCTGAGGATTATTTCATAGACGATCCCTCCCGTGGTAGGCGTCCCAGGCACTCACTTGAGTGATGGGACATTCACAAATCCTATGACACTGATAGACAGGAGACAAGCAATAATTGGAAATTCCTTTTCCACTCGATTTTTTTTTACCTAATGAGTTTTGGTCAAGGTGATATCGAGTTGACATTTCGAGATGAAAGATTGAGAGCTGCAAGGCTATCTTTAAATTGAATTGAAGATTCGGAAAAAAAATACTCAATTGGTCTGTCAAGTTCGGAGAATATCCCTAACACGATAATGACAACTTTGTATGCTTTGATTGCAACTAAATCATAGTTATTTCGTACAAATTTAGTTGATCAAATACGTCTCTAGAGTCTAAATAGACGAAATGTCTTGTACGCCTCCTGGAATAATAAAAAAAAGGAAAATCCGCAACCCAGTAGTTCGAAAGGGAAATACGACACGGTGTACAAGAATTCCATGTATTCGCAATTGACGCAAAAAACAAATATAATATATAAGTCCTCGGCGTTGTGAGCTCATTTGAAAGCACATCAAATATTTACCATAATAATAATAATGTATATGAAGTTGTAGGCTTTTTTTTCACCCTGGAAATGAATTAATTCACTAGGGAAGCACTTAACTATCCTGAACTGAACCTGAACACAGTCAATTTACCTATATATTAAAAAAACTATTATGAATGCAGTGTTCTCCGCTGAACTCAAGATTCAATGGAATAATGACAATTACTTCCACGTTATTATTGGGTTGAATTAAATAAAACGTATTTTAGCGGTAATCACAGTGAGTGATGCTCAAAGAATGTTGACGGCTTATTTGTTCGGCAGGTATTACCTTTATAGAATTCAAAAATTGTCTGAAGTATTAATCATGAGATAGATTTCACAACATATTTTATCAATTGGAACATCACTAATATACAGTGGGTTCATAAAATTTGGAAACGGTCGATTATCTTACGAGTTAATTATAACAAGATTTGACGTCATCGATAATTTTTTTAAATGGAAAGGGTATATTTTTATATCAAAAATTAAAAGCCCATATTTTTCTGAGTTCAACCGTACCACATACGTCATATGAAACATTTTAAGTTACAGTATACTGAGTATAAAGGAAACAGGTGCTCATATTTATTTCATCATTTATTTTGCAATGATTACCTGAAAATTACTCAGTAGTTAGTTCGAGTATATATAAACCTCAAGTAGGCTATAAAAACATCTGAAAGCCCTTAGCAACCAGACAATAAGTTCTTAGTTACAATTCCATATGTCATTATTAAATTGATTTGTTGTGTAGCATACCGATTTATAAGTCTTCAATATCGATTTGTTGAAAATATTCAATTGAGAATGTTTCCCTTTACAACATAAATCTGCAGTATCTTTCTGAAAAATATTACCCTAAAAGAAATTAATTGAAATTACGATATAGGTACTATCAGAAAAACAGCGAATAGAAATTTTGATGATCTTAGGTTACGGCGATCGTAAAAGAAGTAAAGGCGCAAGTATGCGACATCTTTAATGAAAAACATATCCTGATCGAGAACCAATAAGCAAATCGACATTAAGCAATATTGCATAAATTTAATGAAATTGGCAATGTTGAGAATAAGGCAGGATTTCCACCAAATCGGGCTGATCATTATCGGCCTGATTTAGCATCGTGGCAACTTTTAAGTCATCCCGTCTAGAATTGGCTGTGTATGTACACTGGTTACAGATGCCGCGATTATGGTCTGCTTGATTATCAATGACCGTATCGATCTTTTCAGAACAGCCTCGCTGACAATGTCGTCTAGTGAAGAAGACGTTGTCATGATCTCGTACTACATAGGAAGAAACATACGTCACCACAGGTTCTGGGTGCATCCATATATCACATTCAATCAAGATAGGGGAGCTTTTATATACGTTCGTGAACTTGATAGACACGAAAGCAAATTTAAATGTATATATCGTATGCTCCAAGACAGTTTGATTTTTTTGGCCTAACTACTGCGTCCTCTTGTTTCAAAAAAGAACACAAATTATAGAAAGTATGTAACAGTGGAACGACTAAATAGGTAAAGTCCATCCGATATCAATTGCAGAAGCTGTTTCTATAGGGAGCAAATAAAAACTCACTTCGCTAACACGAGCGTATATGCGAAGAAAAGGAACGAAAAATAATCTGTACTACTTGTATACAGTCTCCGTCGGTACAAAGAGCCCACTGGTCAACGTGGACTTGAGTGACTGCTGTCTGTTCTACAACCGATTCGTCTGGTCCAATCAATGCTTGCAGGCGTGTCTATACGATGGGAGGTCATGAATCACGCGTTATATTTGTGTTTTAATAGCTCTGAAAGATTAAAAACCAGTAGCGTCTGTGGTCTTGGTGTGTGCCGATCGAAATACGTTTTAGGATATTAAAATATCTGAATAAAATTAGTTATCTCCGCCACTGCTGCTCACAGGATTTCGCCGCAAGACTTTTTTATGCTTCTGCAATTGATATTGGGAAAACTATAATAACATACCTTTCGCAATGTTTAGTCGCTTACTACTGCCGATGAAGATCGTGCATGCAGAGTCTTGTTCGATTCGTTTCTTGAAACATAAGTCGGGGACGATTAAAATTTCGCCGGTTGACAAGACTACATTAAAATACATGTGAATTTTTATACGATTGTAATCGCACTATCAAAATCGGACCGGAAGTGGTTTACCCAACTTGGTAGAAATCCTGCCTTGACAGACCTACCGTTACCTATGCCATTCAATTAAATGTATTACTTGGAATTGAAAAAAACTTTATCGTTCAATTACAACTTTATCTGGCAACAATGAGATCTGCCGCCAAATTACATCCATATAAACTCATACTTATACATGAACTTAATGGAGACGACTTCGATAGACGCATGAAGTTTTGTAAAAACATGCAAGTGTGTAATCGAAATAATGGTTTTGAATATAATGTCTTGTTTTCTGACGAATCAACTTTTTGTATGAACGGTACTGTGAATACGGAAATTTGTCGGATGATGGATGCTTATACCCAATACCCTCCAAAAGTAACTGTGTGGGCTGGGATTCTTAGGAATTTTTTTCACGGTACTGTGACGAGTGAAAAGTATTCAGAAATGTAGCAAACTGATGTAGTTCCATATTTAACTGCAACATTTCCAGATATTAATCATCCTGGTCAAATAGATTCTACTATGTGGCCCTCATTATGATCTAGTGGTTAGATATTTTCATAATGGAACCTTTTCCAATCGCTGGTTTGGACGATGCGGTCACATAGAAAATGACCTGCTAGGTCCCCAGATTGAACTCCTATGGATTTTTGTCGGGATTACTTGAAAAGTGAAGTATACATAAACCGACCAACTGATTTTAAAGAACTAGAGAGAGAATTCGAACTGAAATTCAACAAATTGTCAATTGTCAAACGTAACCCAAGAATTCTTCAGATATTGTCAACTAACCCAAGAAGCACAATTCGAGCATTTGTTGTGAATATGTTATTCGTTTATTTCTACTAGGTACAGACTACTTTCAATATTTTCGTTGCAAAATAAATAATGAAATGAATGTCAAAAAATATGAGCAACTTTCTTTATACTCAGTATATTGTAACTCATAGTGTTACATATGACGTATGTCGTATGGTTGAACTCAGAAAAGTGTGGGCTCCTAAATTTTTATATGAAAATATAGCCTTTCAATTTAAAAAAAAATCGATGACGTCATATCTTGTGAGGAGTAGACGAAATAAAAAATCGACCTGTCCGAGCTTTACTTCCGAAAATAAGCAAATCATGCGATAATGGAGCGTTTCCACACTTTATGAACGCACTGTATACTCATATTGGATAGATATTGATTCCTGATTTCATTGTACGAGTATACGATTTGTTTATTTCTGGATGTAATTCTATTTGAGATGAGTATTGAGTTTCGATATTGATATTGGTAGGAATAAATGGAGCGAGGAAATTATCGTTCATGAAGAAAGTTCCAATGTCTCGAGTAGCCCGGGCTGTGAGCTAAGATTAAATCAATAAACATTTTCTGGAGCAACTTTCGAACTCATTGAATCTAATACAGATTGTATATGCCTTGATTAAATAGGTCAAGTGCAACTATAGCCTTGATATTTATTTAAATCGTATACAGGGTGATATTTGGGTTTTCGGGAAAATAACGAGTCTGATTCGAGTGAATAGTAATAGTTTTCACTCCTTGAAATCTCTCCAGTTATATGAAAATTGTCAAACTACTTGTAAATTATACGCTGCGTGCATAGTGATTGATTTAATTAATAGTTCACCTATTAGTCTAGTCGAGAAGTGAGTTTCCTGCGAAAAATTGTTCCAAGACTCCAAAAAATATGAGCAATAGCTCATTCGATTCGGGATGCAATTCTGAGAGATAATTTTTTTTGTTTTTTTTTACTGACGAAAATTGCAATAGTTATTAACAAAAAACTATAACAAAAAAAGGCTGAGTTGTTTGGGAATAACTCAAAAACTCTTCCGGAACTCTATCTCCATTATTTATAATTTTAATTTAACGTTAAACTATTTTTATAAAAAAATATATACCGAATTTTAGAAAAATCTATAAAAAATATAAAAAAACCTTTTCGACACTTTGTTGCATATGGTTGTTTTGTAATTTTTTGTAGTTTCAGAAAAAAAATATAATGAGATTTGGAATTTATTTATAACAACTTTTTAACTTAATAAACAATCACATTTCTAATAATTATTTTTTTTATTTCATTGAAAAAAATTCTTAATTAATTATTTAAATAATGAAAATATATAAAAAAAAAATTATAAACAATGAGAACGTTTTTTCAAGAAAAATGGTTTTCTGTAAAATAATTATATTCTCTAGACAACAAAATGGCAAAAAAAATATTAAACCATCAATTTGTTTATAAATAATTTATTTATAAACAAATGTCCTAAAAAAACTTTTTAGAATGTAATTTCGTTTGATGCAAAAACTGCAATAGCAAAACATAGATAATAAAAAAACAACAACAAAATAAACAACTATTGAAAACTTTATAACGTGATCTTGTTTATATATATATATATATATATATATATATATATATATTTATATATATATAGGCTCCAAGAAACGAGACATTTTTAGAGCCATGATTTAAACTTTTATGCCGTTTTTTATGTAAACTGAGGTCTGAAATATGAAGACTAAGTTATTCCTTCCTAAAAAGGTGCGAGTGGCTGACTCTTATTGCGGAGGCAAGGGCCGTGGTTCAATTAGTAAAATTATTAGAAATTCCAAATATTTATATTTTCTAGAAAATGAAGTTGGTTTTATAAAGTTGAAATTTGGACGCCATCTACAGTTAACTTATTCTCCATCAATTTCTGTAGATAAACTCACCGTACAAGAAACATTCTCCAAATCAGACAATAACACTCTGAACCTCCAAAACTACACTTTAATTCCTTGTTCTTTATAAACAAATACATGTATAGAATTCATATGCAAAGAAAAATATTTTTGGCACTTTCATAATCAGTGCAGAATACTGTTTTATCTCAATGGCTAATGCAAACGGGTACACTTGATTAAATACATTCAACCTTACATGTTTCCGTTGTTGCGAGGCCGTTCACACAGTCTTGTATGAAATCTTCCTCGGCATCCCAATCCCAATAACCAATATTTGGTTAGATCCAATATTGATGATCCGGCTTCCAAGACCTCCTTGGCTCTGGGGATCCTCCGATTCTCTGCCTCCTATGGAATAGTTTATCCTGCCGGTCTAACTTGATTCCTAATAAGTTGTTTTCATTCAGCAACTTCTAGTGGTCTCATTTCTCTTTTCTACAAAGAGTTAACTAGTGATGTTCATTAGTGTATCTTGATTTAATCTGTGATTTACGGCTGTGATTAACGATCTTGATTAACGACCTGGCTGCATTCTTAGCAAAGCTGCCCTACTGTTTGTATGGGGATGGTATAGTTAATTGGCTATCACCACCAACGAGTTCTTTCAGTGGATCCAGGAACAGAAATGGAAGAATTCCAACTTCCTTCTTCCCCAAATAAAATATCAGACTTCACCTTCAAACTTCTTATAATTTACTGTTAAGATCAGCCATGTTCCAAAAACGGATCCACGGAACTCATCTTAATCATAAAACAATACATATCTTTGCTGAAAGCGTTTATTCTTAAGTGTCACTTCTGTTTTGCTATTCCGTAAAGTGTTTGTTCTTGTTGAGGTTATTCTGTAAAATGGTTAGATGACATATGACATATATGACATTTCTAAATTCTAAATAACTGAAAGTTTGATTTGTATTCTTTTCGTCAGACAGTTATGAATGTGCGCTTATATTAAAATATATTCCAATAATATCCTAAGGTGGAGAATCAGAGCATTCGTCGAACTGTGGAAATAAAAGGTTGATTTATGGCATTGTCATTACCGGAAAAGGTGGCGTAAATGGGGACAACGAGTATATCGATGAAACTTTCACAGATGCTTTAAAACATTATAAAATCATATCAGCTATCGCAAATTGGTCGCGGAAAGTCCTTTTTAATTTTTTTTTTCAACAAAATGTCATACAATTCAGGCATACATTCCTTTAGATTCGGAATTTCGCGTATCAATCCGATTCAAATGCATTGTTTTCAAATGGAAATTATGTATTTGTAACATTTCATTCACTGACATTATATCAATAATTTTTTTCAAACCAAGTTAAAAGCATGAATTTCAAACTAGATTATCACTACTGAACCGACAGAATAAATAACAACTTTGACAAATGACAGCCAACTTCAACTGAAAAATACTTTGGAAGCAGATAATGTGACGTTGCTAATTTGTTTCTAGAATAAGGAGATTCACTTTAATTATATGAATTGTTTACGAAGTCAGGACCGAATAAGAAAAATACGTTTTTGATCGCAAATATGAACAAGTGGACATTTATCAGTTAGGAAATTGAAGTAAAAAGAATGGTTGAATGAGTTAATATCACAACATGTGACTGTGTTCAATTTTATGGTGAACAAGACACGCCAGTGTTTCTAGTTTTTCAAAAGTAAAAGAAAGGAACACAACCTAATTTGGACAACATTGGTTCCAAGTTGATCACAATCCATTTTTTTAATGAAAATTAAATTCTATTGCTTACCAGGAAATGTAACTTGATGACTTTCTGATGTAAAAAAAGGAAAGACAATTCAAACAAATTTGGCTAATATTGCTATCCAAGTTGAAGGTAATCCAACTGTCACTTTCTAACACAAAAGGAAAGAATACAACCTAACCTAACTTGGCTTACATTGCTATCCAAGTTGAACGCAATTTTTTTTATTGTTATTATCTCCTATTCTGCTTAATAGAAAATCCAACTTGATGACTTTTTAACCCTTTCATTTATGGTTAATTTAGTTCGTTGGTTTCCGTAATTTTTGGTATCTGCTTGGTTGGTTTTTATTCTTTGCTAAATATTAAGAATGTCTATTATACTGGAACTAGTGTGCTGCCATCTATGATTCAGTAGTATAGGTAGCAAAAAATACAGTTATTAGGCGGAGCTAAAAATAGATCAGCCGGTAGAATACTGTATTGTAGATTCATTTTATATGATTAGACTGTCAAATGGCGTGGATTTTATTTTCTGTTAAAATAGTGCTATTTCATAAATTGATAATTACAAAAAAAAATAAGTTATTGGCTGATATTTCTCTGAAATGAGATACTCATAATTGACCAACATGAACAGAGAGAGATAACTGAAAACAGGTGAACATAATCTGATTTTTTTTTACTAAATATTGTATAATCTTGCGTACTAAAATGAAGAGGAATAGACCATAACCGATGAAGAGCTTCTCCAGCTTATGGAAGAGAGGCTGTCAGACAAAGTTATTCATTGATGAAGAAAACAAGGATTATTTGGACACTTTTCCTGAGCCGTAATGCCAAGACAAAGCGTACAAACTCGTTATATAATTGTAAATAATACCCTAATTATTAATATTCTTCAGGAGAAGAACATTCAAACGGGCCAGAGTCGAAACCAAAGGCTAAAATAGACCCCACAGGAAGAGTTATATAAATCGTGCAGGAAATTATAACTTCCTGCTCTTTTCGTGAAAAATACTATACAATGCCAACCCATGTGGCAACACTGTAACTCACAGAGCTTCACGGAAATCATTATTACTAGTATTTGATTCGTTTTTGTTGAAAGTTATACAGATGGAGCCAAAAGTAATAAAATGGACGTTTGGACTAGTTTGGAGTGCATGAAACTTTTTCAAAGCTAGAAAGTGTAATGGTGTTCTTCATATCAATGCATTTTTGAGATTGAAAATTAGATAATTAAGTGAAATAGTGGCCAGTTATTGTGTTGCTGGAAAATAAAACAAGTAAGAGTCTCCAGGATCGACTATATACAGTGCTAGTCAAAAGTCCCCTCCCCCCCCCGTATCTTTTGAACGGGTATACTTATAATAATGAAATTTGGAGGGTGGAAATAAACGGATGTAGGCTTCTCAACTGGTCATAACAGGTGACGCAATAGTCATAAATGACGTCACAAGGCCACTGTGACCAACAATTTTAAATGGGACCCTATGGCAAGTGACAGCTCGTTTGAAAGGTATTGAAAATACCTATTCAGTCATACCCAATTTTGTTTGGTTTCGGCTGATTTTGATTGATAAATTGAAGAAATACGAAAATTATAGTTTCGCATTTAATTAATAAAGATTTAAGAACCAGTTCTTATAATAAGTGTTCAAAATGTGCTCCATCTACTTCCTGGCAGTAATGCATCCTATTGCTAAACTCTTGTCGTACTCGTCCCAGTGTGTCAGCGGAAATTGCCTCTACATTCTTCAACAATTCGTTGTTTCAGAATGGCAATACTGTCAGGTGCTGTAGCGTAAACCTTTAGATTTCAAGTACCCCATAGAAAAAAATCTAATGGTGTAAGGTCCGGTGACCGAGCTGGCCATTCGATCGAACCTCGTCGTCCAATCCATCTACCACGATATTCTTCATCTAGGTAACGTCTTACTGCACCGTGATAGTGTGCAGGAGCACCATCTTGTTGAAACGTTATTTCCAAGTTGTCGAATTCATCTGGATTATCTTCTAGAATTTCAAGAATTAACGCCTCAATATCATTTTGTAACATCTCCAGATACAATTCACCGGTTAAGTTAGCATTGAGAAAAAGAGGCCCAACTATATGGTTTCCCAAAATACCTGCCCAAACATTTACTTTTTCTGGAAATTGAGTATGTTTTCACGAAAGATGTGAGGATTTGTGTAACTCCAATACCTCAACATTTCGAGTGTTAACATGTCAATTGAGAAAGAAAGTACTTTCGTCACTAAAACAAATTGTCTGTATGTAGCCTGGTTGTTGGTTCATTTTATTGGACATAGTTTCACAGAATTCTAGTCTTCGGTCGGGGTCATCATCTGAAAGTTGGTGCACCATTTTTAATTTGTATGGATGAAATTTGTTTTAGCCAACACCCTATGTACTGTCCTTTGACTGACTTCACAGATAGACGCAACTTGGGCTGTGGAAGAAGTAGGGTTTACTACCATTTCTCCAATTATGTCAATTTTTTTATCATCACTAATTGTTGGTCGACCAGATCGTTTGGCATCTTGAACACTACCTGATGCTTCAAACTTCCGAAGAAGCTCCCTCAAATAAACCCTCGATATAGGGCGATCGGGGTACCTCTCATTAAACAGTCGTTCCGCTGCATGGAAATTTTTCTACATTCACCAATTATTAAGATAGTTGCTACTTTGTCGGCTACAGTACGTACCATTTTGCCTATGTAAACACTTAAACGTCTCGTTAAACAATAGCTTAGGTAAATTTTCAAGGTATAAACACTTTTGACAAGTAGAGAATTCAAAAACGTCAACCTTTTTGACAATTAACCACAGGCGTACTTTAAAATCTTTATTAATTAAATGCGAAACTATAATTTTCGTATTTCTTCAATTTATCAATCAAAATCAGCCGAAACCCAAAAAAAATTGGTATGACTGAATAGGTATTTTCAATACCTTTCAAACGAGCTGTCACTTGCCATAGGGTCCCATTCAAAATTATTGGTCACAGTGGCCTTGTGACGTCATTTATGACTATTGCGTCATCTGTTATGACCAGTTGAGAAGCCTACATCCGTTTATTTCCACCCTCCAAATTTCATTATTATAAGTATACCCGTTCAAAAGATACGAGGGGGGGAGGGGACTTTTGACTAGCACTGTATAGTGACGTTTCCATGGGAATTTTTTTAACTTTGAAGTGCCACATTTCCCAAGGATACTTTTCCATCAAAATACCGGTTGTCCCCATTTACGCCACCTTTACCGTCATAACCTGTAACCTCACCATTGAGATATTACCAGATTTAAAAGTGATCTATTCGCTCTTATATTCCATATTACTATGCACAAAGTATTGAAATGAACGTTTTGCGAAAAGCAAACGTTATAGTGTACCTGTCTGTGGCATCGTAGCTCCCAAACGGATGAACCGATTTTGATTCATTTTTCATTATTTGAAAGGTGACTAGGATGATTGTTCTCAGCTATGATCTAAGGAAATATGTTCAACCGTTTGAAGATCATCAGCTATTTTACAGTTGATGAAGGGATGTGAGCAACTTCCACAGGGCCGATCGATTCGAAATTTGGTATCCTGTTACTCCAATGATATTGCAAGAACATGGTAATCTTGACTTGATGCTGCAGCATCATCTGGAATCTGCAGGATACCAAACTCCTCACCAACTTATAGCAGAGGTATCGTGTTTGGGTTGATTGGAATGGTCTCAATGAATAGGTTATAGGTAGATGGTAATCAGGGTCTGTTGATGGAGCAGAAAAGAGAAATAAGGATAAATTTGTGAGGGATTCTAAGCTACTTTCACTCGTTCGGGGGACCGCTAAGTGAATAAAATAGAAACAGAATACAACTAAACATCATAAAGTATGAAATTTAAATACAAGTATGCTACCTTGGCAACGTAAAAAATCGTTGAGTCTAAGTCTTAATCGATTTACTCCGGAAAATTCGTAAAATAGACACAAACGTCAACGTCTAACTCAGCAGTCTCTTGTCGCGACGACGCTTGGATCAAAATATTACTACTTATATTAAACTTAAAGGGCCAATACATATTATTTTTTTAAAAGCTAATGGTCTGTAATCCAGTATCAATGTGTTGGTTGTGGTTCAGTTGGGATTGGGATCAATATGGATTGAAAAAAAAATTGTTGTTTTCTTGTCAACGTTTCGAATTGATTTAATTCATCCTCAGGGCTCTGTAACAATGGTTCCTTTAATAGTGAAAAGGTTTTTTTATTATTATACTAGTCACAATGTATCATTGTACTTGAAATTTGTGTTAAATTGTTAAGAAAAGTACTCATTAGAAAGTAGTTATTTCCGAGTTGAAATCCTTAAAATTTAAAAACACATTCAGACGTGTTAGATACACAGAAAACGAAACTCCAACGGGCACAATGTTGCTTGTATACTGACGGGACGAAAATGAAATACTGAGATAAGGAACTAAGATTGAAAGAATTCATAAAAAATATACAGTAAATAAAGAAACAATGCCAATGTCTTTATTATTGATAAGGAGGCCAGGTGTCGACGAAACCAAAATAATAGTAATGATAATTCATCTGGGCATTTGATTAATCAAGTTGAAAAAGGCTTTGTTTAAACCATCAATGTCTCTCCTGGTGTTTGAAGATTTGAATAATTTCGCCTAGAAGTATTTCCGAGAGATATGGTTGAACATCTAGAACTACCGGGTTTGTGAAATCTTAATTATGATTCTTTTCTCTGACATGTTCAACGACAGCAGTAGGATTGATAGTGTTTAGCTTTTTGGTGTCCCTCTCATGTTCACATATACGTTTCTTTAAACACCTTTCTGTTTGTCCAACATAACACATATTGCAGTCTTTACAGTTGATATTGTAAATTACATTAGATTGTAATTATAAACGTCGGCAAGAAAACAACATTATTTTCTTCAATTCATATTGATCCCAATCCCAACTAAACCACAATCAAAACATAATTTTTCCACTTTTCAGAGGTTTTTTTGTGTCGGGGATTTTTTAAATTTTTTAAATTGAGATATTTCAACACTTTTCAGTGTACTGCATTTGTCAACGTTTAGTTTTTCAACTGTTATTTTATTTATATATTACTATTTTCCCTCCGTCCCAACCCATACTTGCTGCTTGCGGGAACACAATAGATGGTTCACTGTGTGTAGTCCACGGTCCACGAGACTCTTCGGTTATAGTCTCTCATTCACCATGCAATAGAATCGCTCGCATAAATTCTAAGAAACTGTGTGAGTCGATGAAAGTTCTTGTGTGGTCATCACTATCAGTTTTGTCACGTTTGAGAAAGACTCTCACTTACAGGATGAAGGAAGGCGTTATGTAAAAGCGTGACTAAAGTTCCGAGAAACTTGATAATCACGGTTTTTCGTAATACTATAATGTGTATTCGCTTTATCGAAAAGAGGAAGAAGCTAAAAGTGTTGTCATCCGCTGTCATCTAATTAAAGATAAATCACTGCTCAAATATTCTTTGAATGCGTGAGTTGATATAGGTGATGCGTTCCGTTGATTTCGACATAAATTCGATGAATGAGTTATGAATGTTTATGTTGATTTCAATCTGGAAGTTCAGTGAATTCACATACCTTCTTATAGGTACTGTTATTATTGATCCATCTCTTCAAATATTGGAATATTTTATTGAAATCTTGACATATGCAAATACACTTGAGAAAATATAAGAATGACATGTAATGATTTAGTGAAAGATAAAACTCCCTTGTGAGCAAAGCAGAAGATTGGTTTGAACGCCGTTGATAACGTTTTTCCAATATACAGGGTGACCCAAGGGTGCGTGCAAGCTCCTTAACTTTTTTTCTATCCAAGCTATCGATTTGTGTTTTTTTAACGATAGGTCCGACAATGAGGCACATCCTGAAAATATTTTTATTTATATACAGGATACTATGTTGTAGCATGTCTTGTGGCCATTATTTATATAGCGACAAGATGTTACTTTATTTATCCTCGGCTAATTTACTCAGAAAAAGAGACTCGTGTGGGAACTGGGCTTAATAGATTCATATAGTGTGGTGTTAAATATTATTATTTTGTGACCATTTTTCTTATTTTTGGACGCCACTCAGTTAAACATGAAACTAGAAAAATGATCCACTACAACTGAGAACTTGTAGATTAAAACGTATACATAAATTATAGACAATTTAAAAAATACTCTGTGGATGGGTTTATTCAGAAATCAAACTCTGGTTGCTTATAATATCCAATGTATTTCGAATTATCACAATAATTTGGTATTCCACTTTATAAAAATCACATATACATATTCAAGAAAAAAAATGTTTTCGATATTTTCTCTAGTGTACAATCCTTGGGTTACGTTCCGAAGTATAGTATCGATACAGGCGTTTCCTCTAATTCAAAATAAAGTTGATATGTGAACATCAACTTTATAAAAACAGCGGTAGGGGTACTATAATCATATATACAATTTTACATTGCTGAGGAGGGTTTCAATAAGTACAGTTATGTAGAAAACATATAACAACAAAAATATGGATATTTCCCAACTTTGAAATATTACACACTGTTGCATTATCAATTATGTTTATACTTTTGAAGGAAATCAACACAATGAAGTTGAAGCAGATTTTTGGTGAATAAATCCATACACAATGTAAATAGACAATGGAATTAAAAAAATCGACAACGCAATTTGTACCCACAACGTAATGTGTACAAGCACTTCAACTCAAAACGAGTTAGAAATAAATAATAGTTTGAAAAAACTAAAAAACACGCTTTTATAGAAAACCAGACTGAAAGAATAGAAAATAAAAAAAAAACATTTTATTTAAAAAAAAGCGTGGGATGCATGGTATCGCCTCGGTGTGTAATGTACTATATAATTATCGATACCATGCACCCCACGTTTTTTTTTGAATAAATTTTTTTTTTTCTATTTTCTATTCTTTTAGTCTGGTTTTCTATAAAAGCGTGTTTTTTAGTTTTTTCAAACTATTATTTATTTCCTACTTTTTAGTGTGGTTTATTTATAAAAGCGTGTTTGTTTAAACTATTATTTTTTTGAAAATTAAAAAATGGAATGATCTTATCAAATTAGGTAATCATAATCTCCGACCCCAAAAACCCCCACATACCAATTTTGGATAGAATCAGACCATAATCACAAAACTCGGCCGCCATTTCAAAGCCGCCATATTGAATTTTCCAATTTTCACAAAAAATTTAATATCCGACCCAAAAAACCCCACATACCAATTTTGGATAGAATTAGACCATAATCACAAAACTCGGCCGCCATCTTGAATTTTCCAATTTCGCAAAAGAATCATAATATTCGACCCCAAAAACCCCCACATACCAATTTTGAATAGAATCAGACCATAATCACAAAACTCGTCCGCCATTTTGAAGCCGCCATCTCGAATTTTTCAATTTTGACAAAAGACTCATAATCTCCGACCACAAAAACCCTCAGATACCAAATTTTGAAGCGAATCGGACCATAATCACAAAACTCGGCCGCCATTTTGAAGCCGCCATCTCGAATTTTTCAATTTTGACAAAAGACTCATGATCTCCGACCACAAAAACCCTCAGATACCAAATTTGAAGCGAATCGGACCATATTCACAAAACTCGGCCGCCATTTTGAAGCCGCCATCTCGAATTTTTCAATTTTGACAAAAGAATCATAATCTCCGACCACAAAAACTCTTGGATACCAATTTTGAAGCGAATCGGACCATAATCACAAAACTCGTACGCCATATTGGAGCCGTCATTTTGTTTTTTCTTCACACAAAAATTTCTTAATACATTGTCACCGGAATTATGTACATCTGCCAAATTTCAAATCATTCGGACATCTGGAAGTGGGTCAAAATCGCGCCCAAAGGAGTCGGTTACAAACAAACAAACAAACATACAAGTGAAGCTAATATAAAGCGTGTAAAAATATTCCAGAACAGTCTGACCTTAACAATCCTGGGGTAGTAATAAGTATACACCGACACTGCTACTAGTCTGGATGTCCACAGGAACACTACAAATCAGCTCTTTGGTAGGACACATCAGCTTTCTGAGTTGTCTATATGTGACCTCCTGAAAGTCCTGAACCATGAATTAATTTGCCTGTAGATCCCACTTACAATTGGCTGTTACCAGGAACCAAGAACCAAGAAACCTCCTTCACTTTTATTTTCTCCCTCGAGAACCGGAAGTCCAAATTCCGTGGGTAATTTAAATTTACCTCTCGCCTTCCTTTTCACATTCGAATAACTTTATCCTATCTATTGAGAAGGAAAAGGACAGAGTATATTTGATGACAAAACCTATTGTCGCGATCAGCTGTTTTGACGTCATGTGGTTGCCCCACTTTGTCAGTTCCTAGAGCTCATCGATACGCAAACACTGATACTCGTCTCACTAATGCTGGCCAACAACAATCGTATCAAACGAACTGATATCTTGTCATCATCATTTTTAAATAAGTCTGCAATATAGAAAAGGGAAACATTCTCAATTGAATATTGAATAGAAATATTTTTCTGTGAATTGAAAAATCCACGATAAAAATGAAGTTTTTGTGAATGTCTGACAGAAAACAACTACTTTCCCGGCTTAAGCCACGCTGGACATTGAACTACGTCTGAAAGATATTCTGAAAGGACTCCAACTCAAAAGAAAAAATCTGAAATTGAAAATTTGCGTTTTCATTCAGATAGTTATTTGATTTTCTATTCCAGTCCTAATTAAGAACTCATATAGATGAATCATACATTTTTGTCGACGAAAATCTATTGAAGACCTAGTGAATGCGATGCCTCTCTAACGTCAATGTATTCATCTATATTCTTAATTAGGACTGGAAAAGAAAATCAAATAACTATCTGAATGAAAATGGAAATTTTCAATTTCAATTTTCTTTGAGATAGTCACAAAAAATAGCTCAATTTTTATCGTGGATTTTTCAATTCACAGAAAAATCTTCCTATTCAATATTCAATTGAGAATGTTTCCCTTTTCAACATGAATACCCCACAAGAGGTTATCTTGAACGATGGAAGATAGTGCCTGAAGTATATCTTTCAGTCGTAGATGATTCCACCTCTGATTTTATGAACATCGTGTTCATATTTTCAAACAAATCAATCTGCCATATAATAAAGATAATTACTCCAGAGATATAATACAAAATACAGGGAGGGCCCTTTATATTTACTTTATACAAAAATAGGTAGATGAAAGATTATTATCTTGAGATATCTTTTCTTAACTACGAGAATAATAAAAATTATATATTTATATGTGGGTCTATATTATTGGTAATTTATATACAACTTGTAACTCATACTGCTCCGCAGTGTAAACGTTACAATGTTCTGATTTTTTAAACGGCAACTATCCATTTTTATTGCGTTTTTGGATTCGCCACTCAATTGTAGATATAACTGAGACTCATCTGCAATAGTTCTCAGACTTATCTGCAATAGTTTTTGACTTATGTCAATTTTTTTGTCAAAATCGCGTCGTGCATAGACCCACAGAAAAATTCATAATTTCAAAACCATTCAAGATAACTCAACCAACTTTTTTCTAGTCAATTCTTCAGACTTCAGTGCATCTTTTGAGATGCAGGCAAACTGGGAGTCGATGTTCCATCGCCTACTACGATTCTTTGAAAATGACAAATTACAAATGGCAATAACTGACTTTTCAAATTTGAGACCTTATATTATATTGCATCATTGCATGACATGTTTTGGGAGCTTTTTGCCGAACTATGGTTTGTGGGATATACTTTATAAAATTTGCGAGATTTGCTGCAAAATAAAAAATGTTGATGATTTTTTCGAGATAAAAAATAATCGAATAGGCGACTGTCGGGAAATTTGTCACATCTATACAATTCTGGAAAGAAAATGTTCCAACAAAATGACATTGTAATAGCAACAGGAGTACATCACAAGGGAAACAAATCTAGTAATCTTTACAAGAACAAGAAAGGATGATTTATAGAAAACAGTGTAAACAGTTTGAGGAAATGCTTTTCATAAATACTAAAATAGGTCACCATCATGTTCCACATAGGTCTTCTAGTAAATAAGCCATGAACACTAGCAAACATTTTCATTTCCATCAGTTGGACGGAAGGCTTCCGTGATCCTGTTTTTCATATCATCTGCAGTTGTTAGACCATCTCTGAAAACCCTCTCCTTCACATACCCCCAAAGAAAGAAATCTATTAGAGTAAGGTCTGGATATCCCGTGGACCGAGGAATAGTACCTACTCTGCCTATCCAACGATTAGGATATAATTGGTCTAAGAATTCTCGCATCATCCTGTTGCAACCACATGGTCCTTCTTGTGTTCAAATCCACTTCTTCTAACATTCTGGGAAGATGTTTGCGAAGAAAATGTAAATACCTTTCACCTTTCAGTACATTGTCGAAAAAGTTGGGTCCAATAATGTGATTTCCAATCACTCATCCCCAAACATTGAGCGACCATTGCTTTTGGCGATCAACAGTCCTCAACCAAAACGCAACTCATTTGCAAAATAATTACCATACAATCCTTGATGTAGGTTCAGATGATAATGGTGAAACGTATTTTTCAATATTATACTGTCCGCACACTTCTTTGTGAAATATCCGTTTCCGCTGCTATTTCCCTAGTGCTTGAGTGAGGATTTCCTTGTAGCATCAATAAAACTTGCAACTCGTTTTTCTCATTGATCCGACCAACACCAATTTCTTTTTTGGTATAAGACACTACCGACTACCAGTCAATTCAATATGATCTCTCAATTTTTGGAATGGAGGCACTCGTGGAGTTCTTGCTTCTGGACATTTTTTATTCTATCATTAGAGATTTTTTCGCGACAAAAATAGTACCAGGAAACCGACGGTGCCATCAAATGAAAGACGATCAGTAGTTATATCTTGTAATGTTTCCGACTCGCAGCTATATCATTGCTTGATTTTTCATAAACATTTAAGATACAAAAATCGGGTGTTTTTTAATTTTCGCTTGTAACATGAACACCAATGAAGCAATTGAATGCAAAAAATGAGCCCTGGCACGACTCATTCGCATTCTTGGTACGGAAAAAACGAAAAAATCTGCGTTTTTTAAAAAATTCATAACACTGCCATTCTTCAAGTTATGGCTTTCCGCGATATAATAGTGAATCATATGTACTTCACCTGTAGGAAACTCCGGCGCTTTCGGATTTCTTCCAAATTAGGCGTATTTTGCGTAATATCCTACTGAGATCCTTTTTAAGAATGCGGAACTGCGGAAACATGCTGATATGTTGATTTCTTCGATACATTATCCTGGAAACATTCTGAAAATCATTGGGAAAAATTATAAAAACGAGTCAGCCTAAATAATACCCCTGAACTCCTGGCATTCACTAGGAGGAAATCTGATTTGAAACCATTTACCCCTACTCGACTTCTTCAATACATTGGCCAACAGTATATTCTCTGTACAATATCCAACATCTTTTATTTTGCACAATGCTGTGAATTTATTATATTATACTTTATATTTCACCCTAGATTTTTCTGGTAGGTAATATATTCAGGATTAATCATTCTACAGTACAATCAATCAATATTATTTCTCAGTGTTCAACTATACTTTCAACTGACTTGTTCTAACATCTTCCCTCAATCTATGTGAAGGAATGTTGCAATATAGTGAATGAAAGACTATTTCGATATCGTTGTGGAGAATCTTCAATAGGATTAACAAAACGAAATGTCTATAAATCACTGTTTGATTATTTATCACGCGTTATCTTTGTACTCGGCGAAATAAATTGTTCATTCATTCGATAGGATTATCCTTTATCCCTGTAGTATAAACTGATTTCGACATTAGCAAAAACACTATCATGTTACCTAGGCGTGGGAGTGTTTTGTTTCTAGGGGACGGACACTTGCCAAGAATCAAAATTAGAGCAGGCCAAGAGCTGGTTCAGGCGCCCAGCTAGCGTTCATTCACTGGTCCGGTTGTGATTTTATTTGTATTTCGATTCAGTGAGGATCCGCAACTTTGATTTTGTTGAATGTCTGTTAGCCCACTAATGCTCTCTAAGAGAAGCCGTTTTGTGGTAAATACGTATATACGCTTCCTGAACACGAATACAAAACAAAAACAAAGCGCTCTTAAACCCTTTTCTAGTTAGAGCCCTCTAAAGTTCAGAACTGGGTTATCGAGCACTAATGTCTCAAGCGAAAATCACTCAAAATTCTTCCTTCTTTTTACTAGCACTAACTACACACACTGAATCATTTATTTTC
This sequence comes from Gonioctena quinquepunctata, assembly GCA_018342105.1. Taxonomy (NCBI): domain Eukaryota; kingdom Metazoa; phylum Arthropoda; class Insecta; order Coleoptera; family Chrysomelidae; genus Gonioctena; species Gonioctena quinquepunctata. Next base: position 207,051 of record JAFIRS010001397.1, read on the forward strand.
GGTACATTTTGACACAAAAAACAGCTGGTTAAACCAAAAAAAAATTGTCAACAACTACCTTACTTCTCACATAAGATAGGAAAAATTTAATGAATTTCACTTTTGACAATTTATTACGCCTATAAATGAAGGGGAAATTTGCTCTACATGGTTTAATTAGGTGAGGTGGCGGTGATATATTTGTTCGGACAACATACCAAAGTAAGGTTTTTCTGTCAGATGTGAGAAGTTAGATTGTTTGTAACTGTTGGAAAAAAATAGTTATTTTTGTATTATGTGCATGAAATGAGAGTTTTTTAATGGTAGGTCCGCAGGTCACGAATTTTGTAAACGGAATACAAACATTTTTTGTACAACTGTAAATTTGAGTTATTAAATATTGTCTACAATATGTCAAAAATAAATACTTCCTATACATCTTGACATGTGTCAAAAATAACTAATTCTTTATTTTATGTCAAGAGTGAATTTCCTTAACAAAAAGAATCATTCATTACTTCCTATACAATTTCACAGCACCCAGTCACCTTTCTTTGTCGTGACATTTATTGTTTGTTCGTATTTGCTACAATTTCGAGTTATTTTCAATAAGATGGATGCTGATCATGGGAGTGGCGGTACTGACAAATGCGACAATATCTAACATTGAAAAATCGAATTTAAACGGTTTTCTTCACATAAAGGATTCAATATAAAATTGAACCAGAGAAAGGTAGATCTCAGGTGAAAAACAACTACTTTCCTGGCAAATACCACGCAGAACGTTGAATGATATTCACCTGAAAATCCATGCATACTTCCATAAAATATCAATGGACATTGAATGCAAATGTTTCTTTCTGATAAGCTCGATTATGTTTAATTTAAGTCGTGTTCACCTAACAATCCACATACCGGTTTCAGGCTTCTTGGCCCTCATCAGTACGGAGTAGTCAACCAGCCAAAAGTCCAAAGAACTCTGGCTGAAGTGAGACACAACGTAAACAAACCATCATCGATCTTGTAACACCTATAGGTACGCCGGAAAAGATAAACTTTAACTGGCGGTACCTAGTGACAGAAAGAAACACTGCGAAACATCCCCCACCTAGATACGTTTCTAATAAAGAGGCTCCTTCGCAGTAGGAGTGGCAAGCCCGTCTAGCATATAGTGAGAGATAAGTGCCATGTGAAGTGGAATAAATTGAAAAATCGAATTTAAACGGTTTTCTTCACATAAAGGATTCAATATAAAATTGAACCAGAGAAGGTAGATCTCAGGTGAAAAACAACTACTTTCCTGGCAAATACCCGCAGAACGTTGAATGATATTCACCTGAAAATCCATGCATACTTCCATAAAATATCAATGGACATTGAATGCAAATGTTTCTTTCTGATAAGCTCGATTATGTTTAATTTAAGTCGTGTTCACTAACAATCCCTACCGGTTTCAGGCTTCTTGGCCCTCATCTGGAGTAGTCAACCAAAAAGTCAAAGAACTCTGGTGGTGAGACCCGTAAACAAACCATCATCGATCTTGTAACACCTATGGAGCCGGAAAGATAAACTTTAACTGGCGGTCCTGTGACGAAAAAAACTCAAAAATCTCCACCTCATAGGTTTCTAAAAAAGATTCCTTCTCGGTGGGGTGGCAACCCGTCAAATATATGAGAGATTCCATGTGAAGTGGAAGGGGTAAAAAATCAATTTAAAGGGTTTTTCTTAAAATAAAGGTTAATTAAAATTGAACCAAGAAGGTAGATCTCGGGTGAAAAACAACTATTTTCCCAAATCCCCGCGAACGTTGAATGATATTCCCCAAAATCCGTACTTCCTAAAATATCAATGGACATTGAATGCAAATGTTTCTTTCTGATAACCGATTATTTTTTAATTTAAGTCGTGTTCCTAACAATCCCAACCGGTTCCGGTTTGGTTGGGTTTTGGTCCGGGTTTAATAAACCATAAAAAATATCAACATTAAATTGAATTTTAAGTATTAATTTCCGTTTCATTAATTCGGAAGCCTTTTGAATCCTTTGAATTCATATTGAAATTTAAAAACGTTTATTTTCATTATCCCCCAACGCACTACCAAACTTAAAAAAGAGTTTTACAACGGGGTTAAAATGTTTTCTTTGTCCCCGGTAGGGTTTTTTTACGATTTTGGTTTTGGTGCTCTTTGGGTGGGTTAACTGGGACCAAAATTTAGCCGGCGGATTCAAATAATTTAGAAAACTTTAAATTCGTAAAATTTTTTTGGAAGGCGTAATTTAACCTTTAACGTTTTAAAGGGGGGGGCCATTTTCTTTACTTTGGGCCCTTTAAAATAATTTTATTGACCTTCCAGGCGTTAAGGGCTTTCCTTTCTTTTCTTTAGGCGTTTTTTTGGGTTGAATTTTAAAATTTTTGGGCCGGGTTCGCTTGGTGGTTTTTGTTTACCGGTTTGTTGGGTTTCCAAACGCGCGTTACGGACCAAAACCACCCAATTAAGAAACGAAGTTCATAAAAGAACATTTTCCGTATTTATGGGGTATGCAAGTTTAGGTTCTTCTTTGCCGGGAAATTTTTTTTTCTCTTTCCTTCTTATTTAAAATTTTTAGAAACCGTTTAAATTGTTTTCATTCCATTTTCATGGCATCTATCCCAAGGGAAAAAAGGACCGGGAAATCCAGGTTGGAAACGGACAGGTGGAAAGGTTGTTGGGTATTTAAAATAGGGATTTACGTTAAGTACTAACCTTTATGGTTCCAATCAACACTTTAAAAGTAGTTTACCTTAATGTTGGCCCTGATTTAATGGGGGGCAGTTTGTATTTATAATATTTAAAATTTGTATTTAAATTTCAAAGTTAAATTTTCCCCAAAAATTACCATCAAATACCAAGTTTTCCACAAGTTTGTTTTCGTTTCAAAACTTTTTTTTAAAGAATTTTTGAATTTAAAAAGGGAATTTTTCGTTTGAAAGAATGTTTTTTTAATGAAATTTTTTGAATAAAATTTTCTTTTTTAAGGGTTCTTTTTCAAACTAATTTTAAAATTTAATGGAATAAATGTTTTATTTCAATAAATAAGTTTTGAATGGGAAAAATTTTTATTTATTTAAAATTTTTTGTATGATTATTTAATTTCCTTTTTTTTTGGTTTAATTTTATTTTTCCCCTTTTTAAATGAATTTTTAGAAATTGATTTGCAACTTGAGTTTTTTAAATTTAAACCAAGAAAATTTTTTTTAAATTTTCCCTTTAAAAAATTTTAAGCCTATTTTTATCACTAAAAGAAAAAAACTAAGTAGTAAACCCGGGGGGGGAAAACCCAGGGAAAAAAATAAAAAAATAATTATTGGGGATTGGGGAAGGGTTGGGTTAAAAATTTTAGTAACCATCCTATACCACTTAATATCAGTTACAAGTCATAATCACTTTCAATAGAGTATGATAGTTTCCATCAAACCTTCAATGTGGCAGGCACATGATTGTGATACGTGGTGATGGTTGACACGTTCTTGCTATCTCTATAAGTGATTGCCACAGTTTGTATTTGATAAAATTAACTACAAAGTTACAATTACCTACAAAATTCACCATCAAGTGACCGTGGATTGGTCTGCGCGATACGAAAGCTAACCTTACTTCTCTCAAATGATCTTATTGTGGCTTACAAAAAGTTTGTTCTACCTGTTACGTGAAACGAGAATGATATTTATTCAAAATGAAATGGGTTGTGCATTTTCAATAGACAATTTTTCTTGATTTTGAAGTGACCGTGGATTGGTCCGCCTGATGACGAAAACTAACCTAACTTTTCTCAAATTATTTTATTGTGGCTAACAAAAAGTTCGTTTTACGTGTTACGTGAAACCTGAATGATATTTAATCGAAATGAAATGGGTTATGCTTTTTCAATAGACAATTTTTCCTGATTTTGTATGAAAAGGTTGATTTGAATAGATCGGATCTGTGACTTGCGCGCCTGCTTAATATTCATACCTTACATGTCCTTTTTTACCAATTAATGGACATGTACCCGAAATTTCGATGTTATAATTATGAAGTGGCAGTTTATAATGACCACGACGTGTTCGCCACTTTCAAGGGTATAAGACCTATTGAAAATTTTTTGTTGAAACTTTGACGCACGGCCGCTGAAAAAAATTTCAAAGCCCTAAGAGTGGTATCGCATTCCACTATAAAAGGTCCCCGTGATTTTAGCTTGTTCAAGTTTTCAGTAACTTCTGTGGGTTGGTGAAACAACTAGGAAAGCAGTCAAACACAACAAAAACAAGTAGTAAATCATGGGCCTGCGACGTGGGCGCCACTTTCTAGTGGTGGAAAAGTTAATAATTCAGTTCCACGGGACATTTTATGATGAGAGGACCTTTAGAGTGGTATATTTTCAGTTTCTGCCACTTTAAAGTTATAGTCCCCAAAAGCCGCCATATTTACAGGAATATGCTGAGTCGCCATTATTAGAGAAATGAACGATACATTCCATAAAGATTTATTTGTTTTCAGTACTGCATCAAACGTACTTATTCATTAAGTATTGGTTTTAAGTAACGAAGATTGATAAAAAATGTTTGAGGAATTTAAGTACATAATTTCAGAGGCGAGTGATTTCTAAAATTATAATGTTTTCCTTAAAAAAAGAGTATTCAGATGACGGGTGCTCACAATCGAGCTACAACACCCATATTTCGCAGTTTTAATTTTATCCCGATCAGAAGTATGCAAATTCAATATACTCACTTACGTATGTTATATATTCTTATACTTAGAGTCGATCGAGTGTTAGAAATGAATCAGGCAACATGGAAGAATGAGGAACATTTATTAGAAAAATATGTTTAGGACAGAGATCGAGCCAGATATCAATTACACAAGCGCAATCAATTATTTAACGTCTTTAGTGTCGGTCACTACATATCTACGTTTCTGCCAGATGACCACAACGTGATTGGAATGTGGCTATCTGAGATAAAGGAACGTGGCGTCCACTAAAAATGTGTTCCTCAGTTTGGTAGCCGCCGCGTGATAGAACCGTGTGTGTTACATGGCAGTGATTCTGTCAATCACCTCAAAGTTTCCCAGAATCGTGGCCGCTACGTTCAGTCCACTGAAAATGCTACTTGGAACATGTATAAAAGGTGTTTGGAAATCAGAAATTATCAAACCTCCTACGTTATGGAGTGTCTACACAAAATTGGTTCCGCTCATTAAGAACAAAAGCGTCGGATACCGAGGAAAGAAAGTTTTATCGAGGGATGATATCAATAAATGTATTCAAGATGCTGATAAATTAACAAATTCACTTAATAAGGTACAGAAAATCATAATTTCGTAATATTTCAGTAATTTAAATATTTTCTCAATCGTAGGTTGCATTTATTTTGGGTACCAACCGTCAGAAGTTGATGGAAACTTGTCCGAGTTCAGATCACGGGGGCCTTACCTTTTATAGTGGGATCCGAAACCACTCTTGGGGCCTTGAACATTTTTTCACCGGCTGCGGGAGTCGAACCCGCGTCGGGTGGAAACAGTGGGTACAAGACTAACGCTCATAAACCTTTGCCACAGATCTAAGAGACTCATTATGAATGAGGATCCCATAATCTAATAATGGTCTATTGTTCGAGGTGTGATACTCGAAAGGAAAGGCTCTAGGGACTCTAGGTAAATAATCTCGTATATTGCACTTTTTAATTTGATTGATTTTTAACCTCTTTTTATTAGGTTTGGATTATAGTATTAACTAATTATCTTAAAATAATTAGGACATGCCCAAGTTTCCATGCTGCTTTGTGGTTTTAAAATTCAGGTAGCAGTTTGTATTTGTTTGGATTTGAGTTAGCTTTTCTATGAAGTTTCATTGAGAGGATATTATCCATGAGGTTTGGACTATAACCGTTATTAATAGCAATTTGTTTAATTACATTTAATTTTTTATTGAAATTTTCTTCTGAAAGCGGAATATTAATCATACTGTTATATGCGGCTAATTTATGTTGGTATGGATGCGTTGATGTACAATACACAGTACATATTTTGGCCACCCACCGAAAAAAATTCTTTTTGCGTCAAAATATCATCAATATCATGAATATCGCATATAAAACAGATAATAATTTAAGTAAATTTATTTAGAACAATAAAGATAAAACTGAGAAATCTGATGAATCTGGAGTATCTATATTATAAAGTGGCTCTTGTGCTAGTTTTTACATAGGCCAATCAGACAGAACATTTAAAAAACGATTATCAGCACATAGGAACTGTTTCGTCAATGGAAAAACAAATTCAACTTCTTTAAATTTGTCCTGTACGTAACTTAGTTCTTTATAATTTTGCATATGAATATGGATATGAAAAAGTCAACGTAAACTACATACAGTGCGGTCCATAGGTATGGATAGATTCATTTGAGCGTTATTATGTATTTGTTCGAAAAAACCTGAAACAGATCGATTTCTATTATCAATTTGACAATTTACAGTATGAAAATTTTCATCTTCTGTCCAGCAATATTGAGTTTTTCAAATTTGGTGCAATCATAACTGAGAAAATTCATTTTGAAAATATCAAATGTTGATACTTAACGTAGAATGAAGGAAATAATGTCACATAATGTTTAAGAAGTATTTTTCAATATATTTTACAATTAAATTAAATGTTCAAAATGACCAACATTCACTTTTTGACAATAAGCAGGTCGATCTTGAAATTTTGTAGGACCTCAGGTTATGTTGTTAATTTCTTCCGTTTTCCTAACTTTCAAATCTGCAATATTGTCCGGTCTAATGAAATATACTTTTTATTTTGAATAACCCCATAAGAAATAATCAGATATTTTCTTATCTGTTTTGCTAAACGTCAGGAAAAAGTCGTTCAATACACCAAAAATGTATTCACAAAACCCACTTTAATAATGTAATGTCAATCTAGTAGACCACTGTTATTTTAATATTTATAAGTTGCTGACACACGTCAGTGTATTGAAATAGTATATTAAAGTATAAGTGGATAAAAAGGGCTTTAAAACACGCGCGATTTTTCGAGCACGACGGCGCAGCCGGAGTGCTCGAAATAGAGCAAGTGTTTTTAAGACCAGTTATCCACGAATACTTTACGTTATTTTTTTTTATTGGTGCACTTTGACCCATATATACTGGTATTATTACTACAAAAAATAGAAATAAGAACTAATAATGCAAGAAGGTTGAATTCGTGATGTGACATCAGTATACCTTTCGTTGTCATGGAAATGAGAAAAACATTCATTTGCAATTTGTTACCACAGATCAATATTTGTTGTCACCAGAGCTCAAAAATGAATTATTCTAATATCGATTTTTTGAATAGTGAGGCAGAATCGCGGTTAATACCGCGAAAATCCAGTGATATATATATATATAAAAAAGAATATGAAAAGTTCATCAAATGGATGGAGGAGCACATATAAATGAACGAATTGTGATTAATATTTTTTTTTATTGGTGCCCCTTTTTACCCATTTAAAGCACGCCCCAGCGTGTTCAAATCGAACTTTAAAAAACGCGCGTTTTTTAAAGGTAACCATGACAACATCAACAAATCGAGAAACGTGAAGTCTAAATGACAAATTTGTGATTATTGATCTGACTGACACCTTGTAACGTCAAATAAAATATTACTCACGATTCGTTCATTTATATGTGCTCCTCCATCCATTTGATGAACTTTTCATATTCTTTTTTATATATATCACTGGATTTTCGCGGTATTAACCGCGATTCTGCCTCACTATTCAAAAAATCGATATTAGAATAATTCATTTTTGAGCTCTGGTGACAACAAATATTGATCTTTGGCAAATGAATGTTTTTCTCATATCCATGACAACGAAAGGTATACTGATGTCACATCATGAATTCAACCTTCTTGCATTATTAGTTCTTATATCTATTTTTTGTAGAAATAATACCAGTATATATGATTTCAAAGTGCACCAATAAAAAAAAATAACGTAAAGTATTCGTGGATAACTGGTCTTAAAAACACTTGCTCTATTTCGAGCACTCCGGCTGCGCCGTCGTGCTCGAAAAATCGCGCGTGTTTTAAAGCCCTTTTTATTCACTTACACTTTAATATACTAATTTGACGTTACAAGGTCAGATCAATAATCAAAAATTTGTCATTTAGACTTCACGTTTCTCGATTTGTTGATGTTGTCATGGTTACCTTTAAAAAACGCGCGTTTTTTAAAGTTCGATTTAAACACGCTGAGGCGTGCTTTAAATGGGTAAAAAGGGATACCAATAAAAAAAAAATTTTTGTGTGTATTTGATTTAACTATGGCTCATTTATCCGAAACTCAAAGAATCCACATTTTAATTATGATTGGATGCGGTAATAAAACAAGAACTCAAAAGGAAGTTTGTGAAATGTTCAATAATAAATACCCTGGTCAACACGTCTCACAGTTCTGCACTTAGCAAAATAGACACAAAATTTCGTGAAACTGGACTGTTAGCGATTGAGAAAAATCCGCAAATGACAAGTAGACAACTTGCCGCAGACAATGATATAAGTAAATCATCGATATTGAGAGCTTTACATAAAGAATAATGCCATCCTTATGAAGTTCAGTTGGTTTACGAGTTAAATGAGGGTGATCCTGATAGAAGGCAATAATTCTGTGAACTGATGATGGACAGAATGGAAGCAGATTTGCAGTTCATGAACAAAATTGTTTTTTCTGATGAAGTTACTTTTCATTTAGATGGAACGGTTAATAGACAAAACTGTAGATATTCGAGCAGAGAAAATCCTCATTGGATGTGTGAGGCTCACACACAATATCCTAAAAAAGTTAGCTTTTGGGCTGGTATCATTAACAACAAAATTATTGGCCCTTGAAGGCACAGTTAATGGTGAGGTATGTCTAGATTTTTTGATGAACTTTTTATAGCCTACATTAAAAAAAAAAAATCCTGATGTTAATGATCCAAATGCAATAGATAGATCAATTTGGTATCAACAAGACGGAGCTCCACCGCATTACAAACGTATTGTTAGAGAGGTAAATATTTAGTTACATCACTCATGCACTCCGAATATGGGGAAAACACTTTTCTTACGTGTTTTGCCTCCTGAACACGAATCCGGAAGAAATGCGGCGGTCTCATACGTTTCAGAGTTATCGTTTTCGAAATAAATTTCAAACCGTTTTCTCGCACAACTCACTCAAATGCCTCCTTCTTTTCAGCATAAACATCTAAATCACTTATTTCGGCACAACTTTAAAATATCGTCGTTTTATCGAAAAATCCTCCTTCTTACACAGTTGCAAATGAATTTCTTGACATGACAGATGACATTTATTAACTTTTTTAATTTTTCATGTTGGTAATAAATGATTCGGACTGTGTAAGAAGGAGGACCTTTTTCGATAAAAACGACGATATTTTGTGCAAAGTTGTGCCGAAAATAAGTGATTTAGGGTGTATTGTTTATGATGGTTAAAAGAAGGAGGCATTTTGAGTGAGTTTTGTGCGAGAAAACGGTGCTTGAAATTTATTTCGGAAAAAGCGATGTAACTCTGAAACGGTATGAGACCGCCGCATTTTTCTTCCGGATTCGTGTTCAGGAGGCAAAAACACGTAAGAAAAGTGTTTTCCCCATATTCGGAGTGCATGAGTGATGTAACTAAATATTTACCGTTAGAGATTATTTGAACGAGGTTTTCCCAATAGGTGGATTGGAAGACGTGGAACGATTGAATGGCCGCCTACGATCCCCCGATTTGATTCCTCGATTACTTCTTATGGGGTTATTTGAAATCAATAGTATATTCCAATAGACCAGACAATATTGCAGATTTGAAAGACGGAAAAAATTAACAACATAACCCCTGAGGTCCTACAAAATTCCAAGATTGACTTGCTTATTGTCAAGAAGTGAATGGTGATCATTTCGAACATTTGATTTGATTGTGAAATAAATTGAAAAGTTCTTCCCAAACATTATGTGACATAATTTCCTTCATTCTACTGAAGTATCAAAATTTTCTCAGTTATGATTCCACCAAATTCGAAAAACTTAATATTGCTGAACAGATAATGAAAATCCCTTTCGAACAAAGTTCCATACGACCCCCCTTTTCATTAAATTTTTTTGAGGAGGTGCTCAAAATTCAGAAGGGGTGCAAGAAACGGGTAATATTTGTATACTGTAAATTGTCAAATTGACAATAGAAATCGAACTATTTCAGGTTTTTCAAAACAAATACATAATAACGCTAAAAATGAATTCATTCTATACCTATGGACAGCAGGTAATTAAAAATTCCCCCCAAAAATGGAATTCGTTTCGGAAATTATCATACTAGGAATATATATGGGATGAAAAATGTGATATACTCGTACAAGCTTATAAATATTTAATAGAGTATTAGATCACGAGACAAGTCTAAACTGTTACATATTCGCGAGTTCAAGGAAAAACCGATCGCAAACTTAATTTACTGCCTAGAGATAGTTAATCATGCTGCCCTAATGGCTCCAGTTGCCAATTAAGGCCTGATAGTCCATTCAGCACAATTTGTTTTTAAACTCGAGACCTAGATCATCTGCTGGCCAACAAACATTATTCATACGGTTTCCCATAAAAGGACTCTCATTCGCACAAGAATTCACATAAGACGCTTGTTTGCTCGAAACAAGATGACTAACTTGCATAACATTGATCCTTTTTGGTGACAAATGACAGAAATATCTTCATTTCAAAGGTCTGCGAGTCGATAAATTCAAAGGATTGGTGGGTATCCTTAACATTTCACTAAATGGGCTTTTATGTGTTCATTGCTGGTTAAGGTTGTTACGAAAATAATGATCGTGATGTAGGTTATGGGTATTTAGAGAACTAATGTCAAATGATTGTTGTGAAAAAATGGTGAATACGGAGTTTTTTTCCATAAATTGAGATATTTCACATTCTGAAAAAAAAATTATTGATTCAATTTAAAGATATTAAATGAAGAATTGTACCTTATATTTTTCACATTCGACAGATTTGTCTGGAGAAAACAAAAATAATTGAAATACATCTTGAAAAATAAAAGTGTTGACATAATAGATGTTATGAAATAGTAGTTTATGTAACAAGTACGCAAAAGCCATCAGCGTATGTGTTGCATACAATATTTTTAATGTTTCATGTAGGAACTATAATTTTATTTCTGTTATCAATACGCAAATATATTTGTAGGCAGCACCGGCAGAAGGCCTTGCGAAATATCGATTTTTTATTACCGACGTGTCAAATGTCAAATATGTCAACTAGTCCATTTGCGTTTGTTGTTATGTTCTCTAATGGACCATATTAGTGAGGTTAGAATCACTCTCTTGGCGGTAGATCCATATTAGATTTTTTCAATACGGCTGTCTTATGGAGGTTCAACTTTGAGATGAAACCACGCTATCTAAAAGTGAATGTTAGTATAGAGACATCAAATATTGGGTGCCTGCCTCATCAGTGCGTGTTTTTATGTTCATTCCACATGAAAAATCTACTTCTATATATCCTTAAATTAAAATTGAAACCAGTGTTGTTCGAAAGATTTCCGTATTCGTAGATGATTTCTGTTGTGCTTAATTGGTTTCGTGACATTTGACAATGGTCGAACATTTCCACTTTGTTTAGCTTGTTAAAGAAGGTTTATTCGAAATTTTTACTGTTTTTGTTGTGTTCAGAGTGAAATATTGTGACAATGGACCTGACAAAATATTATTCCAGTTTAGAGGATGTTCACCGAGAACCGTATAAAGAGAAAACAAATTCTTGCATTTCACACCAGCACAATATGAAGGCATAATCATCTACGAATTGAACAATAACATATGTAATCCAACTACTGAATTCTTTTGGAAATCGGTAAAAATGTTCAACTCTCCAACATAAACAAATCGGAAAAGTGAGTTTGTTTTACCTCCAATGTGAACTATGTGTCAAATGTGCACGAAACCAATCAATCATTACATGTTCGATTAAGGTTACGATATTATTTGTGACTGTGATCTGTTTAGTGAAAACCAATAAATAATGGTTTCGAGAATCATGAAGCTATCTGTTATAAATAAATACTTTCAGGATGATGTGAAATGCATTTAACGGGGTGAAAACAGTCTTCCATCTGAACATTTAGAAATTTGTAATTTGGATCCTGGATTACGAATTATCAAGGTCCATTTTCTTCCAAACCATCTTTGAAGTGACAACTACACACACGACTATTTTTATTGGTTTTTTTTATCAGTTCGGCTGAAAATTCACGTTCAAAACGTTTATAATTCATCTCCTGAATAGATTTGTTACATACCATGCCAAGTATTTTATCCACATTTTTTTATACTTTTCTTTTGTTGTCATTAAATAGAAATTGCAATCACTTGAGTGTCTTGATTGCAGCCAGGCGAAAACAAGCATCATTTTAAGTTTCCTCTCCATCGGCAATGCATCATTATGTATGTATGTCTCATTTATGTTTATAACATTGAATTTCCCGCCAAACTTTGTTTCCATCAATCAATAACGAAATGAAGCTAAGACAAACTTTCATCGAATTTGCCCACCAATTTTATATTCATCAATTATTAATATGCAATTTTATTGTGAAACTTTGATTATAGCTTGTTGAGAAAGGTTCATTGAATCTATTTCAACAGAAATAAATCTTAAGAAATTTGCCAAAGCATCTCAAAATTCGCGTAATTTTTAGACCCATAAAAAATGCATAGGGAATTCAGTGGTCGGATCCACGGATGGATCGTAATTCAAAATTCCCGCCTAATCTCACTAATATTATCTATAGGTATTGGGAAGGTTATATAAAAATATACCGATTTTTTACGGAACACAAATAATGGTAAATTGTTGGGCGTTGTTCTACAATAAAAATTATATCAACAAAATGCATTAATCCATTTGGGGTTTTTGGATACAAGTAAGCTGAGAAATTGTGTTTTCAGTCATTTTTTCCAGGATCCAACTATACTAACGTATTATGGGGATATAGATAGTTGAATATAATGAACTTGTAAGTAAACATGACAACCATTCAGAAAGATACTCCAAATTTGAAAGAAAATTGCAAATTTATTCAGTATATAGCAAAATCATGTTTTCCCCTAGTTTGACATTCGAATCGTGCATGCTAGATGTCGCCCACTTCGTGGTAATCCTGAATAGTAAGTGACACTTGGAATGAATGGAATATAAATTGTTATCATCCAATAAATATATGTATGTTAATTGTATTCTGAAAAACTCAAAATTTCTAGTTTTTTTGCGGTAAAATGTTATCAGTTCATAGTTTGTATAGTATTTATAAACACCCGTTAGTTCAGTTATGTTTTATGAATGAATAAATTTCAGTTAGTGTTGCCATGACGACGTTTACGGACAAATCTGTAAAAGTTGCATTTTTTTTTATTCCTTTAGTAGCCGCCATTTTCAAACTCAGCTGAGGTATAGAAAGAAATATTTTAGTGCCAAAATTAGTTTCCTTCGGTTTGCAATAGGTAGTAATTCTATGAAATCTACCTAAAAAGAGGTTCGAAGTTGACTGTTCCACACAAAAATAATCGAATTATATTCTCCCACATAAAAATCATTGAATATAAAGGATGAAAATTATCTAAATCTCAATGATTAAGTATTTATGAGTTCCTTCTACATTTTCCAAATATATGTCAAATTAACTGGGCGAAAATTTCACATTAATTTGTGGGACTATGTTTTTTTTCGGCGATATTATATAACACATTTTCTTGGATTTTTCATGCAGAATTATTTTTTCGATGTGTACAAGATCAATACTTTCATTTCACCCTTATTGCGTACTTTCGAAATAATGTTGGGCTTGTTTCTTGAGTACCTATTGAAACAATTGGTGATATTGTACAAAAAAATGCTAAGTGAAAAATTAAACAAAGTGTTTTTATCGACGATTTCTTCCATATCCGGAAAAATATCTTTTTCTGAAATCGCTCAAGAATGCCTACTTTCTCGGAGCAACTTCAGGCCCCCACATACGCTAATCTAGTATTTTAGTCCGTTGCTAAGAAACGAACTTTGCCCGCCTAGGCCGTCAAAATAGTTCCCTTCCGGTTTTTTTATATACATTTTAGACAGTAAATGAATACACGCAAACAACCAACTCACATTAAGAACATTTATTGAACATGTTATTACACATATGGAACGTTTATCATCAGTATTTTTGTATATTTATAGTTATGTTGCAATTTGTTGAATTATTAAACATAGGCTGAACTCTACCTGAAAAGTAATTCTCTTTGTCACTTCCCCCTCTAAATGATCTGTCAGCGACGTTAATGTTGTTTCATTTTTCGGCAATAATACTAATAGTATTAGCAGATTTTTTTTGTCACTTCCCCCTCTAAATATTGTATCTGCTATGTCTACTTTATTTGTAAAATATTCCTCTATATACCCTACGGCAACTGTTGAGGATTTCCATCCCCCATGCCTCTTTAAAGTAATTAAATCTGCTCCGGCATTAACCAAAATTGTCGCAGAGGACCGACGGAAACAATGTCCTGTATATTCATGTGCATTTGGCAAATTCAAAATTTTGCAACAATTCGAGACATTTTGCCAAACTGATGTATTCCCACTACTTGCCTGCAACCTTTCCCATTTGAATATTTAAAGAAAAAGCGGCGACCTTCAAAATTTCCTGGACGACATGCAACATATTTTCTATACAATGACATATAAGTTTTGTTTATCACAAATGATCTTGGTTTGTTCGTTTTATTGTCGGGTATTTTGATCAAAAGCATAGATGCAAAATCTTCTGTCATTCAAATTTGAATAATATCTAGTTAATTTTTAAATTCTTACATTCTAAACGTACCTTATTCATTAAGTATATATAATCTGGTACTTGAGTATGAACGTTTCAATTTGTTCATCTGGCAAAACTTTTGGCTTCTTTGGTTTATAGTTGACACTTTGACGTTTACAGATAGCACGTAATTTCGAATATTTTGTAATATCAATATCTTCTTTTCTACTAAGTCTAATATCTCAACATGGTAATTTACCATACCTTCTCTTTGTAGATAAATCGGAAAAGTATGCCATCATGACATTTTCAGATCCGGGGTCGTCTTCTTTTCTTGACAATAATCCATGAAACGTTTGTAAGCGTATTAATATTTTGCCTTGGAATTATTATTTAAGATGACATTTTCACTAGTATTTACTAATTCTGGTGGTGTCCCGCACACCTGGAAATCATCATCACTGTCCATTTCAAATATTTTTTAGCGATAAGTAGGTATTAAACCGCAATGAGTAGTGAATCTCTGACTTTTGTCACAACAATAAACAAACGGTGATTGTCAAGGAAACGATTTCATAGGCAATAAGATGGTAATCAAAAATTGTTATGCATTTATAAAAATTCCTTAATTCATGATAATGTGGATTGCGATTCCAGAAAAAATAGTATGTGTACCTAGTAGTAAAAGCACATTCCCAGACTTCAATGCTTGTTGGCCCCGGCTTTACGCCTCGGCCACCAATTTACATTGTCGTCCGCGAATGTATTGCTTTTACTACACACACACACACACACACAATGTCCCAAGTAGCATTTTTAGTGGACGGAAAGTTGCGGCCACAATTCTGGAAAAGTTTGAAGTGTTTGGCCACAACCACTGCCACGTAATATATACGGTTCAATCACGCGGCGGCTACCAAAATGGGGAACCCTTTTTTTATGGCTGCTACGTTCTTGGATCTCCACATTCCAACTGAGTTGTGGTCACCTGGCAAAAATGTGGATATGTAGTGGCCGACACTAGACACGTTAAACAACTGACTGCGTTTGTGTAAATAATATGTAGCTCGATCTCTGTTCAGCAACATATTTGTATTATAAATGTTCCTCATTCTTCCATTTTGCCTGATTCATTTCTGATACTCGATCAACTATAAAAATATTTAACATATAAACATACAAACGCGTAAGTAAGTATATTGAATTTGGATACTTCTGATCGGGATAAAATTAAAACGATTGAAAGTTTTATGTGAAATATGAGTGTTATAGCTCGATTGTGAGCACGCGCCATCTGAATACTCTTTATTTGAGAAAAACATTATAATTTTCGAAATAACTCGCCTCTGAAATTATGTACTTAAATCCCACAAACATTGTTTTATCAATCTTGGTTAGTTGAAACAAATACTTACATGATATACGTTTGATGCAGTGCTGATGACAAATAAATCTTTATTGAATATTTCGATCATTTCTCTAATAATACCGACCCAGCATATTCCTGTAAATATGGCGGCTTTTGGAGAATACAACTTTAAAGTGCCAGAAAGTGTAAATATACCACTCTAGAACTCCTGCCATTATAAAGTGACCAGTGGAACCGTATTATTAACTTTTCCACCACTGTAAAGTGGCACCCACGTCGCATGCCCATGACTCACCACTTCAAAGTTATAACCTAAAAATTACAATAGGTCTTATACCCTTGAAAGGGGCGAACACGTCGGGTTATTATAACCTGCCACTTCAAAGTTATAACCTCGAAATTGCGGGTACATGTTCATTAATTGTTAAAAATTGACATGCAGCAAGTATAGTGGATACATGCAGCTCCAAGCAACAATTATCAAGTATCAAGTGACAATTATCAATTAACAAGTAATGAAAATGATGGCATTTATGTAAACAGAATGAACAATTAAGGTACAAATATTAAGCAGGAGCCCAAGTCAGAGATCCAATCTATTTAAATTAACCTTTTCATACAAAATCAAGAAAAAATGTCTATTGAAAACGCATAACCCATTTTATTTTGAATGAATATCATTCACGTAACAGGTAAAACAAACTTTTGGTAAGCCATAATAAAATAATTTGAGAAAAGTTAGGTTAGTTTTCGTCATCGCGCGGATTGTTGAATTTTGAAGCTTATTGTAATTTGTAGTGACTTTTATTAAATGCGTACTGTGGCTATTAATTATGGACATAGCAAGAACGTGGCAACCATCACCACACATTACAATCAACTGCCTGCCACATTGAAGGTTTCATGGAAGTTACCAACACGTCACCGAAACTATCATACTCTCTTGAAAGTGAATGTGACTTCTAAGTGATTTTTAAGTGGTACATGATGGTTACAGCAACAGTTATTTTCCACTTTTAAGTTCTAAAACCTTTAAAGTGATATGCGCAGTGGCCATGTTTTAGACACCTCAAATGACACTAATAAGGTATAGAACTGTAGAGTGGCTACCATAGATGGGAATTACGTGACTACAATCATGCAATTATAAAATTTCAGTTATTCTTACTGTATAGTGGAAGATTTAGTGGTGATTACGTTATAACCACCGAGTCGAAGTTTCAGTTTCAGTTTCCGTCACTATAATGCTGCTTGGGCACTATTTCCAAATTTCAATTGGAATTTTTTTTCTTTCAATATAGATACCTCCCAAGAAATTGAATGACGAAAGAAATAGTTACTAAGTTTATGTTTCAGTCGCAGATGATTTCACATCTGATTTTATGAACATCCTATTGATATATTCGAAGAAATCAAAAAGTTATTGATATCTTTCAAGTACATTCAAATCACTATTTAATTTTCTTATTACAAATTTGAAAGGAGCTAAATGATGAAATATAAAATTGCTTTCGGGCTTTCGATACGTGTTGTTTTTTCAAATCATTGTTGACAATCTGATATCAAGATTCACAATAACTCTGAATAAAGTTCATGGAACCCTTGGAGGCAGGTAAACTGAATCCGGCGACAAAGAATGTCCACATTTATAAATTATTGCATTCTTCGAATACAAGCGTATTATTCTTTTGTTTTATTTGCAAAACCTTGTCTGGGATGCAAACTCATTTACCTTCAGACAAATATCGCTGATCTTCATAGTACAGTGGCGATGTTAAATATTCGTTCCATTGGAAAATTCTTCGAGACTAAGAAAATTCAGAGATTGAGAAAATTGAAAGATTATTCCTGTGCACAGTTGGAAACAATCACATCGGTTTTTCAATTTACTCCGACGTAAATCAACAGATAAATACAGTGCCGAGCTGGCCTACCTAACCCAGAACAGTGGCTCCGCTTTATGGGAGCTCGAGGGAACTTATTTACTTTCTTTAAATATTTTGAAAAAAATACCTTCAAGTTTTCATGAATAAGGAAAAAAAAATACGAGGAATCAATCAACTGGAGTAGAAGTGGAATAATTAATGTGTTTGAAGGTTACAAAAAAAATCCATCAAATTTCCATAATTTTTGGTGGGTAGATTAAGAGCAATTTTCAAAAAAAAAACAGCTCAATGTTTCTTAGAATTTGGTAATCCCTATTTTCCATTCATTTGATTTCTTCATTTGGATGTTCCGTATTACAAAAACTACTTGTTTTTTATCAACTTCAACTTCAAGTGAGTTGAAATCCACAATACATATCCTTTGATTGGTTGCGAAGAACAATTATTCAGGTCATATTTTTTATACATGTCAATGTAGTGCATTCGATCGTTTTCATTACCTCAAAGTTGGTTTTCAGTTGTAATACCACAAGAGACTGAGAATAAAGTGAAAATAATTCGTTAGCTTTTCGAAAACTTCTTGCCAGGCAATAGACACGAGAGCCCAACGGGCTCGAGTGGCTATTGCCAAATGGCAATAAGTTTGGGAAAGAAATCTAGAGAATGATTTTCTACTTTATCGAACTCTCGTGTGGTGTTCTATAAATTATTTTTTTATGTTACGATCATAAATACATTTCCTCGCACAATGATCCAATGCGAATTGATGACAGACGACAAATGAAAAATATACGCTGTCAGACAATAAAAGCAAAATACCTCAAATTATTCCCGCGGCAATTTTCTAGGTAGATTATTCCCACTATAATAATGTTTTGACTGGCCAAAACGTACATAAATGATTTGAATTGAAAGTGTCCATTGGTTTCTAGAAATGTAAAAGAATAATCAATCAAATTCTTTCTAGTTGTAGAATCATATCCCTAGGAATTTATAAACTACACATTACAAGCTTTCCTCCTTGAATATTCTAAGAAACACTGACTATGGTAAAAATTCGTTTATAATCCCTAGTGTCGAATATTCATTTGTTTATGAAATATAATCGGACTAAGAACATGTGAATTATGTAGTAGGTACAAGTGCTTTTAACTGGCACGACAATTCCCGAATCAGATTTTTTTTGAAACTTAACTATAACTTCTACTCGTTATTCGTTTGTTGGTACAAGGCTTGTACTTTTTTTATTAATTTGTGAAAGATTATCATCGAACCCACCTATGCATCATTAGTCTGTTGGCCAAGAATCCAACAGTACTTGACACAAATCAAGCTACAGGAAGTGCAGCGGTTAGTCTGTCTGGAAATCACAGGGACAATGTTCACACATGTCCCCTGCAGCATCAGAGTGCCTTTAGACTGCACCAAATATTAACTAAAAAGTTGGAGATCTGACTGGACACCTGAAGATTCTACAAAATTTTCGCCTAGAATCCAGGTACAAACCACCACATATTATAACAGGTAGGCACGACTTCGAAGTGCATTTTGAAGTGATTATTAACTAGCCACCAAATATGCACAACGCACAGGCCTCAACTAGAAAGGGATGCATCAGTTTGGTATACTGATGGATTCAATATGGACGAAAGGGCTGGAGTGGGAGTGACAAGTCCTAGTCTTAGGCTCTTGAAACCCCTAGGTTAACCCCCAAAAATTTTTCAAGCAGAAATCCATGCTTCAGAGATTTGCGCCAAAGAATGCCTTAAAAGACCCAAGCAGCACAGGAGTCATAAGATTAACATAATGACTTCTTATACCGTCTTAAAGACCACGTATTTGTAATATTTTAGAACCATAAAGTTAATGTGCGTTTTATAACCTTTAGGCGTTGCTATGACGTCGTGTAGTAGATATAATGAGAGTTAAATGAAGAATTCTCGAGATGAAGTTGTACTGTGGTTTGTATGTAAAAAACGAGTGTGCTTTAGACCACACGACTGAAGTAAAACTTCTTTAGCCCCATCTATATGTATGTATATATATATATATATATATAATGTTTATATATGTATAATATATACATGTATATACATATACATCTATCAATTTTCTAATAACCTATAATTTCATCGTCTTAGTTTGGTAAATTTATTCAATTATCATTAGAGTCATGAATTATTATAAAAATAAAATGAAAATTAATTTACCTAACTCCAATAATTTTTCTCGGTTTCTGTATATGACCTATAGTGGGATTTTCATCATCAACTTCCATTTGATTATTTTCATGTTCAATCACGATGTCACCAATTATTTGTAATGGTGAACCTCTACAATTAATAAGTATTTTATTATTTACGTATTAGTTAAATTTTATGTTATCCTATTTTAAAAATTTGCTGAAGTAAATTGTAGGAACTCGAGGCCGAAATACGGAAGATAACAAGGAGAAAGAGAGAGAGAGAGAGAGAGAGAGAGAGAAGAAAAGGACAGAAATCAAACGCGCCCCAATGTCGAGAGTAGAATGCCGCGTATTAGTTGAGGGAGAAAATAGACAAGGAACGCTGCATATGACGCTACGACACCAGCAACTACGCACTCACCTTTGTCGAGACCGTTCGCCTCGTCCGATCACACTTTTCGTAACGCTCTCGTCACGTATTCACCAGCTTACTCCCCAAGTCAAGCGTGAGTCGAGACCGTTCGCCTCGCCCGATCACACTTTTCGTAACGCTTTCGTCACGCATTCACCAGCTTACTCCCCAAGTCAAGCGTGCGTGAAGAAGTTTTACTTCAATGAATTATATGTGTCGTTAAGTAGAACTTAAGAGCAGTTGCTGTGAGGTTATTATGACAATGAACATATGTGGTTGTAATGAATAGATTTTTGAAACGTTTCTACGACTACATATTGTCCTCATGTAATGTAGTTTCATCAACTTCGCTCGTAATGATTACATTATGTATCTATGGTTAGATTATTTTTGTTGGTTATGTTATTTTTGTTGGATAGGTATATTGTGTTATGTATATAGAATATTCAGTTCCTTATGAATAATTAGAATGCCAAAACAAAAATCCAATCTGCCTGCACAAGAGAACCAGAGTGTAAAGAAAAATTAAAAAATATATAAAGAGGAAGGAGTGCCTACTCCAAAATTAACATCTGAATTGATTAATCAGTCTATCGGGACACTGTAAAAAAATGAAGTTCATCCAGTCCCTTCAATTGTTTTCACAACAAGGAAAGACATAAATAATATGTATGTGCACTTCGAGAGATGAATGAAAAATATTTAAATATAACTGTTCAACATCAACCTCTATTGTAAATGTCGGTTGTCAGTTATTCTAGCGTTTTCCATCAGGCGGAACTAGCGGAATGCTTATGCACTAAGTGTATATCTTCTTCTGTTTTGATAGCGTTACGACGTTAGTACAACAAAACTTGCTACTTGTGGTCATAGCGACTACATTACAACTTTTTAATGTAAGTTATTGCGATGTCTTTTAGACACTCGTAAACTATTCTATGATAGAACATACCGGAGTAATTACAACTTTTCGACACTAGAAGGACGCCATCCATGTTTTTCGATTGATTGATAACATCATTATTCTGGTAGCCATATTGGAACAAAAATATTTAAAATAAAAAATATGGGACCCTATGTGTTATATCAATTTAAAAATCATTAGAGATGTGCTAATCAAGTATCTTCCGTAATATGGTCACATATTTCAACGATTAATGAGAAAAATTGATGAAATATATATTTTCTGAAATGAAAATAAATATGTACCTCTCTTCATTTTCGAGGCGCATGAATTTTAAGAGTAGAATTGGATTTTGATCGTAAAAATGGATTTGCTTGGTCACTAGAGTTTCAGAACAATTCTTAAAGACACATAAACGAAAATCATTTTTATCTCGATCACGGCCATTTGTTGTTAGTGTATACAGTGCATTCCATTTAAAACGAGCCACCCTGAATAACTTTTGGTACAATGATTTTCAGGAAAAATAAAAAAACACATCAACAATAGTATACATGGGGACACATTTTGACATATTCACATTTTATGTTACTTCCACTATCGCACTCCCAGAGCATGTCACCATTTTTTTTAAAATGGATCACCCTATATTGTTTTGCATTATCAGATGCCCATGATGAGCAGATTTCAACAAAGTATAAAACATATGGTCTGACGCATATGGTTCGGGAGCTACAAATTATTTTCCATTAGTCCAACGTGCCCTAAAACTGCAATAGAAATAGCTTCATCGTTGACAACACACACATTACAGAAATATTGTTTTTTTTAACGATGTAAGTTTACTTAATTTATTCTGTTTTTACCAAAAAAAACATTCTAGAATCTCATTTCAATTGTATGTTCTTGTTTTTGTAACTTCAGTGTCTTGAGAATGAAACAATAAAGTTTCGAAACGTCGACAATTTAAAAATTGTCTTTCTTCAACATTTCGACCGAATTCCCGCAAATCCAACGATTGAAATCATATTCAACGGTCGCCATTCATCCAACATTACTATTAACTTCCATTGAAATAAATTATGTTGGGAAATGCCTCTTTTCGTGTATTGAGGGTCATTTGCGGAGTGAGAGTAACAAAGTCTCGGCAAACCAGAGTAGCATATTCCTGACGTGTCACATAACAAATATTTATGTAACAAGTGAGTAAAGTGGTTCTATATATTTAATAATTTTTTATTTCTTATAGAGTTCATTTTAACACGTTAACTGTCACCCATGTGGCACGTAGGACGACCACGTTGTTTGTTTCCCTGTACGCCACGTTATCCGCGGGTAGTCCACGTTTGAGGACAATTTCGATGAATTTGACTTTTGAATGGCCTGGCGTGAATAGTTTCATTTCAATACATTCGGCTAGACAAGTACATTATTTTTCGATTTGAAAGAATCGCATTGTTTTGAAAAATGAAACATTTCCAAAAAATAACACATTCTAAACAAAATTTTACATATGCTAGAATCAAAATCAATTACAGATTAAGGAAAATAAATAGAAAAAAATCGAATTAAACGGTTTTCTTCACATAAAGGATTCAATATAAAATTGAACCAGAAAATGGTAGATCTCAGGTGAAAAACAACTACTTTCCTGGCAAATACCACGCAGAACGTTGAATGATATTCACCTGAATCATGATACTTCATATATATCATGGATTGAATGCAAATGTTTTTTCGATAAGCTCGATTATGTTAATTTATGTCGTGTTCACCTAACAATCCGCATACCGGTTTCGGGCTTCTTGGCCCTCATCAGTACGGAGTAGTCAACCAGCCAAAGGTCCAAAGAACTCTGGCTGAAGTGGGACACAACGTGAACAAACCATCATCGAGCTTGTAACACCTGATAAGGGCCAAGAAGCCTGAAACCGGTATGCGGATTGTTAGGTGAACACGACATAAATTAAACATAATCGAGCTTATCAGAAAGAAACATTTGCATTCAATGTCCATTGATATTATATGGAAGTATGCATGGATTTTCAGGTGAATATCATTCAACGTTCTGCGTGGTATTTGCCAGAAAAGTAGTTGTTTTTCACCAGAGATCTACCATTTTCTGGTTCAATTTTATATTGAATCCTTTATGTGAAGAAAACCGTTTAATTAGATTTTTCTATTCATTCCACTTCACATGGCACTTATCTTCCACTATATGCTAGACGGGCTTGCCACTCCTACTGAGAAGGAATCTTTTATTTAGAAACCTATCGAGGTGGGAGATTTTCGGAGTGTTTCTTTCTGTCACTAGGTACCGCCAGTTAAAGTTTATCTTTTCCGGCGTACCTATAGGTGTTACAAGCTCGATGATGGTTTGTTTACGTTGTGTCTCACTTCAGCCAGAGTTCTTTGGACCTTTGGCTGGTTGACTACTCCGTACTGATGAGGGCCAAGAAGCCTGAAACCGGTATGCGGATTGTTAGGTGAACACGACATAAATTAAACATAATCGAGCTTATCAGAAAGAAACATTTGCATTCAATGTCCATTGATATTATATGGAAGTATGCATGGATTTTCAGGTGAATATCATTCAACGTTCTGCGTGGTATTTGCCAGGAAAGTAGTTGTTTTTCACCTGAGATCTACCATTTTCTGGTTCAATTTTATATTGAATCCTTTATGTGAAGAAAACCGTTTAATTCGATTTTTCTATTCATTCCACTTCACATGGCCCTTATCTTTCAAGGAAAATAAAGTTGGTTGAAACATCATAGCATCTGAAGAAATAAACGCGAACTACTATCGTGATTGTTGGCCGAATCTGTAGGAAAATCTGATTCATCTTTGTCCGTAGAAATAGGATCGCGACTACGCCACGTGGTCCGCTATCGTTCCACGTTACAATTTGCACTTGTGGTCAGATAGGAATTGATTTCATTTACAATCGTTTCATTTACTGTTACAGTGTTTTTACATATTCGTTTCGACTACCACTTGCTGTATTTCTAATAAATTTTTGTGGCGCATTGAATTTTGATTGCATGGATTCATCAACGTACTCTTCTGCAACTACACGAAATTCCTAGTCTGCCCGATTATTATATTGTATTAAATCGCCACCTGACAAAAGAAACCACGTTTTTTTTTTCTCATGAAAAATAGTTTGAGGAACATTTATGAATGATGTAGATCAGGATTAAAGATTATATGGACTTTTTTGTGGTTTTCAACATACATAAATTTTGTCAGTCTTTATATCCATGAATATGTATCGAGAACACACACAATCAAGGACCAGAAGTTTTCAGTTTGTACTTTGCAGCAACAATATGAGAGAAAATGTGATAGTCATCCGAAAATTCTAATTAGAGTTTTCGAAGAAAATGTGGTTGGTATATGGAGAATTTGAATACATAGAGATTTCATATTTTCTTGGAAAATTGAGAATACATATTGAATTTTGTATATTTGTGTCCCTATTCTGTAATAATTAAGTGACTATACTTAATAACATATGGATCAGTTTAACTCGTATAAAAATATGAAATATAAATTTTTCCATCAACGGGTCTTGCATTTTTCTTTCAATATATATGGCAGAACTTTTTATATGCCAATAAAATTTAATATTTTTTTTCATTTCGGAGAAATTGAAAACATCTGTATTTGGCAGGAAGTTATGTAATTCAGCTAAATATTTTTTTAAATTGGAAAGAACCCTTGTGCGTTTTAAAATTGAATATGCCAAGATGAAACGTGGCTTGAGAGGAGTTCTCTTCATATATATTTCACAATGATTGTTTGTTTATCCTCTATTGTTTTCTCAATGAACACGAATCGAGACAACACCCGATAAATCGTAGAAAAAACATAGATCGTGATCGTGAATCACCAGTTTTATAGTCATCGCTGAATAAAAATAAACTCTGATGATAAACAAAGGCACGCTTGTGTGAGTTTTAAAACAAATGCTTCATTATCCCTTTTTCCGACGTACTGATGTAACAGAATATCCATTCAGTTAAATATCTGGACGCGAATGATAAAATTGTCTATTTATCTTCCATATTAATGAAACATGATCAGCTTTTCACTTCCATATTGGATATAAAGAAACTACAAGGTGGTCAATATTTATGATGGGAAAGTAAGTGTCAAATGATCGATCTCACTCGAAGTCACTTCAAATGTATGAAAAAATTATTGAAAACTATAGTTATTTCAGCGAATGTCGAAATGAATTCAGTTTCTGTATTATACAAATTATAAATATGTCAATAAGAGTAGGACACTTTTCAAATATCTTGATCAAATACCACGACTGTATATCAGAATCAAATGTGCAGTTCTTTTTTCGAGATGATGAAGAAGCTCTTGAAGAACGGAAAGTTCGGATTGTAGTGAAAGTACTTCCAAAGTAGAAGTTGAATGACCAAGATTGGGATCATCTGAAGAAAATATTTCTTGAATTTAGATGATGGACGAATTGTATCGAGAAAATCGAGAAACCCGGTCAATATGTATGGATTTAGTATATCCAATGTCAGTCAAACTTGGGGGAAACATAAACACTTTGATCTGACATGCCGACCATGGGCGAATTTTTTTTTTACTTCAAATGTAACTTTGCCTATTTTTGTTGAAATATATTTTTTCGAAGAGAGATAATTCAACAGAATTTTCAATAATTTGTTGTTTTTTCGTTCAAATTCTTCTGTTTTTTTTTTCGGGATTGGAATCGGCAGACGTTATCACTGAGCGATCTAAAATATGAAAAATATCAGGAAAGTGTAGAATAAAAGAAAATAAAAAAAATAACAAGCATCTTTGCCTTTAGTATTTCTACTGAGAAATATATATATATATATATATATATATAAAATTCACTTAAAATTTAAAAAAAAGGGAAAAAAGACCTCTCAATCGCCAAGAGAAATATTGAAGATGATCCCGGGTATGGAATTTTGGAGTATGAATCAACCTTCTTCTTGTACTATCCACATATTCGATCACATATGATAGTTAAAATTCTTAAAATCCTCTTGCTGTACATATACTCTGGTGAAATCTTGATAGTGAAAATCAACCATCAACTATGACGAATTTACTCATGCCCATATTCGTAGTTGGCTGCTTTTGGTCCCGGTTGAATTAGAAATATATAATTTGAAAATTAGTTTTCAATTATTTATAGTTTGAATTATAATTTTATCAAAGCCATAATGGGTACCATCGTGAGTTATTTGAAATGCTCATAAAGTGTCATTAATCTGAACTGGAATATACACGATAAGCGCAACAAAAATTTGGCAGAAACTTAAAAAAAAAACATACTGCTGGTCTTGGTATCTGGACTGAAAACACCCATATGGAATCTCTGAACACCCATATCGATGATAATACTCAACAATTAATCTTTGTTGTTATGATAATAGCGTGAAAGCAGAAACATAAATATAAACAACGATATCGAGGAAGCGACTTCCTAGTAGACTGTAATAACTTATATGAATTATCAGTAATTTGTCATCCGTGACTATACTCAAGGTGAACGCGATATCCAACTGCAAATATTTCAACTAAACGCATACTTACTACTGGAATCATGCAAATGAACTTTACAAAAATGTCCTCATTCCTAAAGACGCAAACATCGCAAATGTATCACAAGTATTTTGGGTTTGTCTTCCTTTAAAATTTTAGATATAGCAACTAAGTTGACTTATTTCAATCAGTAGGATTGTAAATTTGCGAGTGAATGCTTGATTCTACATATGGAGGAAATCAGGCAAATATAGAATACCATTTTGTTTTCTGATATCGAATATGAAATAGGGCATTGATGGAGTACAATGTACAACGTATCCAATGATAGAAATAATTTCAGATGTTGATGACCATTACGTAAAAAATCTTTTAGTTTGTCGAACAAATGAAAAATGTTGTAATACCAGATGACTTGATTCAAATATCATTGGATGTATTATCCCTATTTACTAACATACCAATAGACCTAGTAATCAGTCTCCTAGAATAAAAATGGCTCACCATAGAACCTCACACCACTATTCCATCGAACGCATTTTTTTAACTTTTCCAATTTGTCACAAACAACAGTTATTTCAACTTCAATGATGTGTTCTACAAACAGATTTATGGTCTTGGAATGGGAAATTGCCTATCCCTGCTCTGATATTGTTATGTCAGACTTACGGAACAAAAATATTTAAGTCAATGTAATATTCCTATTATTGTTTTCAAAAGATAGGTCGATAATATTGTTTTATGCTTACAAAGAGAAAAAATTGACAAGATAGTGACAATTTTGAAAACTTATCATCCCAGAGTTCAATTTACGATGGTGGTAAAAAAAATTAAAGGATTTATTTCTTGGATATTACGCTGATAAAATCAAATGATTGGTATCACAAACTAACATACTCCGAAAGATTAATCAATTTCCACTCTTCACCCCCGATGACACAAAAAATAAATGAACTAACTAAAACACAGAGCAACACTCTTAGCACACGAAATATTCAAAAACAAAAACTTCAAATTGATTGAAACGATGTTAGTAAAGAAGGATTTGGTCAAAAAATTATTATCAACAGAAAGTAGACATAAAAAGGAAAATGAACCACCAACAAACATTAAATATGCAAATCTTTCATATGTAGAAGGTTTGATATCTCAAATATGCAACATACCATGTGCTGATTGTGAGAAAGTATACATAGGACAAAAAGGAAGATACTTAAAAATTGGGATGACCGAATACAAAAGAGACTGCAAAAATATACACAATCCATTAAACAAAAATCCTACGCGTCTTGCAGAATACTCCTTCCTCCATTCCTTTGATCACCATCATAGGAGAACAAACAATTTTGAAAAAAACACTTCTTAACGAAATGGTAGAAATAACAAAACCTGAAGAAAAATGTGTGAATTAAATATCGGAAATCTACAATCTTAACACTTCATATTTCAGCTTTATAGGGAAGATGAAACATTGATGTGTTTGAAAATATGAAAAGGATGTTCATAAAATCAGATGTGGAATCATGTGCCACTGAAAGACAAACTTTAGTCACTATCTTCCATTGTTCAAGATAACCTCTTGTGGGGTATTCATGTTGAAAAGGGAAACATTCTCAATTGAATAATGAATAGAAATATCTGTCTGTGAATTGAAAAATCCACAATAAAAATGAATTTATTTTTTGTATTATCTAACAGAAAACAACTACTTCCTAATATCTCTATGTAATCTGACTAAAATTAGAAACAAAAATGTATAAGCAAAGTGGTTTTTTTAAATCAAAACGAATTTTGTTTCAGATATAGAATTTCAATTTGAAATCGGATGTAGACCAACTTGTAAAATGGGAGGTTTGTAGTTTGATTGAAAAAAATGCTATTTTCGGGCACGTTTGCTAGGAAATGTGGAACTTGTTGTTTTCCAATTTATTAGACTCTTGATATAGTTATGGTATGAACAATCATTTGCATTTTTCGTCACACTTTTTTTTGTTTCAACAATAATTACAGTTTTACATAAATACGGATTCTCCTTTTTTTCCAACCATTTGCTAGTTAGGAACAATTTTACTTGTACCTAGCACCTATCCATTTGATAATAAAAAAATCCTGGGATACATAATATTATTTTCTTGGCAGGTGGGGGTGGGGTAATCAAACAAGTACAAAATCGAGTTGAATATAAATGTGAAGGCATGCATGTAAATGAATAAATCCTAGATAAGACAAATAACTTTTTTTTTGGGCGGGGTCGAAATATAATTCATATGTACGCCTGTTTCGGAAATTGTTGAATCTGAATATTCCTTTCAGTTATGTTGACTATCAGTATAGACATTCCGTTGTTAAAAAATATTAGAAGACGATGATTACTTCAAAAATTGCGCGACAACCATTTATCCAATCTTGTTTTTCTCATCCATCCCAGTTGTCCCAGTCTCTGGCGTTCGGCTAAAAATATCGATACCTTCATGCATGGCACAGTGTTTGGCTCGTGTTGTTTACAGAGCCGTAATCGGATTTCGTACAGGGTGAGCCTTTTATTCCTCACATTTCTTGAAAACCCCAAGTAGAACGTTATTTGTTTTCTATTTAACGGTATAACATTTTCTATATAGAGAGCAAATCGGCCAGATAGCATTTTAATATTAGTCTATAGAGCCGTACTATATGATTTGAGTATTCAGATTTGATATGGGCATTTCAATATTCCCCCCATGTTGTTCCTGGAGAATATTCAACTTCCATAGCATACTACAACAACTATAGTCTACTTGCTTATCTTCATATATAATGATAATTTTCAGCATATGATTCTGCATAAGATTTTTTCTTAGTAATAGTAATTATTAATTTTTTTCCAAATGAAAAATAATAAAAACAGAATATAATTTTTTTAAATAAACATGAAAACAATCGCAGAAGCTTTAGTAGCTTGTAGATTGTACCTATCCGTACCTGGACCTGTGAGGTATTTTGTACATTACCCTCCATATATTCAAGACCCTGGATTTGTAGACTCCTTGCGAAGCGTACCAGTTTCCTGGGAGCTAAGTTCCTGATGTCCTTAGGAACTTAAGCCTTTTGCAAAACAGAGCTTCGCAGGTGTTCTGCAGTTTCACCGAAGTTCTCGCAGTAAGGCACAGTTCACTGTCTGTCTATCTATTTTTTTTTAGTTGATACCTCAGAGGAGAATGTCTGGTGAGCAGTCCAGTCACCAGTTTCAAGACAACCCCCATTTCCTATACTTACAGAATCAATGACATAGATCTTGAAAGATGTTTGAGTTTGAAAGACTTAGGTATCATATTCAACGATAAACTGGCGTTTACCGAACATATCAATAACATTTTAATGGTTTCAATGAAATTTCTTGGTTACTGTGTTAGAAATTGGTCTTGCTGATATAGAAAGTTTGAAAACATTGTATAGCACATTCATAAGAAGCGAATAAGAATATGCAACGGTCATTTGGTCACCACTATACCAGAACACCATATCAAACATTGAATCTGTTCAAAGAAAATGCGTCAAATATATGTTTTATAAATGTAATGGTTAATATCCGAATAGGAGATATGATCACAATGTTCTTTTGAATTTTCTCAACTTTGAATCATTGCAAGGAAGGCTACACGATTACGTGGGCTCAACCAGTCTCCATAAAATAATGAACAATAAAATTGACTGTTCCTATATGCTGAGTAAGATCAATTTTCACATTCCTACATCAGCTTCCAGTCAAAAAGTTACCTTTTATAACTCAATTTTTCGCACCAATGTACTCCTCAGATCACCCATTTTGTACGATCTTTAATAACAACTGTACCTCGTGTGATATCAATTTTGATGATATTAAGACGATTTTGTCAACCTATAAACAAAACCACAATTGGGATATGTTTTAGGCTAAATATATAGTTATTACCTACCTTTTTAACCGACGAAACCAAAACGGAGGAGGTTCTCTAGTCGACGCGAATATTTTTTTTTATGTATGACCACGCATTACTTTTTACTGAGACGTCCGATTCCGATAATTCTTTTCTCAGTGGATAGGGTTTACTTCGAAGTTGGTCCCATTTGAATTTAAAAGATGAAATACCCCCAAGGGTAGCAAAATGAAGGATATTGATCACTCACCCTCTGAATTCTAGTCCGTTAACCGATTCTATCAGGCATAACTTTGTACTGGGTTGTCCTATTTGGATGATTCTTTCTTTATTAGATAGTGTATACCTCATAGTTGATTATATTCGAATTGGGATGAAATAATCCACCCCTATAGATAGATAAATAGGGTATGATTGATTTTTCACTTATGAACATTGGCATACATATGTAGTTGACATTGACAGATTGCTAATGTCATTATTTTTGTTCTCCTATATCCGTCACAATCCGTCTATGAAAGGATGGAATTATACACAAAGTGATCAAATAAACTAACCAGAACTGTCAAAAATAATTTCTATTAAATAACAATAAATAATTAAAGTTTATAATCATATTATTTAACTGTTAATAGTTGAAGTAAGGTGCGTAAGTAAGTATTTTGGAAGAAATACAAATTGAATAGGTAGTAATTAATAGATTTTTAGCCACAAAAAATTGAAAAATAATAACTTTTTAACAAAAAATTAAACCGACGAAAAACTGAAAAGCAAAAAATTAAATAAAGCTTCTTAGTCTCAATAGCTGAGCTCCTGAACTAATGTAAGTAACTAATTTTGGGTCGGCGCCAAACAAACAATCAACGAAGATCATCAAATCATTCCAAAAAAATTATCAAAATGTCATTTTACGCTTTACCTAACTCATTTGCTTGTTTGTTTGGCGCCGACTCAAAATTAGTTACTTACATTAGTTCAGGAGCATAGTTATTGAGACTAAGAAGGTTTATTTTATTTTTTGCTTTTCAGTTTTTCGTCGGTTTAATTTTTTGTTAAAAAGTTATTATTTTTTCCTGTTATTGGGTGTATACCTACCTTTTGAAAAATAAATGTATTATTATTATTACAGAAATGAACGAAACATTCAATAAAGATTTATTTGTCATCAGTACTGCATCAAACGTACGTAAGTATCTACTGGTTTCAAATAACCAAGATGGATAAAAAAATTGATTGAGGGATTTAAGTTGCAATTAACCTCTTTTTCTCCCCCCTCAGGGTTCGGAGTTTGGTGGCAAAAATTAGGCACAGTAATGGTCTGATTGTGGAGAACAGTTTAGTTTGGAAATGGCGGTGTCCACATACAAAAATTGCCTGAAACTAATCAATACATATGTAACACACCAGACAAGACATGGTTATCCTGTATTCTTATAAGTTATAAGGAGAACAATCATAAGGTACCTACCTAATAAATACAGGCACAATCAAGAGAATACCAGCACTCTCTGCTATCTCAGATTTCAAACCGAAGCATTCATGAGTAATGGCGATGTCAATAGCAAGGCACTTGCTTTCTCCTCTCGGAAAAGTATCGTATATTTGTCGCAAACCTTCGAAAACGATTTATAACGAGCATTTGGGCTTTTTTGCATATTGCCGTAGCCCGAGGAGATTAAACGCGCAGAGTACGCCTTAGGGTAGGCAATTCAAACGAGAGATCTGAAGGCAGGGGGTTGCCTAACTGGACGGCGGCACCGAATCGCAGAATGAATTCCGGCTTAAAGGTGCCCAGCCAGGAACGTCGAGTTGAGCGGGAATAGTAAGGTCACAGTTTATAGCTTATACTGTGGTAAGGTGCCCTAAAGCAACCTGGAATAGAGGGCGTAAATAAGGGACGTAAATAAGGAACGCGCGCGGAAGAGGGAGGTGCCGTTTTGTCACAAAGTACATCATTTCAGAGGCGAGTTATTTCCAAAATTATAATGTTTTCCTTAAATAAAAAGTATTCAGATGGCGCGTGCTCACAGACGTTTTACAACACCTATATTTCACAATAAACTTTCAACCGATCAGAATTATCGAAATTCAATATACTTACTGACGTGTTTGTATGTTATAGTTTCGTATGCTCATAGTCGATCGAGTGTTACAAATGAATCAGGCAAAAAAGAAGAATGAGATTTTTTTTTAAATATGGTGCAGGACAGAGATAAGTACATATTAATTACACATCGCATATCTACGTTTTTGCCAGGTGACCACACCGTGATTGGAATGTGGCTATTTGAGATCCAGGAATGTAGATGGGAACGTAGCATCCACCAGAAAAGTGTTCCCCATTTTGGTAGCCGCCGCGTGATAAAACCGTGTATATTACGTGCCAGTGGTTGTGCCCAAGTAGCACACAGAGGTCTCAATTCGGTTGTACAGACGTCTACTGAACCTTTCGCAAAAGTCCATGACTTATATCTTGTAATATGCTAAGACGTCGCTAAGTATGACAATACGACAAAAAGGCACACTCTTGCGACGTCACATCGACGTTATAAAGTAGTGGTAATGACTTGCCAATATAGACTTATATAAGCCAGTCGCAGAAGGGTCGTTCTGTGGTTTTAATGTAGTCATTATATCATTCTGCATGGAGGTCATAATCTTCCTAATATAGTATTATAATATGTATACCATATCAAAAGATTTTATATAATATCAATATATTATATATATATATATATATATATATATATATATATATATATATATATATATATATATATATATATATATATATATATATATATATATATAATAAAGTTTACTTACCTTGAGATAAAAATGATTTTCATTTATGTGGTTTTAAGAATTGTTCTGAAACTCTAGTGACCAAGAAAATCCATTTTTACGATCAAAATCCAATTCTGCTCACTTAAAATTCATGCGCCTCGAAAATGAAGATGGATAAATATGTATTTTCATTTCAGAAAAAATATATTTCATCAATTTTTCTCATTAATCGTTGAAATATGTAGACCATATTACGAAAGATACTTGATTAGCACATCTCCAATGATTTATAAATTGATATAACACCCAGGGTCCCATATTTTTTATTTTAAATATTTTTGTTCCAATATGGCTACCAGAATGATGTTATCAATCAATCGAAAAACATGGATGCCTTCCTTCTAGTGTCGAAAAGTTGTATGTACTATCATAGAATAGTTTACGAGTGTCTCAAAGACATCGCAATATCTTACATAAAAAAGTTGTAATGTAGTCGCTGTGACCACAAGTCGCAAGTTTTGTTGTACTAACGTCGTAACGCTATCAAAACAGAAAAAGATATGCACTGAGTGCATAAGCATTCCGCTAGTTCCGCCTAATGGAAAACGCTAAAAATAACTGACATTTACAATAGAGGTTATGTTGATGTTGAACAGTTATATTTAAATATTTTTTATTTATCACTCGAAGTTCACATACATATCATTTATGTCTTTCCTTGTTGTGAAAACAATTGAAGGAACTGGATGAACTTCATTTTTTGCAGTGTCCCGATAGACTGATTGATTATTTCAGATGTTAATTTTGGGGTAGGCACTCATCTTTCCTCTTTATATTTTTCTATACGCTCCAGTTCTCTTGTAAGGAAGATTGGATTTTTGTTCTGGCATTTTAATCATTTATACGGAACTGAATATTCTACATACATAACACAATATACCTATCCAACAAAAATAACATAACCAACAAAAATAATCTAACCTAGATATATAATGTAATCATTACGACCAAAGTTCATCAGTTAATAAAACTACATTACATGAGTACAGTATGTAGTCGTAGAAACGTTTTAAAAATCTATTCTTTAGAACCACATATGTTCATTGTCATAATAACCTCACAGCAACTGCTCTTTAGTTCTACCTAACGACACATACAATTTATTCACATACAAACCACAGTACAACTTCATCTCGAGAATTCTTTATTGTACTCTCGTTATATCTACTACACGACGTCATAGCAACGCCTGAAGGTTATAAATCACACATTAACTTTTTGGTTTTAAAACATACAAATACGTGGTCTTTAAGACGGTATAAGAAGTCATTATGTTAATTTTATGACTCTGTGCTACTTGGGTGGTCAAACACCTCAAAGTTTTCCAGAATCATGGCCACTATGTTCCTTCCACTAAAAATGCTACTTGGGATCTTTATGTGCTGGTTATACTTCCTTCTTTCATGGAAAAATTAGGAGGCGTTCAGGGAGATTCGAATCATGCAGCAACTTTTCATTGAAAATATTCAAGGTTTATACACAAAATGCTGTTTTTGCTTCCAATGCAAATTGATTGATGGAAATTTCATAATTAATAAATACATTCTGAAATCTACCTTTCCGAATGGCCGCGCCATCGATTTTTTTATCATAGCTTTGTGATGTTGGGTAGCAGAATTACCCCATCAGTAAGAAGTTTATTAATTCCGTTTTCAGTATAAAAAATTTCAACAATTCATAAATAAAGAAGACTCGATATCTACAAAACTCAAAAATAACTCTCTAAAACAGAATTACCAAACAAAAATATTCCAAATACTCGTAAACTCCCACTTGATAGATAATACAGAAGGAGTTATGCAACGACAAAAAATAGATATTTCTCGTCTATTTTTAAAATCGGCTTTATAAATGAGTTATGTAGCTTTCACGTCGCTCATTCTATGACGAAATTTGTGACGAAGTTCAACATTTTTGGCAGCGGCCCACCGCTTCAACTTGTTTTTCGATTATATGAGCGGAAATTTCGGGAATATAGCCCGACAAACCAGCAAAAGCACTGTTTTTTTTCTTGATACGATGAATGTTTGAGATATTGTGAACTGTAGATGAATTTCCAATTCGGCAGTTGACTGAAAAAGAAAGCTTGTTCCGCGTCTGTACATGGGCCATTAGGATAAAATAATGATATTTATCCAATAAGGTAGGCGTGAATTTCAGGAGAAGAAAGAAATATGCTTTCAGAATCTTTCGACGTATAGTCATGATTTTCACCGGGACTATGAACATTATACAGTATCTCCATAACATAAATTTAAAAAAATCCTCGAACAGGTCGATTTTTATTTTTTAAAATCAATTTGTTTCAAATAAAATTTTTCAACCCGCTTTCAATTTTCTGCCCTGCAAATCAACCCCTTTAAAATTTTGTAATGAAAAGGGAGGTTGAGTGGTACTGTGTTTGAAAGGTTTTTTAATTTTCGATACAACCATCTATTTTTTTTTATTAACCGACGAAGAAAGAGGAGAAGATTCTCTAGTCGACGCATATATTTTTTATGTACTCATACCTTTTAACACAGTAGTCTGATTTTGATGATTCTTTTTTTATTGGATAGGGTATACCTCGTAGTTGATTCAATTTGGATTTGAAGAAGAATTTCCATTCCTAAGGGTAGAAAAAAGGGGGATGATTTAGTGTCGGCGCCAAAAAAATAATCAACGAGAATCATTTAATTACTTTAAAGAAATGATCAGAACAAAATAACATAAAAATGCAACCTGAAATCTCCAGCGATAAGCAATAACATTCCAAAAATGCGCTCTCCGCATGACTACTCGCAACGACGTGTGCCCTCACGTGTAAGCCCATTCGAGTGCTGTCTCGCTGATATTGACTTCGAGAACGCTCGGCAATTTCCGGCGAAGGGAGGCGCCGCCGCTGCGCACCCTGCAGCCATCATTTTACGCTATTCGTATTTAATTTGCTTGTTTGTTTGTTTGGCGCCGACCCAAAATTAGTAACTTACATTAGTTTAGGAGCTTAGTTATTAAGACTAAAAAGGTTCATTTAATTTTTTGCTTTTCAGTTTTGCTGTGCTTAGAAGTAATTTGAGTTCTTTATGCTTTAGTTGAAAATACTCAGATAAAAATAACTTTATTTCAACACACTAATTAATAAGATGTTCAAAATGTGCTTCTTATTTCTTGACAACAACCCAGCCTATAATTAAATTTATTTCTGGTTTGTTCGAACATCTGTGGAGTAATCGCCGGCATTTCTGCCGTTATTCTATCTTTCGAGTCTTGTATGTCTATGCAGGTTCTGTTTGGTAGACCTTGTTTTTTATATGAACCCATAAAAAATCAATGAGGTGAGGTCAGGTGATCTCGCCGGCCATTCCAACGCACCTCTGCTTCCACCTATCCATCTATTCGGGAATACTGTGTTTAAATATTCTCTTACAGGAATTCTTAAATGCGGTGGTGCTCCATCCTGTTGAAACCATAAAGAAGAATGTGGTATATTTGGATTCACAGGATTAGGAAATTAATTTTTTAGCATAGGAATAAGCTCTGTCTGTAAAAATTCCAAATAGATATCTCCGGTCAGGTTACCTTCAAAAAAAATTTGGTTCAATTATCTGATTTCCCAGAATGCAGGCCCTCACATTTACTTTTTCTGGTCTCTGAGTATGTAACTCTCGCATCCAGTGAGGATTTTCTCGAAACCAGTATTTACAATTCTGACGATTCACATGTCCATGAAGGATAGAGGTGGATTCATCAGAAATACATGGGTTAGCAATTATTCATGTATTCATGGTCTAACTTTCTCATCATTTCCTCACAATATCAATCCTGCGGTCAGGATCATCTTCTCATAACTCGTGTGTCCGGTTAATTTTGTGAGGATGTAGTTGGTTAGCTTTAAACAGTTTTGTAATCATTGTAAGAATTACATTGGTATTCCGTGCAATTTGCCTTGCAGAAGTTGTAGGATCTCCAACAATGCATTTAGTTTAGTATCTTCGTCAACGAAAGAATGCCCTCTTCTGAGCAATCACTTTACATGACCTAACACACGAAATTATTTTTCGATTTTGCTAACCGTTCCTTGTGAAATAGAAGGTAATTCAGGATACTTTTCAAGGAACAAATTAACATCTGCCTGTGTTCTAGTCATTATCTCCATGTCCAATCATCATTAGGATGGTTATAGGATAAGTTTCGGTTAAATAACGCATTCCAAAAATTACTACTACAAATTTAAATTATCACCATTGGCTATTCCCAATAAATGTTATTTTGTTAAGTCCACATCTACTTTTTCCAAATTTTTTACTAGTACCTGCGAAAGCAGCAAAAAATTTAACACTAATAAATAAGGAACTTAGGAAAACATGGGCGTAGACGGAAATTCCATATCAAAAACTGATTTTGAATAAGTAGGTAAATTAACTTTACGAGTAATACAATCAAACAGTACGAAACCGTACCTACCATTATCAACAATTTTGACGAAAATTCCAATACAATTTTAAATCTTTCAAATGCTCTCTTGCAGATATGGCTCAACCGAATTGAACAAAAATTGACCCTTGGATAGAGATTTAAAATATCTCTCGAACAAGGTGTAATAACCCTAAATTTAAAAAAATATAAGGAGAAGAGCAGGAGGTTGAAAGGGGGATGAAAAATTTAATGTAAAAAATAGATTTTAAAAATAGAAATCGACTTGTCGGAGTATTTTTTTAAATATATTTCTATTATGGAGATTCGGATTTCATTCCATCATAGGTTTCCGCACTGTATAGGTACCCATACATGTATTTCGACTCCGATGACAACATATGTTTTGGTTAATTTCTGCAGAAGTTATGAGACCCCTATTTCAAAGAACAGAGTAAATATTATTGAATAAAATGAATATTTTTTTAATACTAATATAATAATAATATTAATATCAATCATTTCAGCAGATTCTGAAGGCAATAAAAAAGTAATAGCTTTATTTTGGTGGGAGTAAAACATAAACATAAAAGTTTTGAATATGCGTAAAACACCCCAAGTGATTGAATCGATTGTTTATCACTTCATAATAATGTCTGTCAGATTTCTCACATTCATTCATTTGTGTAACCTAGCGTAAGCATAAAATTATTTGTCATAAGTTTATATCATTTATTTCGACCTAAACCTCCAGTCTTCTGAAAAGTATAAATAATGTAGGAATTTTTAAAATGAAATGTTTGTCAAATCAAAGGTATGAGCAAAACTACGTTGTGATTCCTTCGAGACAACCCGAGGAATCCTTCTATGAAAAAAAAACCTACTCAGAATTTCTTGCGCCCCAGAGAACTTTGTACATGACCAGTTACAAACAACATGTCATACATATGACATTACTAGTGCATAAGAACCATTGTCAAAATGACAAATATTCGAAAGACTCTACTGAATTTGTTGAATTCCTACAAAAATACTGAATATTGTACCCCAGTGGATTTCATAGAAGATCAACTGAAGGAAGAAAAACTCAGCTTCGATAATGATGTAGTAGATCAGTTCATCAAACTGATTCAACATGAAGGATTTCTAAAGAGTATCGTAAAAAAATTCGACTCCCTCCACAAACACAGGACTTTCAATGAAAACAGTGTGGAAGTTTTTATATTTTTCGTCATCTTCCTTCTGGATGAAACAAATTTCCAGAATCTACTCCACCCATCAGTTCACCACCTGAAGAGTCTTTTATATTTTCTTTCTTCGGAAGAACATTATGAATTTATCGCAAAAAGCGCTAGTAAGTTTTTTGAAAATGAATACGTTGTCAATGTTATTATGTGTCCCCTTTTAAATAAAGCGAAGGTATTGAAAACACTGGGGAAATATATCCAGGAACAAGAAAACATTAAAATCCCCAAATTGCATGTCACCAAGCCTGTGGAATTCAATTTGAAAAAATGGCCCAAGGAAATTCCTCCTCCACCACTAAACACACCAAATGATAAAGAAGGAATACCTCCAGTAGGAAGAGTTCCGAAAACAAATTGGTTTCCAGACTTGAGCATACAGAACAGTTTGAAAAAAGATCACATAAAAAACCTGCTCAAGGCGAAGAAACTTCTAGATCAAGCCATGAAAATGTCTAAACATCTCACCAGACCCAGGAAAATAGAAACTGATATATCTACCGAGCCTGTTGTGATCAAACCAAAAAAAGTCCCCAATACACTGAAAAAAGAAGTTGAAATAAAAGGAAATATCACTACAACACTCAGAGAAGCAGCCCTCCTCATGAAAGAACAAGAAGACGAAATCAGCAGAATTGAAGAGATCATCAAAGGCGGTTACAACATGCAGAAAATCGAAGAAATCGAATTGGAGGATAGAAGAAGAGATAATCAAAAGGCGATGGAGGATATCCAGAAAAAACACTTGAAGGGACTCATAACATTCGAGGAAGCGATACTAGCGAAGAAGAAATTATTGGAGCTGAACAGGATGAAAACCTCGGAGATGAAAGTCATGAAGATTGATTTAGCTGAAAAACTGGATAAATGGAGGCAGGAGGAACAAGAAAAAGTGAAAGCTCAGGTTAGAAATCCATTCATTTGGAAAGATGATGTTGAATTATCTTAACAACCCAGTGAAATTCATAATGTATCCTGACATATCGGAGGAAACTGAACCTTAATTTTCTATGTCTTTGTTCAAGTCTATCTCCAGAAAACACCGGAAGTGTTCTTTACTGGAGTTCTACAAAAACTCCTAATGGAATTTTGTTTTCCATTCAGAGTGGTCAGGCGATAGACAACCTCCATTTCATTCGAATGCAAATTACATAAGCATACATTATTTTTTGGAAAAATAACATAACAAGGGCATTTACGATACTTTAGCCTAAATGACATCAAATTTGAATAATATTGGACATTCTATAAGACCAAAGGAAGTATGAAGTCGAGAGGGGTAATCGCTCGCCGCTTTATTCTTCCGTTGGCTTCATTCCTGGAACCAATAAAAAAAATAGATTTTGTAAATCGATATGAGTTCTGTGCCCCTTGCTAGGCTATTCTTCAGGAAAATCATGCATATGGGTGTATTAACCTTTTCACTGCGTGAACTGGATATCTACGTAAAATAATTTCGTGTTCGTAACGGGAACCGGATAAATACGCGGGACCTTTTTGTGCGTTAACTGCGGGTACCGGCTGAGTACGCGATTTTTATTGTATTTCGTGTTGCCATAGACGGTAATTTGTTTCTGGCCGAGACGTTGAAAAAATGTTTCAAAACTCTTGTGCTTCACTGCGAGAGCCGTATGAATCAGCATTTTGTTTGTTTGTTTGTCAGGCACGAACTCCGAGACATTGTTTCCCGAATTTATGTATTCTCTTATTAGATCGGCTTGCTACAACAGTAACGTTTCGTTGGGACCTGAGCCTGCAAGTATTTTGGTTTTCAGGTGAATAAGTTAGTGTATCTTTTTGTTATTCCATATTTTTATATAATAAAAATAAGCGCACAGTTGAACTAGTGAAGAATTAAATGCAGGTTATTAGATAATTTTCACTGACCTAACATCGAAAAACATGGCTCGCGAAAATAAATATTCAAACGAACAGAAATTTCAAGAACTTTTGATGAAAAGCGACAATGAATTTGAGCTAAGTAAATCTAATAAATTTTTATATATTCTTGAGTGTATATTTCT
Organism: Gonioctena quinquepunctata; assembly: GCA_018342105.1. Lineage (NCBI taxonomy): Eukaryota > Metazoa > Arthropoda > Insecta > Coleoptera > Chrysomelidae > Gonioctena > Gonioctena quinquepunctata. The sequence continues at coordinate 248,585 of JAFIRS010001397.1, forward strand.
TTCGGAAAGAGTGGATTCCAATTAGTTCATTGTGGTGAATTTGGATTATTTTTATCATACCTATACTTGTTATCAAATAGAAATATATTTGTTATTTATCCTTGAGTGTATCTTGGAAATTGAGAAAGTTAATTCTGAAAAATTTCCATTGATCGTAACCTCCACTTTTGACAAGACATTCGATCCCTAAAAATTTCGTGTAGTTTACTGTTTCTTCATTTCCAAATAGAGTATAGTTAGTAATTTTCCACTTATTCATGGCGAAAATAACAGCCAGTCAAGATTATAGTCGCCCCTAGAAAATTGTGAGTACGGCTCTGGATAAATATGTCGTTTCACTGCGGTAACCTTATAAGTATGCGAGATTATTCCTTCATCTGATTGCGGTAACCGTGTTGATCAGCCCCAGCTCTCAACAGCCGTTTGGGAGTCGAAGTTGCATATAAAGCTATCCGCAATGGAAAGGTTAAACATTTAAAGACCAGAGGTGGCAGTACAGGTCAATTAACGCTTTTCCACTCTTAGCAGTAAGCTGTATCAGAAAGTAGTAGCAACTTTGTCATTGGAACACCCCCTATATCATATGAATTTTGGAATCCTTATAGGATTCCTCATAACTTTTCCTGATGATTCCCCATTCCATTCTGTGGCAGTTTTCACGATAAGAATAATTTTGTAAATTTTTTGTGCAAAACCTGAACATTGAAAAATAATGATTTTTTCACAATGCAAATTTGCAAACGATTGCAATTTTGATAAGAGCTGCATAGGACCATCATCACGTTGAACGCCTTGTGAGTTATATCTAACTCACACTGCATTTGTATTTAGGGTTAGGTGAGTTAACTATAACTCCAACCATACATTAGATTTCGCACTCTCTGAAACAAATACGCTTCACAGTTACCATTGTGAATGCCGGCTCTTTCTTCGTGTCCCCAGGAACGGATTATCAAAATTAGCTCACTTTTTTTTTAAACCCATTCTGGAGAGTCATTGAAATCAGTACGCAATTTCAGATGATGGAAACTTTATTCTAAAAAATAATGAAAACAAATGAAATTTTCTAGCATTCAGACTGAATAATATAACATACATTATATAAACGTAATCAGCAATGTGATGGTAATTACCATTTGATTTTTATGGCTTTGTGTTCCATAAAAAAATTATTACTCGCAACCTTCAGATTTATAAGGTGTCTGTTAAAATTTTTTCATTGCATGTTCTCTTCTATGTTCCGCTTTCATAATCTCATAGCAAAATGTACATCTTCTAGCGAAGTTACTTTTTTCGGGGAACATTTTTTTTGACTTTCTATTTCTACTTGCTGCTGAATTTTTGTTCCAAGTAGATAGTTTGATACTCCTCTGAATTTTGTTATCTGCATTTTCTTTATGGTTATGAATAAAACAGAACTGCTGTCCGCATGAATTATATTGAAATGATGACTCCGTGTTTGATACCTGTTCCTGATTTAGTTATTCTTGAATAATATTTAGGTATACCGAATGCTGTCATAATTTTTTCGGCGTGGTCACATTGAAAATAAATATAATGGATAACGCTTGGCAATGCTGTAATTCTCCAGCGCTTTCGGTGATGGTTCAGAACTTGTTACGTCACATCTTGGCGCGGTTTCCCCATTGTTCAAAAAAAACTACCAACCACTTTTTTATCGTTTTGGAGATTGGCAGCATTGCTAAATATACAGAAGGAAATTTTTGTAGATTGAAACATGAATGGGCGTGACTGCGTGAGTCAGATGCAATAGTCGTGGCTCAAGAACGTTATTCTGGTCTTGGTGCTCTGTGAGTTGCATGGAACTCTCGGATGTAGACATGAAAAAAAAAACATCCATATTACAAATTTCCAGGAGAATTTAGGATTCCAGTGCATTTTCAACATATATCGATAAAAAAAAGTATGTGGCCCCAAATGTTTTTTTTCTCTCATTTGACGGTCAATGTGTTAAGTATTCTGCCGATTCCGTTTCAACATACAGGAAGGCTCAGAAGTAAGTTCCTCCTGGAGACTTATGAAAATGACTGAAACTCAGTTTTTTTATGGAAAACCCTGTATATCATTACTTATTTGGAAAGCAGTAACATTTTTCTATTTAATATTGTATACTTTCCCTATGATAATTTATGTTATTATATCGTCTTCAATATAATAATTATTGGATAGTGATTCAGATAGTAGGCAGAACTGTCATATTATTCCTTCATTGTCATCCTGAATCCAATGTGTGGAAGTACTATGGCAGAAAATAATAACTCAAATGGATTTATTCATCATTTATAGTTAAAGTAACAGAAATATCAGCAGAACATCCAGAGAGTTCAATGAAAAGTATCCTGATTCACCTCGAATTAATTTGAGTAGATTCATTATATTGAATAGAAATTTTGAAATGCTTGGATCATCTTTGAAAGCAACAAGAAACCCTGCCTAGACCTGTGACAGATGGGTCCATGAAACTGGCTTCATAGATCCCCTGATCTTACACCCCTAGACTTTTATTTGTGGGGTCAACACGAGGGAAGAATAAGAACATCGAGTGACTCGACCGTTTCAGGAATTACATCTAAATGAATTTCGGAGAGCCACAATAGATTCCGATTATTTTCGCATAAGAAAGTGTTTGTAAACTTAAGATCAACATTTTGAACATTTATTGAAATGATTCAGCACCGTTATATCTTTCCATATTCATCAATACACATGTTCGACGTTGATACTTTTGCATGTCATGAGTGTCACAGCTTTCCATGAGTCTCTGGAAGGAACTTACTTTTGAGCCTCCCTGTATGCTGAAACTGAGATCCGATTCATCGGCAGAGTATTGGATGGTCTTTTATTTATTGAGTAACAAACATTATTAGCACAATTACTACTACACATAACTCAAAATCTTCTATCACCTGTGGTAATGTAAAAATATAAATGCCTACATAGATTATAACACATCCAAGAACAATTTGTTGAGAGTGTACTATCACCACAGAAATGGAAATTGGTACTCGTTTCTATGTCGCTAGAAAATAATAAGAGTAAATTCTTAAACGAAAAGGTAGTGGATTCATATAATCATTTATTAAGTTGGCGTCTTTATTGAAAAGATATTATTTTCGAAACTTCCCTTTTAAACTTAGATATTTTATTTGGAACATACCATAATGAGTATTTTTGAAAAACTCATTGTAAAGTGAACACATACACAATTGGAGTTGAAAATATTTTGCCTCACTCGCACGCCTCGGAACGGAATAGAAAAACATTTTTCCAGGCAAATAGGTACATTATATTCTGTTGTTGATCAAATTGTTTAGAAAGATCAAGTTACCCTGTTCTCGACGCATTTCTAGTTTAACAATATAAAATTCAGTTCGGATGACTTCAAAAAATGTGGGTTAACTCCATGGACTTTATATTATAATACAAGAATTTTATAAAATAGTTCAGAACCAATTCCAGCGTTTTTTAAGGCTATCTTTAGTGGAATCCCAAATCACCGATGCATATTCTAACCTGCTACGCACTAAGGATTCAAAAAGAGTTTAAATACACTAAACATCATGAAAATCTGAAGTAGCCCTTTTAACGAATGCGAGTAATTTCTTAGCCTTTTTTGAGATATATTCAACATGTGCATCAAACTCCAAATCAGATTTGAATAGTACCCCCAAATCCTTGATAATGTTTTCTCTGACCATGATGTGTCCCAGTAGAGAATGTATGAAATTAAGCGGATTTTTTATAATCGAATGAGTAATAATTTTGCATTTTCTTTTTTGAGGTCCACTCATATATCTGTCAAGATCATTTTGGAGTATTGAGTAGTCATTAACATCTCTTATTACTTTGAACTCCCCAAAATCATCGGCATATAATGAAAATTTTGATTCAACTACTAAAGGGAGATTGTTTAAGAAGATTAGGAAAAGAACGGCCCTAAATTCGATCCTTGCGGTACTCCAGACCTCTTATTCAGCTATGACCGAAATTGCTATATTTTGTAAATTTGCATTGTGAAAAACCGTTATTTTTCAATACCTGACCATTTGCACAAAAATTTGTCAAAATAATTTTTATCGGGAAAACTGTCAAAGATAGGTATAGGGAATTATCCAAGAAAGTTATTAGGAATATTATGAGAATTCCAAAAATGATATAATACACAGGATGTTCCATTTGAAATAACAAAGTAGCTACTACTTTCTGATACAAGCGGTAACACTGTATTGATGAACATATTCTAAACGGATACAGCGTGTTTGATTATCTATGATCACGAATTTTCGAAATGATCTGTCTTTCCGTTCTAAAGATATTTCCAATGTTCCATCCACCGTGAAACACCCTCTATAGACATTTTTATAAATGGGTCAGATATAGAAGGTTATTTTTATTGTATCTTTAAAAATGCATTTTTTGGTTATTTGTACGGAAAATATTTAATACCTTGATTTTGAATTCTCATTTTAGGATTAAACTATTTTTCATTAGAATACAAAATAAATTATTTTCTCTCATTCTCTCCTTTTCCATGGAAATCTGAACGGTACTTTTTGTAAAATACGACGAAAGCTGTGACTTCTCATAGGGCTCAATGTTAATGTATTAAATTACAAATACTAATATATTTTTGCTGGTTCTCTATAGCTCTTCTATTTCGAATGATATTAATCGATTCGCCAATTCCTAAATTTCATCGAAATATATATCTGCAGGTAGAGAAATGCCAGAAATCCAAACAAGACATGAAAGAATCAGAGAAGAAACTTCTCGAGAAAAAGCAAACCGAAGTAAGAATACAACAATTCGAAACCAAGGAACTCTTGAAGAAATCCGGAGAGAAAAAAGCCAAGGAACTCGCCCGAAAAATGGAGCTCATCCAGGAGATCAGAAGCCTTCACGAGTTAACTATGAGACTCAATGAGTCCAAAAAGGAATTTGACCCTACGGAAACTCCGAATCTTGGTCTTTTGTGCGAAATGTCCATCGCGGAGCTCCATGAGCGACTTTTCATTGCGAAAATGACCATGCAGAAAGAGCTCGAAGAAAGAAGACGGTGCATTGTGAAGAAAAAAATGCAGCAGCAGATAATGATTCAGAATGTGAAGGATTTCATTTCGCAAACGCGGAAAATGTCAAAGCCGAGTTCGATGCCAATTTTTACTCCGGATTTAGAACAGAGTGCTGATTTAGTCGAACTGAGAAAGCGTTTGGAGGAGAAAAGAAATTTGAGAATGAAAACATGATATTTATACATATTTCAAATCTACAGCGCCCACCATTCAATCAATTTTATAAAGAAAATCCTAATAAAAATCTCTTTATATTCTCAAATTCCTGATTACCTCATCGACATTTACTTCTTATGTATTATATAGGTACCCTATGATGTGTATGTTTTGCAATTTGTAGTAAGATGCAGATATTTTCAACAAAAATGAATTTTTCTGTGAAACTGATAATGAAAATTGTTTCCTATAATGCGTATCTTATGGTGAACACGATTTTAGTCTTTAATACGGGTTCAGTAAAATGTTTTAGATCACGCTGACTATTCACATTCATTTCAATACGTATTCAAATCAAGAATGTATTTTTACAAGATTATATTTAACTTGCTTCGTTCGTATATCATTCGTTCGTTCTTTCATTCGTTCGTTCTGTCATTCTTCACGGTTCAAAATTTGTAATCCATTTTTGGAGAACTTGCCGACATCCGATTGAGCTGAAATTTGGCAGGTGTTCAGAATTCCGGTGAATATGCATCATGAAATTTTTGTTAGAGAAAAAAAAACAAAATGGCTGCTCCAAAATGGCGGAGGAGATTTGTAATTATGGTCCGATTTGATTCAGAATTGATATATAGGGATTTACGGGGTCGGAGATTATTAATTTTTTGTCGAAATTCATCAATTTGAGATGGCGGCTCCAAGATGGCAAAAGAGTTTTGTGATTATGGTCCGATTTGATTCAAAATTGGTATGTGGTTGTTATCGGTGTCGGAAATTATGAATTTTTTGTCAAAGTTCACAAATTCAAGATGGTGTATAAGTTTAGTAATTATGGCCCGATTCGATTCAAAATTGGTATGTCGGGGTTTTTGGGGTCGGAGATTATGAATTTAGTCAAAGATTATTGATTTTAGTTAAAATTCATGAATTGAACATGACAACTGCAAGATGGCGGACGAGTCAATCTTCAGATAATCTCCTCACTGAAGGACTAGATACCCCAGAACTTACAGGAGGAAATGGCCTCAAAATAACGATGCCTCAACAAAAATGCATAGATTAAGAGACGCACTAAAAAGCACAAACTAAAATAATTAATAAAAAAACTTTTTAAAAACAAGCTTTCATTCAAATGAACTGAAAAATTAAAAAAAATGCTTTGGATGTGTGACGTAGGTTATTTCGCGAGTTAAAAATTCAAACGTTTGTCGCTTTTGTATTCAAACTGAAAACTTTGGGCGGCAAGCTCTTGAATCTATAACCCACGGAATAACCGTGCATTTGAATAAAAGCTTGTCTTTAAAAAGTTTTTTTATTATTTAATTCAATTTCAATGATTTTTTATTTTGGGGCTAAGAGATTATTACAACTTAACATGAATGTATGTGAGTTTGCATGCAGTATTCTGATTTGATTTCGGAATTTTTCAGATAGGTTGAAATTGAAGCACGGATGGCTTTCTGGGACAAAAACTGTCGGTTCCAAATCGTAAAACTTCTCTGCTCTATCTAGTAACCGACATCGTGATTTCTCTATATTATCATGAAATAATGCGCTACAGATCAATAGTCGAAATATTCAATTATTTATTTTCCTGTATACAAAGTAATATAATAGAATTATGGGGCTCCCAATAAGGAATGAAATCACATGTGGAACTGGGTATTTTTTACGGAATCAGATATTTTTTATAAACCCGAAGTAAAAGGGAGTTGATGAGCTGTGTAGAGTGTTCCATTAACGAATTTGGCGTTGGCTTATTACACCTTGGTGGAACAATTTCGGAAAAGGGTCCAAAATAGTATTCATGAGGTTCAAGAACTAAAAAAAATTATATGACCACGATCACCTTGTTGGCACACCAAGTACCTATAGGTCTGTACATTTGCAAGTGAGATAGGAAGTTTGCGATATTGTTTATTAAAATATGTATCGCTCGTTGATGATCAAAAGTCATTCGGTCATTCTGATTTGAGTCATTGAATGAAAAAATCCATGATATCCACAAAATTACCCCATCCTCATGGATACTCGTCAAAAATTATATAAAGGAGTTATATGTGAACATATTTCATCTTTGAAACTAGGTTTTGTAAAGTTTATTTCCTCGTAGATGTCGGGTTTTCCTCCGCGTATTGCTCTATTGGTCCTCTAAAGATCCGATATCACGTCGTTTCGGCAAAATCATATTTGCCATCTTCAGGTAATGTCTCGTTGACGATATAAATATATATATATATATATATATACTTTTTCGTTAGTATTACTATCTACTTCTTCTTGTTCTGGTGAAAACTAAAAGATTATTGCATGGTGTAGTGTTACATCACCCTAAACTATGAAAACTGTATATATTTTGTATTTATTGGAGAAAATATAAACACCGAAGGAAATCTTACGACATCTGAAAATAGAGAATGTTTGACAGAAAACATTGTTTGAAAAAAAACGCATATTCAACTTTCTTGAAGTATCGTGGAGTAATAATTACGAACAACAACAATGAGCAGCTTATGCTATGTTTTGAAAAAATAAGTGTTCAAATATCTGTCTTAAACATCAAATAAATGTTGAATTCATATAAAAAAAGAACTTTTGACAAAATCATAAATAACTACAATTATTTATATCTCCACCCCTCATATCCCAGAGAATCAAAAGAGTAAGGGAATTTTATTGGCAATTGTAGGGGAAAAAAGTTGAAAAAGAGAAATTAACTGCTTAATCAACCATGTTCTGTATTGATGTGTATCAAATAAAAACTCATTTAATGTTGAAAATATATGAGCAAAAACAAGAAAAATAGTCGTTTAACAAAGAAAGTGATTCAAAAAGTGAAAAATCAAGAAACCAAAATATTAGACAGAAAGCAGTTATGCAAAATACTTTCTGGATATTCTTGAATCTTTATCTTCCTTTGATTCCCTTGTAACATGGCACCCACATCAGAGTGACCTGATTGTTTGTAGCCAGTTGTCTTATGGAGAGTTTGCAGTCCCAAGTCAGTCTAGACTCACAAGTGTGTGACTTAAGAGCTTTTAGTGCTGATTGGCTATCTGATATATAATAATTTATATTTTTGCTCTTCTGGAACCTCTCGCAAGGCATTCCCAGGCGCAAATATCTATAGCATGGATTTCTGCTAAAAACAAATTGGGGCTTTGCCTAGGGGTTTAGATAGCCTAAGACTAGGACTCGTTACTCCCACTCCAGCCCTTTCGCCCATCTTAGATCCATCAGTATACCGAACTGATGCATCCCTCTCTAGTTGAGGCATGGTTCGTTGTACATATGGTGATTGTTCATGGCCACTTCCAAATGCACATCGTATTCGGGCTGGCATACTATTTGATGGTTTGTACCCGGATTCTAGGGAAATATTTCTTCAGATATCCAGTCAGATTTCCAGCTTTCAAGTTTGATGTCTAGTGCAGTCTGAGCCACTCATTGCCGCTTCCTCCATTGCACACGAGTGCAGTGGCGGAAGGTTCAGCATTACCTCCAATGCTGCAGTGAGACATGTGAATATTGTCCGTGTGATTCCCTGGTAGACTAACCGCTTCATTTTTGGCAGCTTGATTTGTTCCGAGTACTGTTGGATTTTTGGCCACCATACTAATGATGAATAAGTGACCATTGGTTTGATGATCGTTTGGTATGACAAATATATCATTTCTGGCTTCAAACCCCACGTCATCTCAAACACTATGTGGCACGTCCAGGTTGCCGCTGTAGCCTTGGAGAGAATGAGGTTGTCTTTGGTCGATTTGAACGCTAAAATATTTGACTTATCTGGGAAAAGTTAGTGAGTTTCATTCAGTGTCAAAGTTTTAATTTTTCCACTTTCTACTCCTTGTGAATTGAACTAGCACTGTTTTGCTAGGATTTACATTCAGTCCTTCCTTCGCGTACCAACTTCCGATTATGTTCGGGGCTGTCTGCATGCGATTGGATATTATACCGTCATGCTTGCCCACAATAATAACGACCAGGTCATGGCGTAACCTGGACTCGTTATTCCAGATTCATGTAGTTTTACTTTCAGATTATCCCAGTCAATGACCACACCAAGGGCGATAGAACTCCCCTTGGAGACAACTTTTTTCCGCTTTGGCCGAGTATGTCTTGGCCAAGCATTGTAGAGCATCAATTGTAGATTTGCCTGCTTGATAGGCGAACTGTATTTTTTTGAAGCGATATGTCCAAGATCACCTCAGTCATTTATTTTAAATTAATTTTCTTGGTAAATCTGGGTAGTCAATGTTTTTTTTTCAGAATTCCTGCCATGAATTGATTATTAAAGGGGTGGTTGATTCTCTTAAAATTGGAAAACTTGCGGAATATTTAATTACATGTAGGTCTATTTGATAATTATTCCTACTTCGCTCTAAGATATTGAAGAATGTGTTTTACAGAATAAACGCTTTCTTTGGCTAATCGAAATGAGGAAATTTAGTATAAGAGAAAATGCTCGTTTTTCTAAATGATCTTCTTCAATTCATCTTTTCTTGTTTTCCAGGTGAATGGAGGTTCTCCAGCTGAACGGTCCGGCCTCATCGCTGGAGATTCAGTGATAAAAATCAACAATACAGACGTATTCAATCTGAGGCACAAAGATGCACAGGATGTCGTTGTGAGGGCTGGGAACTGCTTCGATATCACGATCCAGAGGTAAGAGTTTTCCTTTGGGATATATTTTATCGAAATAAACAACATTTATTTCCTAACGCTTATTGATAATCTCTTCAGGAAAGGTTTGTGAGTTTGGAAATAATTTATTTTACAAAGAATGTTTTGCGTTTACTAACCTGGTAGACAGAAGTGAACTTCTATTGTATTCAATAAACATGAAATTATTTCGTTGGCTTTTTGAAAATATGGTCGATGCTGATTGTTCAACAAATATCGAGCGGTATTTGAGGAGAGAATCACTAATATTTTTCAACTAGATGCTATATGAATTGGAGTTTTAAGAATTTTCGAAGAATACTTACTGAAAAATCAATAATGGAATACATAAGTTGATCAAAAATTGAAATTGATGAATAAGAAATATCCCTGAAATTCACTAAATATTGAATTTGTTTCATATATCTTTGATTCTCGTTATATATAAATTATTTCCCCTATTTCTGAAAACACAAACACGTATTCTTTTATTTGTTACAAATACCTCAAATATAAATTTTCATGACCCAAACATGGAAACTAACGGAACCCCTATACAAATTTGCAATTCCCATTTCATCCCTTCAGAGGTTGAATTTACAAAAACACCAAAACACGTATTTCTTCATTTGTAACAAAACCTCAAATATCCATTTTTATGAACCCAACTCTAAAAAATCGAAGATACTCCTATAAAAACTTTCAACCCCCCATTTTACCTTTTGGGGTTAAAATTTCAAAAACTGAAATTTGAAAATAAAAGCCCAAACACCAATTTCCATGACTCTAACTCCAAAACTAACGGTACTTTCACTTTCACCCCCTTCTCATCCATCTTTTCACCCCTTCAGGCATATAATATCGAAAACCTTTCTTAGTGGTTATCTATGGCATCATAGGAATATGCCGTCCAAATTTAAACTTTTTAGGTTCAGCGGTTCGGTCGTTGAATCGTATGTCACTCAGTCAGTCAATCAGTGAGTCAATCAGTCAGTCAGTCAGTGAGCGAGCCAGTCAGCCAATCAGTGAGTCATTTTGTCAGGACATGTAATTATATATTTCTACTACTTTCCAATATTTGAGTATTACCGAATTAAAAATCATATCATTTGGTTTGAAGATACCTGAAGACGTGTCAAAAATGAGTATTCCATCACTAAAAACTGAGTTTTAATCAATATGAATGTGAATTCATGAAAAAAATACATGGTTTTTCGAAGAGGAGTTGAATGGAATATCCCAAGAAAACTCATATAATTTTCATTATTTTTCGAATAGATATGTTTTGATTTCAAAATGTAGTACAGTTAAACAATTCGTTTTGTGAAATAAAACATATTTTTATCAATAACTTGATAATTGCTAAAGATTTTAATACAAATTGAAAATGATATAGAAAACACAGGTTATAAATTGTAAAATAACATATTTTTTTAAGAGATTTTTGAGTGTTTTTTTTGTCATGTGTAATAAAGAAGTGCAGTGCCAAAATATTCCCCGAATCAATATTTCTTCAGTACACTTCTTCTGGTTCGATGTCAAATTTCACTGAAACTCACTATCAGCATATAGTTTGACCTCCACATTATTGATCAACGGTCATTAATATCATATGGAGATTCGCGAAATCCATTGTTGTTTTGATTTGAATGACAAAGGTCATGTGTATTTTCAGTTTTTTCCTGTTGGCATAATTAACTGAATTTTTGTATATCGTAATATTATTTAGGTTTGGTAATTTTTTGAAAGCACTTATGTGATCAATAATAGCGAAGGAAATCGACCGATGAGGGCGCCACCGTTTTCTGCAAATGGCGGCAAAGAAAAGTTATCAGCAATATTTGAATGCTGTGTTTACATTTTTACTTGTGCGTTTGAAAACATTTAATAACATTTTGTATAGTATTCACACAGCAAGTCGTGAAAATAACCCAAGAGTTATATGGCGGAAATATAAACATCACTTCTCTTAACAGTTCAGTTAATCTCCAATAGGGGTCGTATCGGGATGAATAATCCTCCTATTGAATCTCCCAATATTTTGGCTTGGATAGGAAATTACATTTCGGGTATTTCTCTTTAATAAAAATGTTTTTTTTTTTAATTTCGAATTGTTTTCAGAATTTTCCAATATATTTATAGTATTTGAAATACTATCGGATTAGATTTAATCTTCATAGCTAGGTTGGAGGTACTAATATAAGCATATGATCTATACAACCTTCGCAAGGATGCCACCTCCCCAAAAAATATTCAAACAGTAGATGCGAAATCTCGTTAGAGTATATGCGACTAGGATATACCCATTTGCCGATTCTATGGAGAAGCGTTTTGTGTATTTTTCAGTTTCACTTTTCAATTTTTAGTACAGATCTTTGGAAGTAGAAATGGAGATCCGCTTTCGGTCTCTCCATAACTGATAGAATCGAAAAGTAATTTCTAAAACTCAGTTTTTCCCAAATAAATTTAAAAATAAAAAATCAATGTTTTTTTTAACATTTCATTCAGCAGGTAATTCCGTAATTTTGCCCCAATTCAACCTTTCTGTATCTCATATGGTTTTCGAGATCCTAATGCATTCAGGTGGGTCACCCACTATAACTAATAACTTAACGATTATTATATCTTGACTTCAGACAACTATAAAATAACCTGACAGAGTTGGCTCTTCCAATAATAAATGCAATGACTTATTTTGATTAGAGCTCTGGGGCTCCGAAGCCATAGGTGCTTTATTCTGCCTTTATTTAAAGTATTTTATAGACAAATATGAATTAATCTCTGATTGTGAGGTGAAAATCATTTTTCGTGTATCCTGCCACAAAACTCAGGACCGGTCCTGGGTCCTCGAGTAGCACACCGAAATAATTGATCGAGTGCCCAAATCGATGATAAATCTGTTTATTTTCGTTTCACCTCCACCTATTTTTTATTTCAGAGGAGGGTCGACGTGGAAGCCATCAGTAATTCCTACGGGACAGTTTTCGACTCCAACGCCTAATATAAACAACATCAGTCCAGTTACGAAAACTTCTCTGGCTTCGCAAAAAACAGAAAATATTGGTGCTATCGGTACTGGTCACAATCTAGCTGCCAAACCTTTCAGTCCACAGGTGAGTAAGAGTACCTTTATCCGTTTTTTTGTTATGTAATTTCCGCGGTGTTCTGAAATATTGACATCAAGTTATCTCACTCTTACTACGTCATCGACATGATCCGTGGGGTATATTTTTGCTATATATCTGAAAAATATTTGAGGTTTGTTCATTTATTCTAATCTTATGTTTTTCCTGTAGGATTTGTAAATAAATATACATATACAGTGCGAGTTTCTAACTTGGAATAAATTCAGTAACTCAAAGACAGTTGTTTTGTTGGAAATATGCACGGACAGGTCGATTTTTATTTTGAATTGCGCTCGTTTTTATGTAAGAAAATGTTATACAGCGTGTCTCGAATTTGAGAGATGACGTCATCGACTATTTTTTAAATAGCAATTCTAATTTTTTTATGACTATTCTTGAAAGTTATAGTAAGTTACACATGCGTATCGAATGTAAATTTTTTATTCCTTGTCGTTTGACAGATATTCAACAAACATCAACTAATTCGAAAATGAGATTCACCTGATCTATCTGATATCAACTCAAATATGTTTCTTCAATAAATGCTCAAAATGTTGTCCATTAACTAACTGACAATATCATAAACGGAATTTAAACTCGATTTGAACATTTCTAATTACTTGGGAGGAAATTAGTCTACACTCCTGTCGTATTCGTTCTTGTAACTACTCAATGTTTTTCGGTTTGGTGTTTAAAACCTTGCTTTCCAAGTACCCCCATAAGAAATAGTCCATAGGTGTTAAATCCGGAGATCTGGGAGGCCATTCAACAGCTCCTCTTCTACCAATCCATCTGCCTGGAAATACATCATCCAGATACGCACGGACAGGTCTTTCAAAATGGGGAGGCGCACCGTCTTGTTGAAACCATATGTTTCTATTCGAGACATCGGCTTCATCCGGATTAGGAAACAGAGTAGCCGAAGTCGGAACTAGTTCTTCCCGCAAGAGTTCTAAATATCTATCCCCATTGAGATTCCTTTGGAGGAAAATTGGTCCTATTACTCGATTACCAACAATCCCTGTCCAAACATTAACTTTTGCTGTATATTGAGTGTGGCCTTCCGTCATCCAGTGTGGGTTGTTGTCTGCCAAATTACGACAATTTTGGCGATTTACCTCACCATTTACTTAAACGTTGATTCGTCAGAAAACAGGACGTTTTCTATGTTTACAACATTTCTGTTTAGTAGATCGATAATTTCTTCGCAGATTCGGATTCTTCTATCCGGATCATCTTCGGTGAGTTCCTGGAGGATTGTCATTTTATAATGATGAAATGTATGGGTTTTCAGAATCTTCATCACTGAAGACACATGATGATTTTCTTTAACAGAGAGGAGTACATTTATTTCGACATCTTCATTGAGGGCACTCTGACGATGATTCTTTGTTTTTGTTAAATGCCCATTTTCCCGAAACTGTTTTTCAATCTTGCTTATGGTACTCTGCGATATGGGTGGTAAATCAGGATACTTCTCTCTGAATAAATAAATAACTTCATTTTGTGTTCTTGTCCTATCTCCGTAGCCAATCATCATTAAAATTTCAATCTTGTGGGTTTCAGTTAAGTACGCCATTTTGTTAGATTTTTCAACAAACGTCGTTTTTCACAAAACGACAAACTAATAACCTTGGTAAATATCCTCGCTCGATACGATGCTACTTTCCTTACCTGTTTTTATTCAACTTTTTTGTCAACCCAGTTTGACAAAAAATTATAAACACATACTTCTTGACATAAATCAGGGACGGACCTAAGGCAAATTATTGGGGGGGAAATATGGATTTTCTCCCAACATCATAACACAAACACAACACAAAAAAAAAACAACGTTGTTTATGTGGTGTTCAATTCACCTCAGAGTCCCATTGTCAATTCCCAACTTGCCAACATGTGAGGACCGATCTCTTAACTCACCAACTATTGGGGGGGGGGAGGTGCCATGCTTGTCCATTTTTCTTTAAGTGCCTGAATTATTTCATTGAGTCACATTCCTTCATTTCTCGCATTGATTGATGTTTGTTAGATATCTGTCAAACGACAAGGAATACAAATTTGATATTTGGTACGCATGTGTAACCTACTATACCCTTCAAGAATAGTCATAGGAAAATTAGG
Organism: Gonioctena quinquepunctata; assembly: GCA_018342105.1. Lineage (NCBI taxonomy): Eukaryota > Metazoa > Arthropoda > Insecta > Coleoptera > Chrysomelidae > Gonioctena > Gonioctena quinquepunctata. Next base: position 263,751 of record JAFIRS010001397.1, read on the forward strand.
ATTGCCATTTAAAACAATAGTCGTTGACGTCATATCTCAAATTTGAGACACGCTGTATAACATTTTCTTACATAAAAACGAGCGCAATTCAAAATAAAAATCGACGTGTCCGGGCATATTACTAACAAAACAATGTCTTTGAGTTACTGAATTTATTCCAAGTTAGAAACTCGCACTGTATATATATATATATATATATATATATATATATATATATATATATATATATATAAATATAAATATATATTTTATTTGTTGGGTTTTTCTTGGGATTTAGATTCCATCTGGGACACGTTTCAATTAAAAAAAAATATTCTCTACATATACATTTAGTTTGCAAAACGTTTCGCTCCTGGCCTGGAGCTTTATCAATTGTATAAACATTTAGTACTGAAAATGGGAGAGCAAGTACGTACCATAACCTATATGTGGCAATCCGAGTACAGAGGACTGCACATTATTTTAAAAACATTTTGTTTGTATGGGTGCCTTGGGCTTTTTTTCCCATGTACATGATTTCTAGACTTTGGGTGTTGTTTTTAATTTCGTTGGTCTACGTGATTCGTTCGATTTGAGAATGTCGGAGTGTGGTTTGATTGGTTGGTCGAGCCGAGCCTGGTGGATGTGACGTGCTTGTTAGTGTGTGTTTTGACTAGGGTGATCTTTATTTGCGCATGGGTATTAATGATGTTTGTGTGGTTCATAGTATCTAGGGGGAGCGAGGGGTAGTTATTTTTGGGGGTATGGGTTCATATTGGTGTATGTTTGTTATATAACTGTGTGGTATATTTGGCTGAGATTATTTATATCTCGTCTATCATTCATTGCATTTTTGTTCTTTTTTATGTATATCATTTCTTTGATAGCTCTTTTTTCTTGATTCGTTTCTATCGTTAAGATTTTGGTTTCTGGAAAATTGGGGTTGTGGTTGTCTTGTATTATGTGTTTGTTGAGCGCTGTACTTGATTTTTTCAGATATTTATGTCCATTGATTCTATTGCACAATAATTGTGATGTCATACCGATATATTGTTTTTCGCAGTCGTTGCAAGGAATGCTATAGACGAGATTTGATTGTTTAAGTTTTGGGTCCCTGCTTTTGAGAGGGGTGTGTGAATAAATTATAATCAAGATTCAAGAACAATTTCCGATAAATATTTATATATATATATATATATATATATATATATATATATATATATATATATATATATATATATTGTGTGTGTGTGTGTGGGAAATTTATTATCTCTTTTTCAGAGTTTCTGAAGTATCAATAAAATTGATGAAATGATTCATACTTATGAAATATGTACTCTCAACATATATCTGTTACATGATTGTTTTTTATTCCAATATTCTCTATTCAAATAGAACATGTTCATTTTTCATAACAAACTTGTATGTCCAAATTCGGTGTCTCTAATAAGTATATAGTATCTTCATCTTCTTATAATTTTTTACTGTTATGTTCAGCTTTTCTCATAACTTACATTTCGTAAGTACGAATCATTCGAAATTTATCACTAGCTGTATTCCCTAAAAAATGTCTTTTTCCCTATGTTTTTCTTTGTGTTGTTCCATCTAGGTTAGGCTTCTGACACGGCCCGCTTCCCGTTATCCGGGATTATCCCGTTTTCCGTTATCCCCTTATGCCGTTTTCCCGTCATCCAGTTTTCTTGTTATCCCGTTTTCCTCTTATTCCGTTATCCTATTTTCCCCCTATCCCGTTTTCCCGTTATTCTTGTTATCCCGTTTTCTCGTTATACGTTATCCCGTTATCCCGTCATCCTGTATTCCCGTTATCCCTCTAATCTCATGGAAAAAGCACTTTACATTTTTCCCAAATCCAATAACTTTTTTAAAATACCTTTCTTTCCCTAAAAATCTTTTTCGGACTATTACAAAAACAAAAAATGTTTTGTGTTTGATTTGAGTGTTAAATTAAAAAAAGATTTTTGTGTGGACACGCCCGGGGATTGAACTCGGGCTCTCAGGGTTACAAAGCACACGCTCCAACCACTGAGCTACTCGGACCCCTACTGCGAGTTCAGCAGATATTACTTTTGCTGGCCAAATTTCTTGAATTTTCCAATTTCCGGGCAACTTTCGTGATTTTTTTTACGTATCAATCATCCTCGGGCTATTACAAACATTAGAAAAAAGCCCAAATCGGTCCAGCCATGGCGCTTACAAAGAATCGAGATTCAGTTTTATTATATAGATTGTATATATCATTATCAGTTTTATTGTTAATTCAGAGTTCCCCAAGAACTTAAAAAGTGTATGGCAAGCTTGGACAGAATATATATATATATATATATATATATATATATATATATATATATATATATACTAGACAATACTCTCGTGGATACAAGCTACTCTATCCTAGATATCTCTAACATCTTCAGAAATACACTAGATGATTTAATTCCCTGTTATTAGTTAATGACTTGGATCATTCATTTTAGCTGAGCAATGGGAGAAAAAGATAATATTTTCGATATATTTTTTTGGTTTGGTCAACTGTGTAGTGGTTTTGGATCCCACTTGTAAAGTTAAGGTCCCTGCCATCAAAACTCCTTAAGTTCTGCCTTCACGGAAGGTTGCCCTGTGATGTATATTGATTTCAGAAGTGCTTTTGACCAACTTTATTCCAAACATGCCATTGCATCCTAATATGAGCTACCTCAATTTCTTTTCTTCAATGTACATATATATTTATACAAATATCTGAAAGCTCAATTTTTTCCTTCTCGTATTTTTTAGAATGCAATTTCATTATTTTCTCCATTACCTCTGGTACTTTTTCCACAGCAGTATTCAGGGTTTCTTGTTTGATTATTGGGTATGTCACTATTTATTGAAATTTTAATATTTCAATGTATCTATTATTTTTATAGTTTTGAGTTGCAATCTGGTATTATCGTCAAATTTTGATTGTTCCAAATTTTGATTGTTCCAAATTTTTCAATTATTTTTAATGTTTGGAATTGCAATCTATGAATATCGGTAATTTTTTTTATCGAATATGAACTGAATAAATCATATTGTCACTTGATTCTGATGAATTTTCCTTTTAGTTATTTTAAGTCTGGCAATTTTAAGCATTCCAATATAATGTCAAATGTATCATATTCCTAGTGATATAGAATATAATAATAATATATATTTTTTGTTAGATTTCACAATGGAATTGACAAATGGTGACAACAATGAACTTGATAACCCACTAAAATTTTGTTTTTTATATTTCTTATTAATCAAAATTGTACAACTTGAGTTCTCCATGTTTTGGCTTTCTGGATGAATGCAATACAATATGGAAATCATTTACAAGATTGTATGAGGTACAGAACAAATAAATATTCTGAATAATAATATTATATAAATGTTGAATATAAAATTTCAACTTCACAAAACCATCAATAAAAAAAACTTGAGAGGTGTCAAGGGACACCCGGATGGAACGAAGTTCCTTTCGATTAATTAGTGAAGGAATTGTAATAAAATTTTATTTTTCTCAAGTTATAATAATATTTTTGATATATATAATAATAAATATATATATGCACTCTGTCTGTCTATTCTTTCGTACACGTCATAGATGCGCGGGACTTTGTGAACACAACAGAGTGTGTGTATATATATATATATATATATATATATATATATATATGTATACTCTCTCGACTTCGTAAACACAACAGCGTATAGGTTAGAACACGCACGGCTTGCTAAATACATACGCATTGATATTGTAATATTAAAATATAATTTGCTTTTAAATTTATTGAAGTTATGACGCGTACACTTGCTAAACACACAATAATGGAGAGATTAGAACGCGTATGACTTGGTTAGCACAATGGTAAAGAGAGGTTATAATGCGTACTTGCTAAAAATACATAAGCATTTATTATTGTCTGTATAAAATCTCTACTTACCTAACTCCATCAGCAATATCCGGAACTTGTGCAGAAACACTGTCAGAATTCATTATTGTTATTATTTTTTATTATTTATTATGTACAAAAAACCTGTATACACTCAACAAAAATAATCATCGCGACACCACACTGTTCAATGTGAAATAGAAAGACGAAACGAAAATAACTGGCTTGCTTTCTATGAGAGAGAGAGAGAGAGAGACAGACAGACAGAGAAACACGCGCACGCCGCAACCACAGCGAAAGTCTCGTTACAACTTTTGGTCTTAATTTATTCCGTCTAGCCCTCTTTCGCAACGCGCGATAAGGAACTACGTTCCAACAAGACGTTGATAAAACATATTTGGAACTTGATAAACGTGATCAATTGTTTGAGAAAACTAAAAATCAGTTGAATTCGTAAACATGCAAATGGGTTATAATTTTTGTGGATTAAATTTGTATATACCTATAATGAATTATAGAATAGATGGTAATTGTATATTTTCTACAAGATCGTGGGCAATATACCCGCCTATGTTCATGATATAAGCCTTGAGGATATTATCGAAAATATTGTCTGAATTGGCGAGTCTGGAATAATTCTTGTTAATATCTGAAAAAAATTAAGTAGTCTACAATTCAAATAAGTGTGACTTCGTTGTCCTATTTTTTATATATTATTGTTTGGACAATATATTTTTCTTTATAATGTGTATCACGGCTGGTCTTGATAATTTTTAAATCAGTTCCATTTTTGTATGTATGTATGTAATTGTATATGAATATAAATAACCAGCATTAAGAGTACCAGAAATTCACATAGGAAGAGAGTCAAATCCAATTAATTAAATCCTATATCACCTGAGGATGACAAATATGATAGGTATTGCTGAAACGTTATGATTATGATATCCCTATCGTCCTCATTAGAATGGAGGAATTGGATAATTGAGCCTTATGGAAATAATTTTCAACATTAAGTTATTCATTTTAGTAAACTAAGCGTTACGAAAGGTATTTGGCAAGGATTGAACTTCAAAACGGAAATAATGCTCATTGTTTTTATTTATCCCGTGTGTTATATAAGCAATGTTATGTGCCAACTGAGATAACTGCGCCAAACTCTTAACTCATCTTCTTATTGCCACTGTGAGATGTTCTAATTATTGGACTACAACAATTTTCCATTGATAATATTTATAAAACTGCAAAAATATAGAATATCAATCTATGTCACACAATGAATAATTATTTAAATAGAAGAATTATAATAATTGAGTACACCACGTTTATAAAACGAACTGAAAATTATAAAATAATTTCTTCTAGCCCCATACAGATTTATATCCCCATAGAGATTCTAACCCCATATAGATGGTCCTGAAAATTTGTGATTGTGAATTTTTAATAGCAATATTTATAAGATTTCAAACCAAAAACGTGGGGCGCATGCAATAGATTGTTGGTGAAAGTTACAAGAATTATATGGAATTTATGAGTTTTCTCCTGACTCAAGTAAAGTGCAGGCGTTTTTGGATGGCGAAGTAGGCAATAAATCATTGATGAGACGAAATGTATATATTTATATAATTTCGACTTTATCTGCTTATGGAAATGGAAATTAGTGACAGCTGTCGGGCTAGCCCAAATTACACTAAGAGTAACGTATTTGAGAACGCATGTGCGGTGGAAAGATTAGGGTAAAGCAGGTATGTCCGAACTTGATTATCTCAAAATGTAAATTGCCAGGGTCGGATTTGGAATTGTTAAGAGAATAATTGAGGAGAATTCAATAACAGAAGTAAATCGGAATTAGAAAATAGGATTATTAAACTCCGATAACTGTTTTGAAAACGATACTATTTTATAGTTTTATCAGCTACATATTGTAACAAAGTCATCAAGGAATTCCTCAGTGGTTTGCGTCTGAATAATAACTATCTTCTTGAATCCTCATTTAGATTTATTAGAATGGGTAATTTTTGACAATCCAACATTTTTCTCGTTTCCAATTTGTACTAATAAGATTTTGATGTGTTTAATACAATCTGCACATTTGATTACTATCGTTTCGGACATCCATCGTCTTAATGTATTCAAAAGATTTTCACGACGTTTCGAATGCTTGTATCTGCAATCGTCTTCAGGTGAATACTGACAAGTTTAGGTGCTACTTACCAATTTATATGACTGTCGGCGCAATGATGCGTGCAATTCCGCCATGTGCAGCGGTGCGTGTAATTTCGCGCGGTGTGGTGGTGCGTGAAGTTTCGTGCCTCTGCAGCCCGCCAGAAAGAGCAATCAGGGGTTTCCATACGTTCTTGATCTCAACGCTTGGTTGACTAAAGGCGTTATTGGCTTCGATGTAGGCGGCCTCTTTGAACTTTCGTTTTAACCAATGCTCCTCTCTATGTAGAACACTTGCGTCGTCCCATAGAACTCGATGGTGCTCAGTCCAGGCGTGGTCAGCGATTCCCCATTTTGATGTTTCTCCAAGTTGAGTCCATTTCTTGTGCTCATCCGATCTTACCGATAACGGTCTCTTTGTCTCTCAAATGTAGGAATCTCCGCATTCACATGGAACTTCATAAAGGCAATTTTTACTGATTTCATTTTTGTTGTCAGGTTTGGTCTTGGTCAGGAAACTCCGTAAAGTAGCTCTTGATGTTGAACTTGTTTCCGATCCTTCTGTGCTTTGTTGTTGCTCTTCAGATGTTTTCGTTCTCCGGAGTTGTTTCAATACTTCTTCTAGGAGTTTCTTGGGATATCCATTCCGGTGGAGGTCCTCTCTGATGTGGTTTGATTTGGCATCTAGTGACTCCACGTCGTTGCATATGTGCGTTGCTCTCTCGCTCTCTCTACCAATGTTCTCACAATCCCTCTCTTCGTCGAACTCGGATGGTTGGAGCTGTAACTGAGGTAGTGCCCCGTATGTGTCTTCTTTCTGTAGACGGAGGTGCGGATTTCATTGTCTATTCTCTCAACGTTCACATCGAGGAAGAGTAAGGCACTGTTGGTTTCCATTTCCATCGTGAATTTGATCGAATCCCTGATTCTGTTAATTCTGAGGAACGACTCTATCTTGTCATTATATGTTGTGGTGTCCATGATAACCGTGACGTTTCCTGTATCGGCTGGAAAAATCTTTATGGATGAATCCTTTTTAGAATTTTTAGGGCCCTCTGTTCCCCTGCAGTGATGTTACTCCGGGGATTCCTCTCCTTCTCGAGTGTCTCTCTCACTTTCCATCTGAACTCTTCTGCCTGGATGGGATTCATTCTGCTGCTGGTTGACTCTACAGAGCTTACAATGTCCAGGATAGGTATTGTTTTAGGTGCAACTGCAAAGTTAAATCCCTTTTTCTAGCAGGGACTCCTATACTCCTGTAAGTGGTTTAGTTGAGATATTAATAATGGTTTTCTTACCTTTGCTGCTGGTTTGTGTGAGTAGCACCTAAACTTGTCAGTATTCACCCGAAGACGATTGCAGATACAAGCATTCGAAACGTTGTGAAAACCTTTTAAATACATTAAGACGATGGACGTCCAAAACGATAGTAATCAAGTTACCACATCGTCTACAACCTTCAAACAATCTGCACAATTTTACGTTATAAAATGTTTCGCGTTGTGTCCATAGTGGTATGGCGGTAGTCTTAGAATAGAAGGATCCATTTTATAAATCAATTCATTACATTTAAAGGTGCCCTGCGGAATGCGTATATTTTTAGTTTGCTGCCATTGTATGATTTCATCCCTTGGTCGACTGGGAATTTGGATTTTTTTCCAGAAGTCTTGAATGATACCTTGCATTAACCATGATTATCAATGATGAAGTCTCGGTAACAATTGTTCTGCCTTCAACTTTTCTTATAATTCCGAATTCATATTATCCTGGTAATCACCACTTCTCTTCAGTTGAAAATATAAGACCAGCACCATCAATAAATCCATCTTTATTTCCAGCATGAACAATCATGTACTTATCGTTTGACTTTTGAGCTACATTTGTTCCGCTCAGATTTTGCATTATCGTCATGCCAGGTATGCAATGTATTACTTCAATGTTGAAAAATCCACGTTTTCAAGGAAAACTACCTCTGAGGGACTATCACATAGAGCATTTTTCACATATTCTCTCAAAAACTTTACCCGTTTTGATGCAATATCTGGTCTTTCCATTACAGCCCTTCTACCATTATTTGAGAAAATACAACCTAGAACTTTCAAATGTATACCTGAGGTTGTGTTATAGACATCTATAATATGTCTATTTAGTAGTTATTGTCGTAGGTTTTCTCTTGTTACAAACTGTTCATTTTTTATCTTGGTATAAATAACTGTACATATTGCAGATTTAACTCCTTCAGGCAGATCTCATGTTTTGGAAGCTTTTCTCTTTGCAGGGACCTATTAATAATAAAATTGAACCCTTACATTTGGCACTTGTTGTAACAATCAATACGAGATTGTAATGCTATCGAATTCCATCGTAATCCCCATGCGGCAGTTCCAACTTATTCAGTTTACCTGCCACGGGGATTAAGATATTTAGGATAATCCGATACATCGGGTCAACGCGCTAGGAGATCCTAGCTACCGAATCATATCCGCACATCTCTACCGAATTACGGCGTTGTTTTCCATTGGTCCACTATCTAGCAACCCTGCCCCCAGAGTCAAACACCTTGTGGCGAGGCAACGGCGAGCTGTCCTCTTTCCCTGGGTACCCATGTCAACAGAATAATTCCAATATCAGCAAGATTTCTGTCGCATCAACCAGAAAACTCGTGTTACGTTTGAGGGATTTCCGCCGCAATAAACTTTCGCCGTTTGCAACTCGTGTTGACGTATGGCGAGTCACCGACGCATAGGTTTTCGCAGAACCTACTAGGTATGCTACCATGTTATCTGAGAGGGGACCTGAGCTTTGCCCAGAGGTGTCTGGGATCATCACTCCCGACGTCCTAGACACATGGTGGGCCTAGACCCAATGTGAAAAAGGCATTGAAATCGTCCTAGAGCCTAATTTCAATGCCTCAGCTGCACAATAAATAACAGAAATATTTTCAGTGGAAGTCTGTTTTTTAATTTGGAAATACTACAAAACATTTGATACAAGTTCTAAACTTCAGAAAGAGCCATTTTCAAATTTACTTTAAACTGTATCACAAACTCATCACAACAGAAGAAGCAACACAACACACTAGAAGGATCAACACATTCAAAATGAGGCAATTTCCAGGCTAATTTCGAGTCCTCCTCTGTTAAACCATCTGTTTCTGATAGGAAATACATCTTATTGGCCATCCTTCTCTAGTGTAAGTAATTTATCCATAACGTTAGTTGTAGCTTATTCCGGGGCGTATCTGGGCTGAAGTATATCTCAAACGGGTTGAAAGAGCTTAGACATACAGGGTGTTTCCTAACTACGGTAGGAAACTTCAGGGGGTGATTCGTTAGGTCAGTTGCTTCGTTTTTGAGATACAGGGCGTTGAAGTATTAAAAAAAAGGTATTTATAAAATATCCTGAATATCCTGAAACCGATGTGGTTGACATGTGGTACAGCTATTTGAAGCAATAAGGCAATTATTTGGCCCCAAGTAGGTCCAGGGGCGTCTCAGTGGGCACCACAGCCAACAATACTGAGAAAAAAAAAGTACTTTTTTTTGTAGTATTTCATTTTTTCAGATTAAACAACTGAAAATACAACTCTTTGGTCCCTTGTGTTTTATTCATATCAAGCTTCGTTTTCGAGAAAAAAATACTTCAACTTATTCTACAAATTATCTATGGACAACATAAAATACAAACCTAAAGTAAAAAATAAACAATTTCGACCTTAAAGTAAATGAGCAAAATGTCCACCGTCTGATAAAATACACGACTGCAATCGATGTGTCATTGATTGTCTGACACGTTCAAAAATACCTGGAGTATTCCTTATGACATTGCAATTGTCACTTATTCGATTCCTCAAGTCATTCACATGTAGTATGGGGGTTTTTTAAACGAGAGCCTTCAGATGACCACATAAATGGAAATCTAGAGGATTCATATCAGGACTGCGAGCGGGCCAATGTTGAGGTCCTGCACGTCCAATCCAGCGATTAGGGTAGGTGATGTCGAGATGCTGACGAGCAAGAACACTAAAATGAGCTGGAGCTCCGTCGTGCATAAACCACATGTTGCCTCTTACAAGTACGGGTACTTCTTCCAACAAAATGGGTAAATGATTTCGCAAAAAAGCCGTGTAGGATGGACCTGATAATCTTGCTGGTAAAAAAAGGGTCCAATTAGGTAGTCACCAATAATTCCTACCCAAACGTTCAGCGAAAATCGTTGCTGGAAATGACTTTCTCTAATAATGTGGGGATTTTCGTCGGCCCAGAAATGGTTTTTGTGAAAGTTCATAATAGAATCTCGTGAAAAATTTGCCTCATCCGTAAATAAAATATTTGGTGTAAAATTATTATTGTGTGCCATCGTATGAATCAACCACCTGCAAAACATTAATCTTGGGTGAAAATCCCTAGGCAGTAGAGCTTGGACCCGCTGTATGTATTATGGGTATAGGAGGTTTCTTTTTAGAACTTTCCAAACTGTTTTTGGGCTTACTTCAAGCTGCAGTGCAATCTTCCTGGTACTATTTGAAGGATCTTCTTCTATCGCATCAAGTATAGTTCTAGTTCAGGCGTTGTTACAGTTTCTTGTCTTCCACCACTTACATTTTTATTAAAACTTCCAGTTTCACATAATCTTGCATGTAGCGTTCTAAATGTTTTAGCACATGGGCTTACTCTGTTAAGATATCTATCCTGGTAGATTCTCCGTGCTTCTTCCGCATTTCCATTCGCTAATCCATAAATAAAGTGCATGTCAGCCATTTCAGCGTTAGTAAAAGTATTCATGATGGAATCACTGGTAATTGACAACTCTGACTCTTACTGATATGACAATACTATCACTGTCAGCTGGTCTCCATAGCGGGTAATCATGATTGTAGAGTGCCTTCATTTTTCTTGTTCTCGAAAACACACAGGAGGCCAAAAAGTTGTATTTTTACCACGCTTATAAAATATTTTTAGAACCCACGCTTATATTCAAATGCACTGAAAAGGAGAAAATAATTTTATTCCCAGTATTGTTGGCTGTGGTGCCCACTGAGACGCCACTGGACCTACTTAGGGCCAAATAATTGCCTTATTACTTCAAATAGCTGTATCACATTTTAACCACATCGATTTCAGGATATTCAGGATATTTTATAAATACATTTTTTTTATACTTCAACGCCCTGTATCTCAGAAACGAAGCAACTCCGGACATATGTTCATAGGAACCTTTTTTTGTCAAATGACCTAACGAAACACCCCCTGGAGTTTCGTACCGTAGTTAGGAAACACCCTGTATATGTCAGGTCTCACCAATGATGTATTGCCTACTTCGCCGTCCGAAAGCGTTTCAACTGTATATTCATAGCTATTAAAAATTCACAATGCATACATGTCAGTTCGTTTTAAAAACGTGGTACATTATTATTTTTTATTTAAACAATTATTTTCGGCTTTTTAGTCTTGGGTGTGTGAAATTTTGCAATCGATACATCCTGATGATATTATGACACAGATATTTGTGGCAAATTTAAGGTTTATTCCAGTTTCTTTCCACCTGATCATGTCTGATATAGAAAATTGTTATACCTACCTACAAATAATATATCAATCTATTTTTTTTTTTTTAATACAAAGTTGTTGCAAAATTTATACCGACCAGACAAACAAACGAACAGACAGACACGGGGGGGAAATGGTAGTAGTAAGAGAGTAATAATGAAATCATGGTACCTACACATTGCGGTGGTTCTACCCTAATTATAATATGTTTTCTATGCATTCTGAAATAATTTTTACAGTTGAATGGTGCTGTTAATGGTGGTTCAAAGTTAGTCAATAAACAATACAATACACCCGTCAAACTATACTCAGAAGAAAGTATAGCCGAAACTCTTTCTGCGCAAACAGAAGTCCTTTCCACAGGAGCACTAGGGTAAGTGAAAAAAGTGATAGAACACATATTTTACAAGGAATCGCATTATGTCATTCTATCATCGATGTTTTGGTATAATTCAATTTAGGTTTGGTCAAACATAACTTTTTGATCAATATCATTAATCATTTCTGTGCACGACAAATCTCCCATTTTGTGGGAGAAGTTGGCGGGATAAGGAAGAAAGTGGATACATTCACATACTGTCTTTATTCATTTTCATAATTTCTCTTCATTACTGCCCACTTCTATTGTCAATGTTGTTTCTTCTTATTCCAGAGTAAACTTCAAGAAGAACGAGAAGAACTACGATGCTTCAAACAGTGCGGTTCTTCGTATGCTCAAAGAATCAGAAAATGAACCAAAGACACCCGAGGAAGGTAATTCTCGTTAAGATTACATTTTAAAATGATTTCTTATTGATTACAGATAATTGAGATTCATTATCATTATAATTTCATCTTTCTAAGATGCTAGGAAACTCACTAATATAAATACAGGATATTCCAAACTTCATTTCTTCATAGTGGTAAAAAGAGATACAATAACTTTGTTGCACATGTTGTGGGATGATCATCACTACTTTTTAAAAACCTGAGCTGTTCATGAGTCTAAAAATTACATTTCTATTCTATTAACAACAGGCTTACTATAGTGGCACTTGTTGAGTTGAAGACCGTTGTTTTATAGACATAAATAAATTTAGTTGATCCAGAGGTCATTATTCGAACATATTGTCAATTTTAACTATTTGAATAATCGAGATATGCTATGAAAGACTCTTTGACAATAAACAAATGCTTGATCCAAACTTCATTCTAATTGTTCCGGCTTTTGATTTTATTTTTTAGAAATTATCTGATCAGAAATGTTAGCAAAATCCAAAGTTTCCAAAGTTAACCCACAAATAATTTTGAAGGCATTTCAACTTGCTCGCAAATCAATTAATGAAATTAAAGACCAAATAAACCAAAATATTGGGAACTTGAAATATAAATTGACTGTCATAACTTGCCAAATATGAGCATGATACAAAAAAGTAATTCCGGTTTCTCATGTATCTATTCATTACCCTGTAGGTTTTATGTATTTCACAAAACAATATATAAAGATAATTGATTTAAATCCCATTTTTATTCAATAATATTTTTCAATTACCTTCTGAATAAATAATACTAATTAGAATGAAAAGAAAAGAGTTTGAGTTCACCGGTTTCTTCTTTCTGTTGTTCTTCTACTTAATATATATTTCTACAAACATGAGTTAAAACTACGTATATATCTCTTTTGTTTCTTGTTTAAATTTTTGTGGTATTTCTCCATTAAGTGTCATGGAATCGAAGACCATTATTTTTTCCTCGATTGGTCCTTACACTGTTTTCGTAAAGTGTTTATGGAAATCATCATATTTCAAAATTCAAGTATTGTGTTTTTCTTTAGTTTTCGTAATTTTAAATAGCAATTCGCATTTTTCGGGTATAATCAAATTTTTTCATTTCTAGATTATTATAAATGACAGCTTTGGTTGGCATTCTATATATTGAAGTTTCCTTTATATTTAATTTGGAATTTATCAATAGTCCTGAATATTTTCCATTGCCAACTTGTTGAATGCTAGAATCTACTAATATTACACTGAGATCAAATATTTGATGGGAGCTCATGAATTTGGTTTTATCTATGTTAATTGTTCATAGTTAGCTAGTCTTCTGATAATTTCATATAATTATTTATATTTCAATCTTATCCACTAATCATTTATTATCTGCACATGAAATGTTCCGCTAAACATAAAGGATAAATAATATTGCTCCAATAACTTAGCCTTGGGGAATTCCCATTGTCGTGTTCATCATTTCGCTTTCATATTCTCCAATAAATGTATTCATTACTTCATTTCTAAGGTAACTCTGGAATATGTTTTTGGAATTAATCCTGATACTGTAATTTTTCATCCTCTTCGAAGAACCCCCTTCTCTATTTGGGCCCATTGTGCGCCCACTCGCTCTGAGAATCAGCTGGGCATGAGGTTTTCTTTTACGAAATTCAGCAGTTTCCTCAGCTGAATCACACTAAAATTGTATGGACATCAGTATCATATACCTTCTTCAAATCTAGAAAAATTTCTATCATATTTTCATTTCCGTCCAAGGAATCATTATTTATAACTTACAAAAGAAACATATTGGTATTTCAATGTTGAAATTTTTTGGAAAGCATATTGATATATTTATCGAAGCCATTATTCTTCGATATGAAATCGCTCAGTTGGTTCTTCAATACTTTTTCAAATATCTTTGCAAACACACTCAATAATGCTAGTGGTCTCTAGTTGTTCATGGATGTTTTATCACCATTTTTTAAAGCATATCCGAAATTTTCAAAACTCCAGATGAAAACTCCAATTGTGCCTGTATATCAAGGAATATGTTCTAATTCTACTCTCTCATTCTATCGATGAATGAAAAATCTGAACACCATTACACATATTTACTTGCTTTGCCGTCCTTCCGGTTTGACCGGAAATGACCCCAACTTTCGATTTTTAAATGGGACATCCTATATATGTTTACTTATTTCGATCGAGGATGACATTCTGAATCCAACAACACCTCCCTTGTCAATATTTGACAAATAAAGTCATTTTTATTCCAATTTTTATTTTTCGATCTAGAATGCCATGGATCGTGTCTTCTTCTTGATCACAGTCGTTTTAAGAATTATTCAAAAGTCGCAAATCAGCCCATTAAGGCTCTAAATTTTTAAAATGGCCTCCTCCTTGATCACGGTAAAGTTCAACTTTTTCAATTGTTGCGCGCACCACATTGATTAGATGTTCCGCAGTGATGTTCTGGAATGCCACCCTTACTTTATACTCCAGTTATTCACGAGTAGCTGATGCTGTGATATACACCTGACATTTAATTGGTCCCCAGAGAAATGAATCTAGCGGAGTGAGATCTGGTGATCTAGAATATGAAAAAGATATAATACATTATGAAAAAATTAGACAACTTAAGAATATACCTCGCAGGCCACTGAATAGGTCCATAAGTGCCAATCCACTTTTCTGGGAAGGTGTCATTCAGATGTTCTCTTACGACTTGAGAATTGTGAGGTGGCATTCCATCTTGTTGAAAATAGATATCAACTTGGTAAGCCAGTGGCAATCTTCAATGAAATCATTAATTTTATTTCTAAGGAACTGTAGATATCTCTCCGCAGTAAGTTGTCCGTCGAAAATTATTGGCCCCAAAACCTTTCCTCCGATAAAACCCATCCAGCAATTGAAACCAAATCGCTCTTGAAAATTTCCTTCTTGCATCAGTTGTAAATTTGTTTGAGAACAGTACCTTTTATTATTCCATTGAATAACCCAAGTTGGTGAACCGAGTTTCATCTGAATAAATAATTTTAAATGAAAACGTACATCTTCTCTGTATTTCGTCAAAAACCAGTTGCAATAAGTTAATCTTCAATTGTGGTCGTTATCGTAAGGATGTTGGTGTAGTTGGTACTTGAATGATTGATAATTATATTTGTGAAGAATTCTCCAAACGGACGAATAACTTATATCACACTCAGAAACAATTTGGCGAATTGACGCCGTACAATTCATTTCAACATAGGCCAACACGTCTACTTCTTTTTTTTCACTGAAGTTATTGGCATTTTTTCTGGTTCATTCCGCATTTTCCTTTTCAGTTTTGGAAAATAATGCCGATAGGGAATCTCTGAGCATACATTCGAGCTCAATCAGTTACATTCTTTTTTGCTTCTCCGTAAATTAGCAACATATTAGTTTTCTCGTTTCTAGTATAATTTTCCATATCAAATTAGCCTATTTGCTCAGGTAGTCCTAGCAACAGCTTCAATAACTACGGATAACTGGAATAACAGGACTTAGTGCATAAGTATACCGAATACGTATTATTTGTTATTAGGTATGATCGCTTCTTGCAATTATTCAGAAAAATAGTGAAAATAAAGTGAAAGTGTGTAGTATCAAATTATTCGTGATAAAATGATCTTTCACAAAAAGCCGACGAGCCACCCACTTTTCATTTGAAAAAATTAAGTTAACTGGAAAAATTCATATTTTCAACTTTTGAATTATTGTTTGAAGGTTGTAGACGATGTGGTAACTTGACTACTATCGTTTCGGACGTCCATCGTCTTAATGTATTTAAAAGGTTTTCACGACGTTTCGAATGCTTGTATCTGCAATCGTCTTCAGGTGAATACTGACAAGTTTAGGTGCTACTTACCAATTTATATTACTGTCGGCGCAATGATGCGTGCAATTCCGCCATGTGCAGCGGTGCGTGAATTTTCGCGCGGTGTGGTGGTGCGTGAAGTTTCGCGCCTCTGCAGCCCGCCAGAAAGAGCAATCAGGGGTTTCCATACGTTCTTGATCTCAACGCTTGGTTGACTAAAGGCGTTATTGGCTTCGATGTAGGCGGCCTCTTTGAACTTTCGTTTGAACCAATGCTCCTCTCTATGTAGAACACTTGCGTCGTCCCAGACAACGAACGATCACATCTAACGCCACACTACAGCAAACCACCGCATCTCTACGGGCTTCCGAAAATCCACAAACCAGACATGCCACTGAGACCGATCACCAGCTCACGGAACTCACCAACCTACAAGTTATCGAAATACCTCCTACCGATACTACAACCCTTACAAGGAAATAGCAGTTCATACGTCAAGAATTCCAAGCACTTCGTTGACACCATCACAGATGTTGAACTTGGACCAGAAGATCGTTTCATCAGCTTCGACGTGGAGAGCCTTTACACCAATGTCCCTATAGAGGAATCTCTCAGGATCATCAAAAGGAAACTCGAAGAGGATGACCAGCTGCACGAGAGGACTGACCTTCCTACCCACGCAATATTAGAATTACTGCAGTGCTGCCTACAGAACTCATATTTCCAGGAAAAGGACCGATTCTTCTCTCAAGTCGACGGACTCCCGATGGGATCTTCCCTTTCTCCAATCATCGCCAACATATACATGGAGTGGTTCGAGGAATTGGCTATACGGGAGGCAGAATACAAACCAAAGCTGTGGTTGAGGTACGTGGATGACACCTTCATTGTATGGAATCACGGAGACGAACATCTCCAGGATTTCTTCTCAGGGATCAACAGAATCAGGGATTCGATCAAGTTCACGATGGAGATGGAAACCAACAGTACCTTACCCTTCCTCGATGTGAACGTTGAGAGAATAGGCAACGAAATTCGCACCTCCGTCTACAGAAAGAAGACACACACGGGGCAGTACCTCAGTTACAGCTCCAACCATCCGAGTTCGACGAAGAGAGGGGTCGTGAGAACATTGGCGGAGAGAGCGACGCACCTATGCAACGACGTGGAGTCACTGGATGCCGAATTAAACCACATCAGAGAGGACCTCCACCGGAATGGATATCCCAAGAAACTCCTAGAAGAAGTATTGAAACAACTCCGGAGAACGAAGACATCTGAAGAGCAACAACAAAGCACAGTGATCTGCCTTCCGTACATCAGAGGTGTCTCCGAGAAGATCAGACGGATCGGAAACAAGTTCAACATCAAGAGCTGCTTCCAATCCGGCAGTACTTTACGGAGTTTCCTGACCAAGACCAAACCTGACAACAAAAATGAAATCAGTAAGAATTGCATTTATGAAGTTCCAGTGAATGCGGAGATTCCTACATTGAGAGAACAAAGAGACCGTTATCGGTAAGATTGGATGAGCACAAGAAATGGACTGAACGTGGAGAAACATCAAAATCGGGAATCGCTGACCACGCCTGGACTGAGCACCAACGAGTTCTATGGGACGACGCAAGTGTTCTACAGAGAGAGGAGCATTGGTTCAAACGAAAGTTCAAAGAGGCCGCCTACATCGAAGCCAATAACGCCTTTAGTCAACCAAGCGTTGAGATCAAGAACGTATGGAAACCCCTGATTGCTCTTTCTGGCGGGCTGCAGAGGCGCGAAACTTCACGCACCACCACACCGCGCGAAAATTCACGCACCGCTGCACATGGCGGAATTGCACGCATCATTGCGCCGACAGTAATATAAATTGGTAAGTAGCACCTAAACTTGTCAGTATTCACCTGAAGACGATTGCAGATACAAGCATTCGAAACGTCGTGAAAACCTTTTAAATACATTAAGACGATGGACGTCCGAAACGATAGTAGTCAAGTTTTGAATTATTCTTAAAACGACTGTGAAGTCATAAGCCTCAAAGTCTTATTTTTCCCATGTTACTTGATCAAGAATGAAGCGATTTACACAAAGAGGAGGCCATTTAAAAAATTTAGAGCCTTAATGGGCTAATTTGCGACTTTTTGAATAATTCTTAAAACGACTGTGATCAAGAAGAAGACACGATCCATGGCATTCTAGATCGACAAATAAAAACTGGAATAAAAATGACTTCATTTGTCAAATATTGACAAGGGAGGTGTTGATCGAAATAAGTAAAAATATATAGGATGTCCCATTAAAAAATCATAATTTCGTTTTTCTATCTTCAATAATAAAAGAGTTATAGGGGTGAGCCACCTTAGAGAATCACCCGGTATATCCCAGAAATACCGCAAAAACCCTTTTCTATGTTAATTCTTCAGTATATGTTATTCTTGATGGAAGTTTTTGCTAGTCTTGTAATCAATAAATGGTTCGTAATATCTAAAGCTGAGATGTAGGTTGAGACGACGCATATTTCAACGAAGGTCAACAAGGTTCCATTCGAATAACCAACAATGTATCAGTAGAAATCAGCAAAAATATTCGAGTATCTTCTTTGTTGATGATTTTCCTATTTATATACTCAAAACACTCCCATCGAGAATTATATCGGTACTACGAATGTTTTATTTTTGTACATTTTCATGTGGAAAAAATGATGATAAAAAAATCTACAAATATTGGAAAGATCTCCGATAAATCTTGTGAAAAATATATTTTCCTTGTTCTGATTTATTCAATAATATTCATAATATATCGAACAATTATATGTTGAAATGAAGTGAGTTATCTCCAACAAACAGTTGAGTTTACTCAATTATTCTTGGAACACCCTGTATTTAACACTTGCCCATCTCAGAACCGGACTCAGGAGTGGTAATAGCCCCAAACAGTGGAATAGCAGGATTGAGGCGCGTCCATGCTCCGGAAAACAGGCCAGCCCCCTCCAACCCCCAACTGCCACCCGGTCAAAACATTTGCGCGGACTGCGAACGCCTCATTGTGTGAGTATTTTTATTTTCAGCGCCATCTGACGACATGCTTCAAAATCGGAGAACGTGGGATATCACTTTAATATGTTTTTGTGGTGTAGTGTGTTGGTTGTAAATTTCATGTGGCTTGGAGTTAGCGGAATGGAATTATTGTACAAGGTGTTCAGGAAGAGTTAGCGGAAGATATCTCTATTATTGTGGAAAATGAAAGAGTTATGTACGACAAACATATAAGGATGATATCGAGGAGTTTTTCTGAAGATGTCCATATAACAGAAGAAAGTTTAATTTTGTGCCTGAGAAACCATCCCTGTTTTCAAAACTATGAAAATAATCCACGAATACAATAAATATTCCATTATTGATACGAATAAAAATTATTGTCCGCTTCTCGTCACAAAACTCGTTCATTAATTATATTATTTTACGAGTCAATCATTTTTGGAGGTAAAGCTTGGACAGGTTGATTTTGTATTTCAGTATGTCACCTTTTAAAAAAAAATCCCCCACCACCTTACAAGGTATAACGTCATCGATATTTTTTTTAAATTGAAAGGGTATATTTTCATATCAAAATTTGAAAGCCCATATTTTTATGAGTTCAACCATACCACATACGTTAAATGTAACACTTCAAGTTACAGTATACTGAGTGTAAAGGAAACCAGTATTCATATTTCTTAAGAAAAAAATCATATTTATTTTGCAATGAAAAACTGAGAATAGGCGGGATCACCGAATTCTGGAAAAAATACCACACTGTCCAGAACAATGGAAAAAGTGGTTGGATTTTTTTTCAATTTTTTTTCGATGTAGTTTTTCAAAAACAAAAATCCAAAGACATGTTCCTGTTTGAACAGGATGTGACATAAAAAGTTCAGATCTATCGCCGATCGCCAAAAGCGTAACATAATCACAGCCAAGCGTTATTCATAATATTTTTTTCAATGTGAGCAGCCCGAAAAAATAATGACATAGCACTCGGTATTCATACATATTATTCAAGAATAACTGAATCAAGGACAGCTATCAAATGAAAAGTCTCCATTTCAATATAACACATGCTGACAGAAGTTCTGTTTCATTCAAAGGATGAAACAGAATAACATTTCCTCAGAAGGTACTCAAAATAGTGACACTGGCAATTCGCCGATCGCCGACAGTGCCAGGACTTACAGCGTTGCGAAGCGTTATTTATAATATTTTTTTACAATGCGAGCAGACTGAAAAAATAATGACATAACACTCGATATAGGTACATACATATTATTCAAGAATAACCTAATTATGAACAACTATCAAATACGAAGTCTCCATTTCAATACACAAGTTCTGTTTTATTTATAGGATGAAACAGAATAACATTTCCTCAGAAGTTCCGCAAAATAGTGACACTGACAACTCGGAAAAATGCCAAATCGATGGACTTATGACATCAAAAGAAACGGCAATAACGCTGTGTTTGAATGTCTCACTGAATTTGATGGTTTCAGAGCAGCGTTTATTCGAATATTACACAATATCTTCTAGGAAAAACTATGCATATAGTTTATCACTATATTCCAACTTCAAGCATATATGAAGCAAATTTATGAGTTTGTGATCTTGCCTATTACTCAGTAGTTAGTACGAGTATATTGCCAAACTTGAGTAGGCTATGAAAACATCTGAGAGCCCTTAGCAACCAGACAATAAGTTCTTAGTTACCATTGATATGTCAGTATTAAATTGATTTGTCGTGTAGCATTTCGATTTATAAGTCTTCAATAATACCTTTCTGAAAAATATTACCCTAAAAGAAATTATTTGAAATTACGATGGTGCTGTCAGAAAAACAGCGGATAGAAATTTTGATGATCTTAGTATGGCAGAAGTATGCGACATCTTTAATGAAAAATATACTGATCGAGAACCAATAAGCGAATCGACGGTAAGCAAAATATCACACAAATTTAATGAGATTGGCAATGTTAGGAATAAGCCTGAGAGTGGCAGGCCTACCGTTGCCGAAGATACTCAATGTATTACTTGGAATTAAAGAAAATCATCAATGTTCAATTACAACTCTATCTGACATCAATGAGTTCTGTCCTGGAGCTGTGCAGAAAATTCTAAGAAAAGCCAAATTACATCCATATGGAGTTGAACTTATACATGAACTCAATGGAGACGATTTCGATAGACGCATGGAGTTTTGTGAAATTATGTAAGAAATGTGTAATCAAAATAATGGCTTTTTCGACGATTCAACTTTTTGTATAAAAGGTACGGAGAATACGCAAAATTGTCGTTATTGGCAACAGAACTATGGATACATAATCGTTTATCACTATATTCCAACTTCAAGCATATATGAAGCAAATTGATGAGTTTGTGATCTCGCCTATTACTCAGTAGTTAGTACGAGTATATTGCCAATCTTGAGTAGGCTATGAAAACATCTGGAAGCCCTTAGCAACCAGACAATGAGTTCTTAGTTACCATTGATATGTCAGTATTGAATTGATTTGTTGTGTAGCATTTCAATTTATAAGTCTTCAATAATACCTTTCTGAAAAATATTACCCTAAAAGAAATTATTTGAAATTAAGATGGTGCTGTCAGAAAAACAGCGAATAGAAATTTTGATGATCTTAGTATGGCAGAAATATGCGACATCTTTAATGAAAAATATCCTGATCAAGAACTAATAAACGAATCGACGGTAAGCAAAATATTACATAAATTTAATGAGATTGACAATGTTAGGAATGATCCTAAGAGTGGCAGGCCTACCGTTGCCGAAGATACTCAATGTATTACTTGGAATTAAAGAAAATCATCATTGTTCAATTACAACTTTATCTGACAACAATGAGTTCTGTCCTGGAGCTGTGCAGAAAATTCCAAGAAGAGCCAAATTACATCCATATGGAGTTGAACTTATACATGAACTCAATGAAGATGATTTCGATAGACGCATGGAGTTCTGTGAAATTATGCAAGAAATGTGTAATCAAAATAATGGCTTTCCTGACGAATCAACTTTTTGTATGAAAGGTACCGAGAATACGCAAAATTGTCGTTATTGGCAACAGAAAATCCCAATTGGACGATGGAAGCTTATACCCAATATCCCCAAAAAGTAACTGTGTGGGCTGGAATTCTCAGGAATACCATTGTGAGACCATATTTATTTGACGGTACTGTGACGGGTAAAAATTATCTGGAAATGTTACAAAATTATGTATTTCCATATTTAACTGTAACATTTCCAGACATTAATCAACCTGGTCGAATAGTTTCTACTATTTGGTTCCATCAGGATGAAGCAGGTCCACATTATGCTCGAGTGGTTAGAGATTTTCTCAATGAAACCTTTTCCAATCGCTGGATTGGACGACGCGGTCAGATTGAATGTCCTGCTGACCCCCAGATTTAACTCCCATCGACTTTTTTCTCTGGGATTACTCAAAAAGTAAAGTGTACATGAATCCACCTACCAATTTGGAAGACCTTAGCCCTTTGTTGACGTAAGGTACTCTGAAGTACCATTGAAGCTTCTCCCAGCCGGACGGTACTCTTAAGTATCACTTCGATTGAGTTGCCGCTAGAGAACAGCACTATGCATTGTTCATTTCATAACTTATCGGTTGGGTGAAATTGTTAATGAGTGTAGTTGCACTATTCACTTGAGGAAACGTTCATAAACGAATGTGGTGAATCATTCTATGGAGTGAATATTAGCTCTATTGTATTATGGTTATTTTTGGTACCATACTCTGAAGTAGTCAGGCTACAATTCGGTGAAATGGATGGAGCATAGGCGGTATGTTTATTTTATGCTTTCAATTGTTTTTGCTCCTTTATGGTCTTTCAGTCGACATCAAAGGAAATAATTCATGCTAAGTATCAAAAGAATAAACCTCTAACAGATGCAGAACTACTAAAGATTATTGAGGAAATCACTTATGAGGATTTACCCGATGATAAACAATATGTAGTGGCTACGTTTGTAAAGTATTCCGAACTATGCTACCTTATCATTCAAGAAAGAACTATTTCTGATTGATTTCAATATTTTTTATAATCATAAGAAACCTTTTTGATTTATATCCATTTTTTTACCATTTGAAGGTACTTCCAAATGCCTGCCGGTACCACCTCTATTTTTTTTTAGAAAACATTTCTCAAAAAATCTAAAATAATTTTAATATACCCATTCAATAGACTTGGTCACAAAAAAAATTGGAATACATATATTTTTGATTAGTCAGGCAACAAAGTGAGAGAGAATTCGAACTGTAATTCAACGAATTACACCAGAGATGTTGTCAAACATAACCCAAGCATTCATCAGACGTCTTGGATATTGTCACCTAACCCCAGGAGCTCAGTTCGAGCATTTGTTGTAAATTTGTTATTTGTTTATTTTTACTACTTACTTATGATATTTTCATTGCAAAATGAATAATTAAATGAATGTTAAACAATATGAACACTGGTTTCCTTTATACTCAGTATACTGTAACTTGAAGTGTTACATATGACGTTTGTGGTATGGTTAAACTCAGAAAAATATGAGCTTTCAATTTTTTATATGAAAATATACCCTTTCAATTTAAAAGAAACATTAATGACGTCCTATCTTGTGAGGTGTTGGAAGAAACATCAATTAAAAAAAAAAAGCTGGAAACTGAAATACAAAATTGACCTGTCCGAGATTTACCTCCGAAAATGAATAACTAGTAAGATAATGGAGCGTTTCCACAATATATGAACGCACTGTATATGTGTAGTATTTTTTATTTGAATTCTGTTATATTGAGTGCCCCAGGATATAAAAACTCTCTTACACTGTTCTTTATGGGTACTATTGAAGTAGTTTTCCTTATGAAACCAATTCTCTTTAATTCTGTTATGGACCTGGACCTATGTTATTCACAACGATATTGTTCCCATCAATATATTTCGCCAATAGAAATATCGTTCGTTTACTGAAAACTGAAACACCCTGTATGTATATTTCTGGAAATTTCAGCATGTCATGAATTTTCATTGATATTCATTACGTTAACACCAACCACAAGTTAGTTTTTGAAGACCAACACGATGTTGAAAACAAGCTAGCGAACAGTTTTTGAAAATGTGCTTTTTCCCCACAGTAAGACACTCCGATTTTTATTCGACACATAGCCACGCAATCGGAGGTCGAAAGACAACTCCAGTACAAAATAACCCCCAAATTTCTCACAACCGACTCCCGAGCAGTCTACAGGGCGAGGCCCCCAAATCGAGTAACGCCACAGAAGGAGTTACAGTTTGTACAGATTGCGAAAGGGTCATAGTGTAAGTCCGACATCATGTTGGATCCTTATCGGTGTTGTCGTTTATAGATCTAGATCTATGTGTTCGGTTGTTTTAGATTCCCAAGTAGTTCACTTCCTTACCCGAAAAAGTTTCCAGGTACTGAAATTTCACATACTTATTGAATTATGTTTTCCATATGAGTGACGTGTTCGGTCTAGGGCATCGGTGTCAGCAGTGGGGCTCACATAATAACCCAATGAACTTATTTTCGCAAAAAAGCGATTCCCCTATTGAGGACCAGTACTCCAACATTTGTTTTTTCTATGCAATTAATTTCCTGTTTTCTCCAGAGTGTAGAGATTTAGAGATAGTTTGCTATCATAAATTATATAATGAGGATTTCAATATTTTGAAAGTTATTTGATACGATTAATATGAATTGAGTTTTTGTCATAATAATCTAATTCAATTGAAAACAAATTTCTGACCACCCATTTTTGACAATATTTCGCAGTTTTTTCAAAGAAATGACTTCATTTTATAAAATATAGTTGAAGTTTTGTATTTTTTTAAGTCGGGATTTTTTTTATTGCAAGTTGGATTTTTTTTTCGGAATTGATTTTCACTACTTGTGAGCGAAAACTGAAATTATAACGTACCCCACCGAAGCACCTACATAGAATATGTATGTGGATTTTCAGTATCATGGACATTTTTTACCTCAACGTACTCATTCACATTTTCCGACTGGGTTGAAGCATGTGTTTTATGCGCACATATTTAGTTCCTATCGCTGTAAGTGTTTCAAAAAAAAACACCGTCAACTTGCATGTATTACTTCCAGCACCAAACTTAGAATGCATCTTTCTACTGTTGCATGTTATCTGATCATCTTGTGAAGTTTAATGAAAAATGCATTGTTGATAATTGATTGGGTCTGAAAAAAATGGTCGGTATGTCAACACGAAAAGCAGTTCCTTGTTAAAGATCGTGTAGTATTTTTTCAGATGTTATGTAATGTGGAAAATATATTATCAAAATTGGTGGTACAATATATGACAGCAATACAATTATTCCCATTTTTAGCTTTTATTTCCTTAGAAGTAAAAAATGTCAGTTACCTGTTCAATAACGGCAAATTAGTGAATTTGATGCAATCCTTTGATCCGTTTTGCTATTCTGGAAACAAAAATATACTAGGAAAATTTCCCATTTGTCAGTAATCCATTTGAAACAATTTAATGCATATACTAAAAATCCCATAACCCGCGTTTTTTGTCGCTATGTCAGCGGTAAAAGTTTGTCCTAACTTTTCCAGCGACAAAACGGAACCTAACTTTTGAATCGGTCTAATTCTAGTAGGTCTAGCAGAGCACCGACGGTGCATACCCCGACATAACCAAATCGTAAACAACTTTATCGCAAGAATTGTCAGAAAACCATCCAATGCGTAAAAATGTCACGATTGGGAGAATCAAGTGCAGAGATCCACAACAATGTGCCGCGGAAAACTGCGAATTAAAGTACATCAATTTGACGGCAATTTAAGCTGTTTTGTATGGGAAGGAAATACGAAACCGTGAAAGAAAAAGGTATATTTCAATTAAGAAATTCAAATCACTGTAATAGTGAGTTAAGATCCCTTATTTAATCAATTTTGCTTTTCCTGTTTCTCTATATAGGAATTGAATGCGTTGACATATAATTTTTACAGGACCTCAGTGTCGTTTTATTGTCATGGCAAAAAAAGCTCTCTTGTAATTATAAGTGACAATTAATAATTTACAAATATACCTTTCATCAAATCCAAGTTTCATTAAAGAATCACAATACTAATTCGCTATTGAAAAGTATGCCTCTTATTTCGACAATTGTCAAAATCTGGTACACAATTCCACAGGATGTTTAATTCAACTTGATCTATTTGGTGAAGAAGTTACAATGTTTTTAATAGCGAATACAAATTGCAATTCGTTGATAAAAGTTGGATTTCAGGAAGAGAGCACACGTGATTCACGAAATGTCATCAAATGTATAAAGTAATTTTTTACAATTAATTTTCAATAATATGTTCGTTGTGAAATATTCTAGACAAATCATTTTCAGATGGTGTGTTACTGACAAATGGGAAATTTTCTAAGTATATAAAAATTAAATTTGGCCATTCTTGAACATGAACTGTCATGTTTACTTTCAGTGGGAGAAAAAATCCACAAAAAAAACATTCATTGAAAAAAAATATTATATTTATTTTTTCCGAAAAATGTTAAACGACACATATCACAAAAAACTACCCAATCTTCTGCATATGATGATTGACGGCTGCCAATTTTATTCGAATATATGAATCCATCAATTTAGGAGACCAATGATATGCTATGTGACTGTGAAAAAAATTCGTTCTGTTGAATCAAATCCGTCCCGAATGCTCATCGAAAACTATGTGTACTGATCCATATACATTTTTCGAGAACCAAATGGTAGAACTCTAAAAACAAGAAGCTTTAGTTTCATACATCCAATGAGAACGCTGGCCCTATAACCATTTGGTTCTTGATATACTTCATATTTTTACTAATGTTTTAAAAATAATTTATGAATTCCAGTGGTGTATTCGTCAGAATAAAGGATAAGAATTTGCACGTCGAGTGCTTCAAGTGTTCCACTTGTGGTTCTTCACTGAAAAACGTTGGGTAAGGATATGATAATTATTGTTTCTCTCGAGATATATAAAATACATATTTTCAGTTACTACAACATCAATAATAAACTTTACTGTGACATCCACGCCAAGGCTGCCGCACTCAAGAACAATCCCAACCCCAATTTGGTACCGATAACTGTATCACCGTAAGTATAACATTCAACACACATTGATATGTGAATAATAATTTTCATACAGTGGTTGAAAAAAGTATCATGACATCATCCATGCTCAATTATGACGAAACACATTTACCATAATTTTCTTTCCGTGTAGGTCCATTGTATCTCAAGTGGGGAACTTTGAAGAAAAACACGTCGTTCACATATAATATACATACTGTTATATCATAATTTTTTATTATGGATATATAATTTGAAATATGATAGTCATCATAAGATATTAGCAATATCTCGGCAGAGAAACATCTGAAATTTGTCTTATGTTGTCATCAATATGTTGCTTAGATATTGACAGAATTTTGGAAGTTTAAGTATGGGCGATGGAAGGTATTCATTTTAATTGTCTACGAAAAAGGTTTTTAATCTTGTAATTTCAAACTATTTTGAATTTTTCATCTATGTAAGTAGATTATGTTCTATTCCCATGAAAAGTGTATTGTAATCCTGCTAAAATGAACCTATAGAGAATGCATAATCGTGGATACCTATGAAATATAGGAGTTGGTTTCTTCTTAAAATTGTATCTGAAGGTTGTATCGCAAAACTCGAGTGGAACACGTTTTATATTTAACAATTGTAGAGAAGTGCATAATAGTATATTATATACGAGACCAAAATGACCCGTTTGATCCCACCAGTGGCGTATCTAGGAATTCTGCTGGGGGGAATAACATAAAAAAGTTATATACCTCCACTTATAGGAACAAAAAATATAAGTTTTTTTTTCATTCAAATTCAAACAAAAATACAAAATGTAATAAAATAAAAAAATATATACATATACTTATAAGTAGGTACAGAAACGAAGATTTCTTTGGTTAAAAAAAAATCACAAAATGAAATCCAAGTATCCTGTGTTTCTTATTTGCAAACCTCTCAATACCATTTAAAACATCTATTTGCACTTCTCTACGAACATGAAGTAAGTAGACCTAATCCAACCAACCGCTCCTGTTGCATCGTTGATCGCAGTCAAGTTTTCAATCGCTTCAACGAAGAAAGACTCCGTTCAGCGGATGCCACATTAGCAATGTATTCAAAATATGAAGACACTTTTTTATCAAGGGAAATATGTTAGCGTCACAAGATTTAAAATGAAAAAATAAAAAATTAAAAAAATTATAGAATCAGTTGAATACTTGAATGAAATGTAATTCCACTGGAAAGTAATGTTTTCATTGAATTTTGATAATGTGAGACTATTGTTAATCAAGTAATTTCTTTTAGTCCGGTCAATTTAGACATTCGAAGTTACATAAAGTCCCAACAAGCTGAATTTCTGTGAAGTTGTTCAAAACATAATTACAAACAATGTCTAGAAGTTCCCCATCATTCCCCTGTAAGGAAAAAATTTAATTCAAGGTCAAAGGTCAAAAAAATGAGTTTTTCGCGATTTCCAGCAAAACGGTAAGTTTTATCATAAAAGTACCTCAGACAAAAATTGTAGATCATAAAATTATCTATAAAAAATGGATCAATACTTTTTTTCTTACGAGCCACCGTTTCTGAGATATAACGATTCTAAAAGTTATAAAAGTTGTTATCGTCATAATATGCACACGTTTCCACGCCACCTATGAGGTAGTGTACTTAGCGCGTTTTTGTTAACGTGGTTTCCCAGTAGGCCTACTCCACGGGTCAGTTGTGATCCTGTTTAATGTAAAACTATTGCAAAATAACGGAAATTTTCAAAGATTGGGAAAGATAAAAGCGATGTAAATGAAAAAAAAGTGTTGAAGTTTATTCGTCTTATTCGTAAGTTTCAAATTCTTGTTCTTCTTCTTGATCTTCTTCTTGTTCTTCTTCTCCTGCTTCTTCTTCATCTTCATTTTGGATGCAAGTAAATTGCGTCAATAGCGATGTATCGCATGATACTTCGTCGGAGTCAAACGAATCCTCCATTGTTTGTGATTCAATATTAGAGCACGACCGTCCTTGACAATTTGTGCATGCCAAAGAACAAGACAGACCGACTTTTTTGCAACCACATTTAGCACTGCATCCCTTTTTGCAGTTGCAAAAAATAGTGTTCAGCAGTTTTTCCGGCGCAGGTGGAAGTAAAGTTTGAACTGGCTCTAATATATTGTTGACCAACTTCCAACCACAGTCTGTAGGGTCTAGCTGATAACCAAGCCACAAATCATGATATCATGATGATTATCCACTAAGCATATGAATGTTGATGCTCCCGATTTCTCAGTGATAATAAGTTTATCACCATACTTTACTTTTAGTCGTAGCTTAATCGTTCTGTTATCTAGAGTCGTAGTTTTGCAAACCTTTTGTAATTCGTTCAAAGTGAACTGACAGTCATCGCTATTTTCAATGTAAGTAAATATTTCCTCCATTGCCAAATTCGTTGCTTCGTCTTTAGGACGACCCATTTCAGCTCCAGTGGAAGGTTTTAAAAAATTAGCATAGCAATCTCGATGATACTTAGCTTCAGCAGCAACTAAATCATATTCAAATTCGACTCGAGCAAGAACAGCTTTTGCTAAAGCATCGTCACGAGCCCAAGCTGTTTCCAGAATTGAATCTTTAAATTGAAGTGTACTTACTTGGCTGATTCGACGCCGAAAATCTGACGATTTTCTTTTTTCACTTTCTTCATTTAATTTCTCGCCACAAAATAAGCACAGTTCTTTGAAACAAAAAGCTGATTCACTGATACGTGATCTAGTACGAGGAGGACTTGCTGTGGATGTACTGGCTTCTTGTTCTTCACGTTGTCTTTATTAGCTGCAGCAATAGAAGACTTTCGAGTATAATTTTACGGCAATTTTCATGTATTGTCACAGATTTCTGAGATATTCCGAAAAATCATCAGCTCTTTCGATACTTGCATTAATTAATGTCTTCATACCACGTTCAACAGTAACAACTTCACTTTCAGTTAAAAGTTTAGCACAAATAAAACAATATTCAGACATTTTCAATATAAAACTCAAAACAGCACAATATAGGTTAGAATAAACACGTGTTTTCACTACAGAGTGACGCTCAAGACTAACGGTATTTCATTTATTATAGCAGGTAAAGACCCTAGCCACGTACACAATGAAACAAGAGACAGATGTCTCGAAGTTACACTGGCTTAAAGATTAAGGGACTGGGTTTCTTTTTACCTGATATTCTTGTAGTTAAAACTTATGTATATTTTATATTGTAAGTATAAGTTACAATGACCGATAGAAAAATATTTAAACATTTAATATATATATATATATATATATATATATATATATATATATATATATATATATATATATATATATATATATATATATATATATATATATATTATATAAAATTTTAAAACTATAGATGTATATACGTGGCGTACTCATGCATATTATGACGATAACAACTTTTATAACTTTTAGAATCGTTATATCTCAGAAACGGTGGCTCGTAAGAAAAAAAGTATTGATACTTTTTTTATAGATAATTTTATGATCTACAATTTTTCTCTGAGGTACTTTTATGATAAAACTTACCGTTTTGCTGAAAATCGCGAAAAACTCATTTTTTTGACCTTTGACCTTGAATTAAATTTTTTCCTCACAGGGGAATGATGGGGAACTTATTAATTATGTTTTGAACAACTTCACAAAAATTCAGCTTGTTGGGACTTTATGTAACTTCACTCTCATTTTTTGGTCTAAATTGACCGGACTATTTGGAACCGCCATTTTTATTTAAACCCGAATACTTATTCACAGAATGACTCCATATTTTTTTTGCTTCCTGTAGCACATCTACATGTGTATTCAATAATATCACGCTATAAAATTGTTTAAGAATTGATTATTTTGTTAATTATAAATTTCTAAAGTTAACAAAATATGAGTTGATAGTGTCACAATTTTTTCATTGATATTTCACGTTATTATCAGTTTTATGACTGACGAAGGCATTTTACAACGTTTAAAAAAAATATGCAGTTTGTTTATTAAATATTTATAATCAAATGGACAGGTTGAATATTTTTGAGAAATTGATTTTTTTCATAAGGTTTATTTATGTGATTAAAAAAAAAAAAAATTTTTTTTTTAATTGTATTTTTTTTATTATTCAAATAATATATTAAGAATGTTTTTTCTTTAAAATAAATAATTGGTTATTCTCTGCCTAATAAGATTTTATCATTAATAATGTTTTTTCTGTTAATAATTGTTTATTTACTTAACAATTAGTTATTAACAAACTTGGATAAACTCTTAACAACCTAATGCAGAATAATTTTTGAAAAATATTCAATTCTGTGAACAATTCGGTTTTTAATAAAATCGGCGGTAATTACCCCCATTTACCCCCCTTCCCCCTCCCTTAAATACGCGCTTGGATCCCACGAGGGATTGAGGGCCAATTCCGCAGGTCATCCTTAAACTACTACGGTTACTACCATAGAGAAACTAAAAATAAAGAGAGTTGACAAAACTGCAGTAAAAGTTGGCACCACGTTTAGACAGTGGCGACATATCTCGCAACTGGCCGAACTAAGTACAGTTGGTAAAACCGATTGGGATAAGGCGGGTTTTTCAAATGTGTTACTTTTATATTGATATGGTATAATATTTTATAGTGAGGATCGATTTGCCATTCTTGTATTCCATATGAATGGTTGTATCGATCGAAATACTAGGAAATGGCAGATCGATATAATAAAATATATACAGCTAATCGATGTAGAATCTTGGGTTGATTGTTCGTGGTTAAAATGAAAGTAAACTTTACAGCAAGAATTAAATTAAACATCTTAAAATGAACAAAATATTTATTGCAACCGCCTCATAACAAAATTTACTTAATTAGCTATCATTTGAGATCAGTAATCATCACATTAATAATCATCTTTGGAAAATATAACAGTACGAAAAAATAACTGTTTTGACTGCCATTGCACTGAGGTACGGGTAATTGAAGTCACCTTGAGGGCAATGAGGATCATACAAAAATCTAACACAAATCGCAAACATAACCCTTGGCAGACTCCCACCCAGTACAATTTGCGTGAGCCCATAAACCACATGAGGTACACCTGTACCAAACCTCATTATTTCTGCCAAATTCATTGCAGATTAAGCATATATTTCCTCCGTCTTCAGCATCATCTAGTTCATCATCTTGACACAAATCATCGTAACACGTCTGATACAGAGGTATCGTTTGATTCCTAGAGAACCTTCCTCTTTACTCTTTCGGTCCTCTTCTTCGGCATTTTCGTCTTCTTTCCTTGGCCCTTGCCCTTGCCCTCAGTTATATTTTTCCCTTTTCTCTATCTTTTTGTTTGGGTGGGCAGACTGTTCTTTTTCTTATTTTATTTTTCTATTAGGTTTTCTTTTATTGGCGTAGATGTTAAAATTGTTGCATGCTGCTTCTTGCGACTTTGTCTGGTATTGTGGGTATTGGTTTTCTCTGGCAACTTAATTAGTTTTGACACAATATCAAGACTAGAGACTGCTGAATCAACTTGACGTGATGTGCCAGGTGATGGTGAAACAATTTCCACTGATGGGCCAGGGGCTGGACAATCAACTGCGCTAGAAGTTCTTGGTGGCGTCGTTGATAATGGTGGATTAACTTGCATTGATGTGCCAGGTACTGAAGAGCTTTCTTGGCCTGGTGCTGGGCTATCAATTGCCACTGATTCATCATCGTTTTGAATGGCCGTAGGTTCTGCCGACTCGAGCAATTCGGCTGGTAGAAAATCTTCATCACAAAATATGTCAGGATTCATCGGATAAATACCTGTAGCTCTAAATCCTGTGTCACCTTTACTGATGGATGATACGTTATTAAATGCCTTCCGCAATAAGGATGCTACTTCGTAAGGTGTAATTTTCTCTGCCAGGTGACTTTTCATGTATAAGTCGCACTCCTTTTTGTATGCCCCTTTCAGTGGTCCAAAAAACGAAACGTCAAGAGGTTGCATTTTATGCGACGTATGCGGAGGTAAAGAGAGCATATGGATGTTGTTGAGTTTGCAAAATTCGTAAACAGGAAGCGATATATGACTGGCATGATTGTCAAATATCAGCAGGACTGGTTCTTCAGAAGAAGGTTTAGCGTGATGCTTGAAGTGCTAGAGCCATTCAAAAACAAGCTGCTCATTTATCCAGCCATTATCTGAGCATTTATATAGAGCTCCTGATGGCCCATCCTTTTCAAGAAGTGGAGTCAGTCTTTTTCGGGGAAAAATGAACATAGGTGGGATGAATTCACCGGCAGCGTTCATTGCACACATTAAAGTTATATTCTTACCTCTCTCCCAGCTTGTGATTGAACCTACTCTTCTCTGCCCTTTAGCTGCTAGTATTTTTTCAGGGGGTTGGACAGTAGTAATGCCTGTTTCATCGCAATTATTGATGTTTTTGGCGACAAATTTATGTTTTGTCATCAGTTCGCCCAGCAGCTGATAAAATAATTTCACTTCTGTTTTATTGAATGCCGTGATCCGATTCATGCTGGTGGCTTCTGGTTTTCTAACAGATATATCATTTCTGGCCATAAATGATGACAACCAGTCACGACCTGCCATTTTAGAAGAATGATTAAAATTGTGTTTCAAGTTCATGTTTTCAGCGTACTCAAACGCCACTTTTCTTATTTCTGTAGCTGTGCATCCATGAAAAATGTTCGCCATCTTCTTTATCAAGTCGGCCAATTGCTTTTCTTGTTCAGCGCTGAACACAGTCAGCCGTCCCAGACGTGGCGCTAAGTTATTTTTTTTATTAAATCTTTTCTGTAGACTCGAGAATGGAATATTCGAAACTTTAGCAGCTTTTCGTATAGAAAATCCATCTTCTTCAATAAGTTTCACCGCTTTTTCTAAAGTATCAGAAGACCAGGAAGCCTTTGTGGTAGTTCTAACTCGTATTTTCGGCATCTAAAACAAAAATAACAAAATTATATTATGCCTTTTACATTGCGGGAAATCGTGGTCACTAGCGGGCAATGGAGATCACCCGATTCTCATTACCCACAAGTACTTTATGAAGAAAAAAAAATGAACACAAAATATATATTAGGAACACTGGATTCACACTGAATGTACAAGTAAAGGCATAAAAAAGTAACATACAGGTAGATCAATAACTATAATACTTACTGTTTATATTGTGTCCATGAAAATTTACATCGGCGAGCCGCAAAAACAAAACACACCTCTCATTCTCTAGACCGTATCCATAATGGCGCGGCGCGCTCGCAGAGACAACGAGGGGAACAGAGCGGGGCGGGGAGGACCGTTAACGCGTTTCTATTAGTTGTACTTTTGGAGACGTGTGGGTGACCACCATTACCCGCTGACTCCCATTACCCGGTCCTCCCCTACCATTATAAAAACCTGAAAGAAATAGGTTTGCGTCTTCAAGGTTCAAAAACACTACATTTTCCAGGTCATTCCCAATGTTTTTGAATATTATGAAATATGAGTATTGAAAAACCTTGATGTTTTTGTGAATTAATGACGTTTTCATATAATATAATTTTTATTTCAGTGGTGGGAAAGCGCCTGCACACGCAATTTCTTCGGCATTATCATCACATTCGCTTCCAACACCATCACCAGTCTCACCAAAGTTAAACAATTTCGCCCCCTCTTATCAGGTAAGATTTGAAAAGCATTCAAGAGAGAAACAAGAATGAAAGTTATCAGACTACTGACAGTATCACATTCGAACACATAGCAACCCAGCAAATTGGTTCAAAACTCCTCAATAAAGAGAGAAAATATTTGATAGGGTATTCACATTGGAATTTATTTGCAAAAGGAAGCAGAGCAGAGGATTACTAATTTCCAATATTGATCTGGTTGTGAATTATTCAAATCATTTTTGAACGGTACGATACTGGCATTAGAAATTGTTTTACTGGATTCTTGAACGCAGAATACCAAAAAGCAGTAAGGTACCGAGACAAGTTCAGTAATATGCCACCTTGATTAAAAAAAATTGAATTTTTTACTTGGGACAAAAACCTAATGGAAAGTTCGTACCTAATACTTACCTCTTGAAACATACTTCTTCAAATTTGTCCCACAAATGTCCAATGATTCTACAAATACAGTGATTCACAACCATAGTTAAATGTCAACATTAGAAATAGTATTGCGAGAAAACCGAACATTCACAACTTACAATTAATCTCAAGTACTGTCTTGATTTCGATCAACGGAACCCTGCAAATCAGAAGTAATCATATTTTGCCTCAAATACATATTAAAGATACTTGGAATCAAACCAAAATGTGCATAGTGAACCTCATGGGTGTTTCTATCCAAAAATTATATGACTTTTTATACTTTATTGAATGGAAACATGTCAGTTAGTTCTTGGCCATTTTTGTTCTTGTTACTCAAACCTCCATATACAACACTAACTTCTGCACAATGTCGTATGCATGATGCACTTCATTAACTCAACAACACTTTTAGGCCCAGGAAAATAATGAGAATGTTGATGTTTCTTCGTCAGTGCCAGTCTTACCAAAGTCTAATGTAAATGAAGCTAACAATAACAATAGCTTATATAGTTCTCCTGCTCCAGTATCATTCAACAAATTCTTGAATAAGGTGAGTTCTAACCACTAACCTGTCCTACCATTTTCGAATGACGGGTACGTTCTTCAAATCATTTGAAAGTCTCTCATATCTTGATAATTTTAGGACATCAATTCCACTTCATTTTGAGTTACCTGACGCGGCTTTGCTCGCAATTTTCTGACGAAATGGAAATAGTAAAAGGAGGACAATATATAATAACTCGATATGATATGCGTTGTTCAGGTTCAAACAAATGTAAAAATGCCGGTTCAGTCGAACAAAAGCTGAAAAGGAATGATTCAAAATATTGATACACCACATTTCACGGCTTGCGCATTCAGACCACTTCCACCAGGATAACAGAAGCCTTCTCTTAATATTTGTGAACGCTTGAAAAAAAGGCTGCTACCAGAGCACGAGGAGAGAACTTGTGGAGGGATGTATCTTATCCAGAACTGCGAACATAATATTATTTACTTCTCAAAGGAGAGGAGCGAAAAACACCTCTTGGCTACCGGTCACTTTCACTCGCATGCTCTTTGAGAGAAAATGATCAATAACCAACTCATACCCGTATTAGAGAAAACAAGTCATTTCTCGAAACACCAAGTGAGATTTGGAAATTTAACGGTCCTATTGATCCATTGGTTTATCTATACCATGCAGTCCAAAATGCTTCCCCAACAGAAAACACTAAGTAGCTTTCGGACGAACTTTTGGAGTAGTGAAATACTAAAAAATTATTCAACTGGGAATTCAGAGGGGAACCTCCCAAGCACAGTCAAATCCTTCATGGATAACAGGAAATTCCAAGTCGAAGAGGACAACTCGGTAACAAATAACTTTATCCATGAAAACGGCATCCCAGAGGGATCTTTATTGAGCAAAACACTCTTTCCAATTTCCCTAAATGACATCGCAATAATAGCAACTGACTTGTTGGGAAATGTCTTTATGTACACGATCTGGTAATCAGTAATCACTCCGTCGGCTTAGAAAACTGTTACACTGAACAGTCACCCATCCGCCAGGAGTGTTTCTTGGATTGATAATTTCCCAGTAAGTGCTTCACATACAGGCCACAAATGAAAAGCTTGGTGGTTAGATGTTAGAGATCCCAGAATATCAATAAATCTTCTTTGAGAATTGCGACTACGGTTCTATAGTATACGTATCAGTCAGAAACACTTAACATTAAGCAGTCAGACTCGGAGCATTTTACATGAGCGCCAAAGTCAGTCTGTGCTGCAAATCTAGGATTCCTTCTCTAGACACGATATAATAAATTACTTGAGAACGAAGGACTCAGAAGACGCTTCCACAGTGAGACCAAGATATACTCGACCTCTGGCTATGCTAGCAAAAAAACTTATCGAAAGCTGGAATATTACTTCGCCCAGAGCACTGAATGTAGGGGCCAGTGAGTGAGGAAGTAGCTTCCTGAACTATAAGAGAAATACAGATGTGCTTACAGTTGGCAAGAAAGAAGCCAGGCGGCCTATAACACATGAATGTATGTAATAGGAGACATAAGTGTTCAACATATCAAGTACCCAGCTATAATTCCATTGAGAATGAAAAACGCATCATTCCTCAACACAGCTTACTACATATAACC
Source organism: Gonioctena quinquepunctata (assembly GCA_018342105.1). Taxonomy (NCBI): domain Eukaryota; kingdom Metazoa; phylum Arthropoda; class Insecta; order Coleoptera; family Chrysomelidae; genus Gonioctena; species Gonioctena quinquepunctata. The sequence continues at coordinate 301,322 of JAFIRS010001397.1, forward strand.
TATAGAATAGGTGTATATTGATCGAATATCTTAACTATGATACTATTCTCTGGGGCAACTCAACCCACTCAATTAGAGTATTCAGACTTCAAAAAAAGGCGCTAAGGATCATAGATGGTGCAACCTTCCATGCCCACTATCAGCCACTATTCAAGAAACTCAGAATTTTACCAATCCCTTGTGTATATATCTATCAAGCTCTACTGGAGATTTTTACTAATATAACTCTGTACTCAACAAAGGCTGATGTCCATAACCATGCTACAAGATTATCGAATGAACTCAGAACTCTAAATTCAGATTGTCCGTCACAGAGCAAAATTCTACAAATGTCAGAATTTTTAATAAATTACCAGCATCTGTTAAATTATTAAATTTCAGCCAATTCAAGAAGTGTGTAAAGAACCATTTCTATTATATTTTTTTTACTCAATAGAGGAATTCCTATCATTTAACTATGAATGCATGATACTCACCCCAACTACATAACCATATCGTATTAAAAATATTTATAATAAAGAATCTAAAACAATAAACCCTCTTGAGGGTAATGTTTAATACAATCCACGTTGTGATTCTTGTGTTGTCTTGTTTCGAAACTTTTAAACATTTGTATATACATATATATATGTAATTGTGTTTATGATATTTGTAACGACTGTTTTTATTACTTCTAATAGGTAATCTTTCAACTCTTTTAACTATTGTAACTTGACATGCTACAAACATATCATTTGATGTAACGTGGTTTAATAAATTATATTCTATTATATTCTATGCTTCCACTGATTTCCAACCATGTAAGCTCAGCATGTTTTATTTTTCAGACGTCTAACCTTGGTGGACCTAAACCATTTTCCAGCGTTGTCGCACCACTTGCATCCCACACAACTTTACCGAAAACAGCTCCGTTGTCACCAGTAGCACCAGCACCAACTTTCAACAATTCTTATAACACACCATCTTATAGCCCTGTATCATCTACAGGTATGTGTTGGAATATGTCAGTTACTTCAAGTTCTCAATTTTATTGATTTATTGGATTGTTTATTGAAATTAATTTATTGGACTTTTTTCAATCAATTTGTTTGGTGGACATTGAATTATCTTGTTTACTGAAATAAGTGGAAAAAACAAAATGGAAAGTTAACTGAAACCAAATGATTAATTCATGGGTACCGAATATTCAAAGGCTATAACAGCTAAACAAAAAAAAGAAAATTGAACTTTTCAATAAACGGAATTTTATATTTCCTAGAAACTATAATAACTCCATTTAGTTTGTAGTCTATTGAACTGTCTATTCTCTATAAGTTCTTCGTATAAAAAATATCCACTCGAAGTTTTTTGTACCCCAACCTGCATGATCTACAAAACAAAAATAGAAAAGATCGTAGACTCCCAAAACACATATTTTTCGAATATGTGATAGTTGTACTTTGTTTCTTAGGAAGATACCCCTCCTCTGCTAAACCAGTCGGTGGCATCTTCAAAGGTATATTTAGCGCCACACACTGCTTTATACTAACCTGTAATATCTTCATGGAGCCAGAAATGCAGAATGAAAGAGTCTTGAGGATTTTTTTGAAACCGTTCTAAGTGAAGTTACTTGCATGTTCTCAGTATTGCTTGAACGTTCAGCCTAGGTAACATTAAACGGCTCCAATAAATAAACATTTGTTAACATGGGGCTTTAAAAAAAGTAAGTGACATTCTTCTTGTTTCATCAACTTCCACTTAATTTTTCGATCATATTGTTTCTTTTTTCAAGTCGAAGAATCTGAAGAATGAGCAAAATATTCTATACATTCTCGAAATCAAAATATTCCTATTTCAATTTTACAATTCTGCATTTGGTAACAAGGAGAAATTACAGGTTTTTCTAATGTGAATAAAATAGTATAACTATGATTTCTCTCTTAAAATTTTTATTGTCTATAATGAGACATTTCCTTCTTTTCAGAGAACACTTTCAATGCGAAACCTCGTCCCTTTTCCCTCGTTTTAGAATAGTTTTTTTTTCGATATGCTAATTGCTTGTTGTTTGTCATAATATGCGATATATTTTTTTTCAAATTCGGGAAACAGAATAACACTTACTTGAGCACAGGATGATTTGGGAAAACCATATTCGTCCGCAATCGTACCCCAATACAAAAGAGGTAAAAATATATTATAAAAGTTCGTTTCCTGAAAATTCATAGCGGTTTTCAAACGAATCTATGAAAATGATTTTTGTTCTCATCTCAAACTGAAACGATTGGATTGATAATTAATGTCCATTTCATTGAAATATTCCTCTATTGTAATTGAGAAATGGTAAACTAACTGCTTATCTACTAATGATATATGTCTTTATGAAATCATGTAATCGATTTAACTTCAAAATTTAAGCTGCTCTCCAGGTAGCACGGTGACGTCGAAATGACGTCCTAATTTGGTTAAATAATTGACCAAAAGACGTCAAAAAGTGACGTCTCAGCCACAAGACGTCACTCTGACGTCTGAAAAATGACCAATAAAAGACGACATTTTGATGACGTCAGTTAAATGGTAAATAAATGACGTTATACGAAAGACTCATACTGTCCCTGGGTCCTCTAGGAGTTTCTAGTTTCCACGAGGAAATTGATAGTTTTAGGAAAGTAGAATAAAATGAACTCAGTACATTATTGAATTTATTACATCTTAAACAAAAAAAAGAGGATATCCTGATTACCAATTGAAAAAAAAATATTTTTTCAAACCCATACAAAAAGTATGATATCTTGGCAATGGTTTATTCTCTCTGAATTAATTTGGCAGCAAGAAACAGCGTAGGCACAAATAAACTAGAACCAAACCACCAAACTGAAACAACAAAAGTAGCAAGCCGTGCCAGTTCGTAGAACTATAATCTATGCCGGTGACGTGACATGACGACTGTCCGACCCTATCGGTGGACCGAACCCAGCCGAGTCCAACGCCCGAGTTGCCACGTCAAAAAAAACATTATTTTATTTCAACAATTTTTTTTTGAGAATACCTATTAATAACTTTTTCAGTCTTGAGCGATTGACAAGCTTTTTGCAATGCGAATTATACTTGACAAAATTAAACAAAGGCTATTTGACTACCATCTAGTGACAAAATGGAATGAAATGTTCTTGGAAACAAAAGGGTATCAATTTCACGTATATTTTTGACTCACCCCAACTTTTTAATTTCGAGAATATTTATACTTTCAGTCACAAATAATTCATGATTTTTGACAGTTTGGTTTTTGACATTGTGAATTATGACAAGACGACTCTCATTGAAATTTGTCATCTACTACGTACTGATTATTGACGGTATTCTGAAATTTTGGTCTGGAACTAGATCAGCCTATTTCTCCTTCATATTTCGTCAAGAGTTCATCGAATTTTCTCTGTTCCTTAAATTGAAAGTCATTTTGAATTCCTCATTCCTGGGGAAATTTTTTTAGTATTGGCAACGCTGTCCGCTACCACGGCTTTCGACATGTGGTGTTTTCACGGTGCTTATGTAGTTCTAATTTCAGTGGCGATAGAATTCTCTGTTCAAACCAATCAAGTGCTGGCGCAATTACGTATCAGATTCAAACTTCTTCCATGATGTTTCACTTTTGAGTGTATTATGATGTACGTCGGTGGAGATTGTGATTAGACTTTTTGATATACCAGAAAAGTTGAGCACAGCTGATGGGTTAGCTCAGTTGATCCTTCGTTTATATCACAGAACGCTTCATACAACCGGCCCTCAATTCTCAGTAACGGACTCTTATTGTCGTCAATTTTCGAATGACAAATAGTTGACTTCCCAGGAACGTCATTATGACCTACACTGAAATACGTCATGAAATATGACGTCATTTCCAGGTCTCATTGTCTCATTAGGACATCATTTCACTAACCTGTGCTACCTGGGTCTTTCTAGATAAAAGTATTCTAAGATGAAAGAACCATTTCAAACCCTTCCATTCATCATTGATCTTTTCGAACTGGATTCAAATCAATACCCCTGTACACACTATATCAGAATGTTTTCGTCGAAATATTATTGCATAGTTATACTATTTTATAGTAAGTACTCACCTCCCGTTTTTCACTCGATTTTTTTTTCATTCCTGCACCGCCTTTGTTTCATTCCGCTCGTTTGTGCTACTCTCGTGTTTTATTCCAAAGCCTACACTGTTGAGAACATAGTCTGGCCTCCTCCGCAAGAATCCGAAGAACTTCCTACTGCTTGTCCGATATTCTACCCCCCACCCTCCCAAGTTGAACAAACTATCCTCGAGAGGAGGAGAAAAGAATCGGAGCTCAGTATCGATTGTTCGGAAGTTTGTTTGGAGCTGGAAGAGATCAACGGAATGGCTCAGTTCTACCCAAAATATCTGTACGAATGTTCGAGTGAGCACAAAAGCGCAACAGACTGCCGAGAAACCATTTCTGAATCTCTAGAGACCCAAAAGCTTGTGGAAGATATCGTTCAAACAAGGATACCCCTACCGGAGGAACGGGAACCACTGAGGGAGCAGCAACGAAATGAATCAGCGTCCAGAGAGAAAAAATCTTCGAGTTCAATGTTCCAAACTGAAAACGTTATTCACACCCATGGGGATAGTTTTGATTTGAGAAGACCGACTCAGTTTAGTCCAAACACAGTACAATGTACTGTAACTAATAGGATCGAAAACGCCACACCATTGAAATGGGAATCTGCTATGACTCAAGCTATTCGAACAACTGCACCTGATGTCGACACTTTTGCCCAGATCCCGTCGAAGTATTCTCATAGTGCCCTTGCTTCCGCTCTATCAATCGCCCCATCTCAACCGTTCACTTCCCCATACCACTCCGAAAAGCCAGTTCCTCTCCCTGAAGAAACAGTACCATATCTGCCACCAGAAAGACCTGTACTGCCTTTAAAAGAGGAAGAAATAGATTCAAAACAACCTGAAAGTCGGAAAAGTAAATTTGTGAAAGCTCTCCAAACGGTTCCGGATAATCCCAAGGATAGTGTTGTCCCACCAACAAGGAAGAAGAAAGTACCCACGGACAAATACCTCGACGAACTGCCTAAGCCTCAAGAAAAGCTATCGATGCTCGCTGCACTCACTACAGCTTCTGACAGGCCTTATTCACCTCTAATAGATGAGAACACAAAGACGGAATCCAAATGCTCTTCGAATGTCGATAGATCACAACTGCACAAACCACTGAAACCTGATGTACTTCCAGAATCTTTCCAAATGAACAAAAAAGAACCCAAACCACCGATTTATTATCCACCTTCAGTTATTTACAAAAAAACGCAAGAAAAATCATCTGAGGAACAATCTGAAGAATCCGATACCAGTAAGGTGACAACCATTGAAAGAGAAACGATACATAATCCAGAGGTTACACAGATTATCGTTGACGGTAAACAACATTCTGCACCTCAAAATTTTGCCCCATTATTCCAGGGTTTTTCATGTTCTTTCCAGAACAAAACTGAACATTCGCAATTTTCAGTCGAAGTATCTACAACCCCTCCTGTCATGTCACCGCCCCCCAAAGGACCTACACAAACTCTGAAAACAATCGAAAGTAAGCCCGGGTACATCCAAAAAGAAACAGTTACTGAAAAGGAACATAAACACCAGCAAATGACGAAAAAACACGAAGAGATGAAAAAAGAAACGCAAATAGCTAAGCAAGCTGAAGAGGTAATTGTTAAAAAAATTGCCCCATCTGTTGCCCTCCATAAAGCAGAATATTTACCCCAGTATCAAGTAGACTTATCCGCCGAAGCTGAAGCGCAGTTGTTAAGAATGAAAAAAATGGAGCAAGCTCAGACTCGTCATGAACAGCAGAAACTTGCTACACAGCAAACAATTCAGCAGGAAGGGATGAAGCCCACAATAAAAATAGAAACCGAAAATGAGGATCACTTGGAATCTCAGAGATCATTCAAACCTCTTGCAGAGGATAGACCACCCAGCCAAACTTTTTCCCCGCGACCAAGATCAGTTACTCCTAGCGGGATCAATAAACCACCCCCCGTCTTGCCTTATTACCAAGCTAATTTGGTAGCACAACCGATGCATGCTTTGTCAGCAAATCTTTATGATCCCAAGAGTCCGGCGGTATCACGCTCACCGAGTCCTTGTTCATGGGGTGCAAGAGATCGTACTCCTTCTCCTTCTTTTCTTAGCTCGAAGACCAACGTCAGACCAGTTTCTCCTGCTCCTGGCCCACCACCTAATCCATTACAATCATCCAAGCCCTTGCCAAATCCCCACGATACCAGAGTAGAGCAGGCAAGAGAAAATTTGAGTACTTTCATACCTGAATATAAAAACAAGCGGGATATGGTTGAGAAAGTTCAAAGTGTGAACTTGTATGAGAAATCAGGCGACAGTTATCCCACGCAAATGTACACATCAACAGTACAGACTCAGAATTTTCCTGTAGAACAGCAGAGAGGTCAGATACAGCAACAGAAAGAAGTATACGATTCCAGAAAAATGGCCACATCAGATTCCCATAGAGCCCAAATGTACTCCTCTCAGACCCAAGATAGTGTCATGACAACTGCCATAGATGAACAGATTCGGCAGGCTCATATAGAGCAAATGAAAAAGTCACAGAGTCAGAGTTTGGAGACGTCTGTCGATGGTCGGACTCAAGTTCAACGTAAGAAAGTCGTTACTGAAGAATATGAGAGGTCCCAAAAAGAGACGAATATACAAATCGAAAGGAATTTAAAAACGAAAAAACACCCTTTTCACGATATTAATGCTCCATCAATTGAAGCGCCAGCAATCAAAGGTCGTATGACTGATCCGCATCCTCTTCCTCTACCGAGTGTGAGAGGTGGACAGGACAATTTTCATAGGGGCGGCTCTGATAAATCCTGTTCTGTATCCTGTGCACCACCATTCACAGCAGAAACAACTCCTAGTAGAGCTGCTTATGCTGACGCTTCTGCTCCAATAAAGCATGTCTATGCTCCAGCCGCTATAGCTCCTGTAAAGCACGTAGCTCCGCCTAGTCCCTCGAAAAAACCCAACCAAAATGTAATATCTCCCCTTGTTTCCCAACCTGATACAGGTGCTGGTACCGGACGCCAAACGGGAGGCATCAGTATCGCGCCAAAGCGCGGACGAGGCGTTTTGAACACTGCCGGTATTGGTGGAACTAGAATTCCCCTCTGCGGACAATGTAACATGCAGATAAGGTAGAGAGTGAAGTGGATGTTTGTTTTGTATATTGTAGAGTGTCCATTTAGAATCAATTCATTGAATACTGCTGTCGAATGGAAAATATGTTCTAAAGTGCTTGCAAAAAATAGCAAAGAAAAATTAAAGTTTTGGAAACGCATAGTCGGAGGGATAGAGTTTGTGAGAAATTAAAAATATCCTTCACGCCTATTGATTTTCATTCAGTAGTATTCATGGATCGGTCTACTTTGCATGATATATGGTGCATATGGATAATATTTTTCATTTCAGTTTTTATGTATTGTTGTGGATATTTCTGATTGCCTAGATCAGATATGTATTACTAATTTTTAATCAATATTTTTCAAGGTTTTTGTGTACCGAGACCAATATTATTTTTCAGGACCGATGTTTAGTACGCCGACTTCACAGAGTTGGTGAAGGTTTTATTCGAAGTATTATTTGTATCGGGTAGAGTTCGAACAAACAGCAGCGATGCTGTTACATTATGCAGTGAGGACGAAAAGTCCGTTGCCCCCCGTAACTTCTTTATTTTACGTATTACAAAAAAATGTTGAATACAAGAGTTGTAGAGTTTCATTCGAACTCTTCAATAACAGGAGATTTATTCATACAGGGTGTCTCAGAAGAGCGAATTTTCTTCAAATGAGTTACCCTGTAGATATTTGTGATCAACCAGGTTGTTTTAACTTGAAAATTATGCCCTTGACTGAAGGAACGCGACACAAAAAGGTGAAGGTGTTTCTCTCCGTCCACTATTAACTTAGACGGCAGGAATGCGGGGTGATATCCGACAAAGAAGTAAAATCTCGTAAATTATTTGATATGATAACACCACCCATCAAAACGCCTCATAAATATGAACATTCCTTTTACGCTGACAGCGACGACTTAGAAGTTCAAACAGACCAAAAATAATTATGATAGGATAGTTATTTATGTTACTATTGAGTTCCGCACCGCGATAGAGAATAACGATTCTCCGACAGCCGAGATGAATTATTAACGCGCAGGGACTGCGATTAAAATATACCGCGGGGTGGCCCAGACACATAAAATATAATTTATGGCAGCGGTGGCTTTCTTTGAACATCGAGATATATATATATATATATATATATATATATATGAATTTAGAAATAACGTCTGAAAATTGGTATGAACAGTGGGGAATAACGTATTAAAGAGTTTTCCATAGTTCAACACTTGTGCTGACTGAATCCCCTTTTTCCTGATATATATATATATATATATATATATATATATATTATATATATATATATATATATATATATATATATATATATATATATATATATATATATATATATATATATATATATATATATATATATATATATATATATATATATATATATATATATATATATATATATATATATATATATATATATATATATATATGAGAATCTCCATAACCAAGAAGAGAAGTCAGTTCAGTTAGAGCCTTCAGAGCATGAAGAGCATCAGAGTCGAATCGAATTTCATCTAGTGAAGATGCATAGCCATCTTCTGATAAGAAACAAGTGTAGGGTTCGTAAATTATTCATAAAATAGCCAGCTCATCAAAAATATGCAGAAAATGGTAAAAACTGTAAACAACAGAAATTGTCTCCGTAAAAACTCAACGAATAGAACTCAATTCTTCCAAAGAAGCTAAATAATCATATTCTGAATCAGTCAACGCGTAAAAGTCGGTAATGAAAATCATTTAACATTAAAACGAGGTGTAGTTTTCCAGTCTAGGGTAAGAAAATATACTGTTTATTTGGCAAGATAAATATATATTGTAATAAGGAACCATTCATCTATGTGATTTCATATTAGCGTCAACTCTTGAATCGATAAAAGGTAATAATGTCAGCAATAGCCAAAGTAACTGAATAACAGTTACTCGACTAGGCATACTATATTTGTTTTACTATATTTTTTTTACTATCAAGTATATCTCATATTCAAATTCATTCTGACCAGGTGTATAAGTTGTTGTTGTACTTCAGAAAATACATTTATATTATTAAAATTCCTAAGTGTATCATTGTTTCTGAATTATTTGACTGACTGTACTTTCAAATTAAGGCTCCACGCTTCATTATATACTGAGGGTGATAACTTTCCAAGTCGCTCTGGGAGGTTGTCCATTTATTGATCAATAGACTAATAACGCCCAGTATAGTTAAGGCCTAGCTTCAACAACTAACGAGCAGTCATTACATATTTAAATTTTTGTATTTTACGTAAAATTCTAAACAAGTTCGGTAAATGGTGTTATATCACAAAAGTTAATAGATTTGGAATCATGAACACTTGTTAATTATTATTTTGACTACTTGTGCTACTGGTGCACTGAGAAAACCGTAACAAATGAAACAAAATGGATTTCACTTTCCTATACCAACTTTTTTAAAGCTAATATTAATGTTGCTAACTGCTGATAGGAACCAAGAATGGGTACTTACCTCGTCGTACATTTTTTTAAGTTGTTGAATCTTACGGAAAATGAGTACAAATAAAACCGTAGCAAATGTAACTGAAACATTCTATTAACATATGACATATTCTAAAAATGAAGATAACGAATTATTGAAAACTGAAATAGTATTTCAACTTATGACTAAAAACGGTTAGTTAATATCTATTATGAAATATGTTCGACATATCCATCCTGCATTTCTTGACACATAAATAATTTGATGACGCAGTTAATCTAACGACCCACAAACCGCCTGTGTGAGGTCCGGTGAGCGAGCTTGCCTCTCACTGTTGTACCTCGACGTCCAATCCACCTACCCGGATACCTTTCATCTGAGTAATTTCTCACCTTCCAAAAATAGTGTGGTGGGGCTCCATCTTGCTGAAATGTTACATCCAAATTATATTCATGTGGGTTTCGCGCAACAATCTCATTGATACTGAGAGTGATTGTGTCTTGCAGCACTTGGAGGTATCTGGGACCATTTAAATTTTCTTCTGAGAATATGGGACCTTAAATGTGCTCACCCAAAATACCTCCCCAAACATTAATCTGTTGGGAAAATTGAGTATCCCCTCGCGGGATTCACGGGGATTCTCATCACTCCAATATCTACAATTCTGGGTATTTTCACATTTAGGTAAAAGGTGCCCCCATCGCTAGAACAAATATATAGCAAATAAATAGGATTTACAGCAGTTCTTTCTGCCATAGTCTCGCAAAGTTCAAGTCGCCGGTTCAGATAATGCAAAAAAATTTACAGATGGAATTCATTTGTTTTAAAATCATCTTAACTGATGTTTTAGAAACATTACATGTCTCAGCTACTTGCTCAGTTGATTGTTGCAGGTTATTAACCATTTCAGCTAGAACTTTAATAACTTCCGCAATTATTTTTTGCCTTCCAGATCTTGGATCAACTTTCACAGTTCCTGTTCTGTTAAATTTTGCTATCAATTTTTACAAATATTTCCGACACATATTATCGGATGTTCTGGAAAACCGCTCATTGAAAATTCGAACAACAGCAGAGTTGTTCTCTCTCTGCCATGGATACAGTAAACGCGCCTAGCGTGCACATCAACGTAAGGGATCGAAGATCTGATCAGTTTTGATTAACATTCTTCTTGGAATCTGTTGAACTTAAGGGTATGCTACATTAAATCTGCTCATAATTTAACGTAGAATCCAAAAATCTAATTATATACAAGGTATCACATTTAAAAAAAAATTACTTAGTCTCTGCGCTTTTTTGAGACACCCTGTATGAATAAATCTTGAAACATCAGAGAGTTTGAATGAAACCTAACAACTTTTGTATTTTATTTTGTAAGATGTGAAATCAAGAAGTTACAGGAGGGGCGACCGACTTTTGAAATATTTTAAATTATTTCATATAAGAAAATGATGGGTTCACTTCACATATGTTTTCTTGAGAATTCGATCGATTCGCAAATTAAGGGTTCCTATTTTTGTAAGGAGCACTCAAGGCCTCAGAAAACTATTTGTCGCCTATTGATATAATTTTATTAGTGTATTGTGGGTCCATACAAAAGAGTTTGAATAAATCTATGCAGCCTTCAGGGTGTACAGTACGGAAAAAAGTTAATGAGATAGATTTTTCTCTCGTCACAAACAATTTTCCCGATCAGTGACATATATATTTTTTTTTTTCTATAAATATTAATTATTTTCAGCAAGTTTTTATACTTCGAATTTGGATATTTTCAACAATTCCCTAGCCAAAATACGCGGATATTTTTTCCTTCATTGTTTCAGTAGAGAAGTTCGGTATATTACCAATAATTTGACGATTTGTCTTTTTCCAAATTGTTCAGTTTTCTTGTAATAGAAATATAAATGTAGAGGTTTTGCAGAATTAATAACTTCGTATTGTTTCGTCAACAGTGATGAACAGTGCGTCAAATCTAAAAGTTGCTAGTGGAAATATCTCGGAAGTGAGATTCCACTTCATTGGAAAGCTCATTGAAAATGCTTTTCAGTGGTACCCAATATTGGGGGTGTGATGTATTGTCAAAAAATACTTAAAAAAACTCAGTTAATAAGTTTAGCCGTTCCGTTTAATACTAGCTCTTACTGGGTACGTTCAAAGTAACTCCTGGATAGTCGAGTGCCAAGCTTAATTTGGTATGCGTCTTGTGAAGTGGCCAATGAAAAAACTTCAATACGGATAGCTTTTTATGCAACTTCGTCTGCAATACGGCTGTTGGGAGCTGGGATTGATCAACACGGTTCCCGCAGTTAGGTGAAGGAATAATATCGCGCACTCATGAGGTTCCCGCAGTGAAAATATATTTATGCAGAGCCGTACTTACAATTATCTAGGGGCGACTATAATCTTGACTGGCTGCTATTTATGCCATGAATAAGAGGAAAATTACTTACTATACTCTATTTGGAAATGAGGAAATAGTAAATTCCACGAAATTTTAAGGGATGGAAACAACCTTTTGTCTTGTCAATAAGTAGAGTTAATGATCAATAAAAATGTCTTAGAATTAACTTTCTCTATTTCCAAGTGAAATATACACTCAATAATATATAATAAAGATATTACAATTTGATAAAAATTTAAGTATGATAAAAATAAGACAAATTCACCAAAATAAAATACTTGAAATTCACTCTTTTCGAAGGAAATATTCACTCAAGAATATATGAACATTTATCAAATTCATCCTCACTTTTCATTAGAAGTTCTTAAAGTTTCTGTTCATTTAAATATCGATTTTTGCGAGCCATGTTTTTCGATGTTAGGTTATTTTTATTATATAAAAAAAGACACACTAACTTATTTTCCTGAAAACCAAAATATTTGCAGGCTCAGGTCACATCGAACTGTTGCAGCAAGCGGATCTAATAAAAGAATACATAAATTCGGGAAACAATACCTCGGAGGTCGTGCCTGATAAACAAAATGTTGATTCATACAGCTCCCGCAGTGAAGCAAAAGAGTTTTGAAATATTCCATGAAAGTTTCGGACAGAAACGAACTACCATCTTTGGGCAACACAAAATACATTGAAAATCGCGTATTAAAAGGTCCCGCGTATTTATCCGGTTCCCGTTATACCATCACGAAATTATTTTACGTAGATATCCAGTTCCCGCAGTGAAAATGTTAAACAACTAACCACTATCGAATCATGTTTCCTGCGGTACTAAACAAATCTGTCAATAAGTATCTCATAGTGAATTAACAAAATATAAAAAATTCTACTGAAAGTAATTGTAATGCGATCCTTAAGTTCCTCAATTGAGGTTGGTTAAGTTTTATCAACTAGAGATATATGACCCCAGAGGAAAAAACTCTACAGGGGTAAAATCTGGTGGTCTTGGAGGCCACTCGATAGGTACTCTGCTTCCAATGGAATCCTTCAAGGAATTAAAATCTACAAAATTCCGTTCGTTATAAAACACTTCGAATAAAACATTCACCAGTTCTTGGAGATTCAGGAATAATAGCTTCAATGAAATGAACTATGGTGATACCATTCACGGCATCCATTCGTCCTTTTTTCATTTGGTTTTTCATTCTGATGCATGTTTTGTTTTTGTTTTTTAGAGCATGTAAGTGATCTATGCCATGCTAGCCAAAACGAAAATCCATTGGAACTGGACGAAGTCAGTTTGCAATTTCCCAACCCTCCTCCTGCCTCTCTTTCGGTACCAGTTTACAGCCAAATTAACATAACCATACCCTTCCAAAGCACCTCTCCCCAACTGGACTCCATTGGGTCCAGTCCAAAATCGGACTACTCTTCCCATTCCTCCTCCAGTGGTAAGAACTCTCAAAACGCAACGAATTCGCAGAGGACACACCCACAAAACTCGCGGAATATTCAGGACTACCAAAACTTGCAATCTGTGAGGGACAAGGTATTCTCGGACATCAGAAACCTGGCCCCAAAACTGAAAAAAGTTAGTTTGTCGGGGGCTCAGAGCCCCAGGATGAATTATATCGTCAATAACGTAGAAACGACTGTTACTAACGGTACGAAAAAAGTTACTTCCGAGCTCTTTATTCCTATCAATGATTACCAGGCTTCTAAATATTCCAGCAATGAGAGCTTACCACTCCCCGATCACCTTACCTTTGCAAACCAACTCAACGAGAAACCAAGTGGCACCACTAGAGTTTATATTAACAATAGCGTAACCAAGGATGCTGCTGATTTTAAATCTAATGATAACCCAGCTGATGTGCCTATTTGTTGCAAATGTAACACTGAGATTGCTAGGTAAATATATAAATTTCCACAATATTATTGGTTCACTTCATTCCATACCAAGATATGAAGAATGATCAACGTTTGAAAAGTATATCTCAGGAAAAGGTCATATATACAGGGTGTAATCTAACCTCTTTCCCACACGTGAATGACGAGTGAATAATGCTATTTTATAACGAATTACAGTGGTTGAAAATCTGAAAAAAACCTGTTTTGTTCCATGTAAAATTCGCCAAAATTTTGGGTAGTGCTTCCCGCCTAATTTCAGGTTACCTGCTCAGAGGAAAACTTCGGCAATTGCCGATTTCAATAAACATTTAACTCGACATTTGAATAAGGTAGAATGTTGAACTGATTGTGTGGTAAATGTACACATTGCTGCCTGAGATAGATATTCAATTTCAAAGTGAAGAAAACAACTAACCTTGTTATATCCAAACTGGTCACACAGTCAGAACTAGTTTACTTCATACTCTGCTTTGAGTCACTTATCATAATTATCTCAGTCACTTGTAAGAAACAAACAACACAAACAGGGGAAAACATTCGCAATTGAATATTGTTTCAAAAAATAATATAATGACCATCGTAGTGATTCAGACATTCCGAACACGTGAACTGAACACTGTTGCCAAGCAAGATTCTCGCATGCACAGTTTACAAAGCTGTCTACGAACGAAAGTATGTTATATTCTACTGGTGTTATCTGATTGGCTGGTGGATGAAATATCTTAAAGTTCTTAATTAACATCTAATCAGTAAAAAGTACGCGATGTGCAAGAGAATTAATTCGAACATTATTGTCTTTGTCTTTTAAAAAATTTGCAATTCTATCAAAATAGTTATTTATGCAACAAGTGCAAAAAGTATTTATTATCTCGGACAGGCGGTCTCGTCAGACAACTTCACGTCTAGTGCAATAAACACTTTTTGCACGAGTTGCATACAATAGTATATCTACGTTTATGCAAAAACCAAGAAATGATTTATTCATATGGCACTAAGTGTAGAAAAAAAAGCGTACTAAAAATTGCGTCGATTTGACGTATGTTTGTCATGATCACAAATGACAGATGTGGATGACAGATGTAGAATGACAGATGTAGAATGACAGATGAGTGCAATAAAGAACCACTTTTTTCACTAAATATAGTTCAATACAGTTTTGTTTTTTGCATGAACGTAGAAAAAAATATTCATATTATATCAATATATCTAGTACGAAAACATCCGCACGTTCAGAATCCAACCAGAATTGAAATTCACTACTTCATTCATGAATGCGACGATTGATTCATCTTGTCTTCTACCCTTCAAAATACGTACGGAACAGCTTGGTGTTTAGTTTCAAGAGCTAGCAGAAGAAAAAAACAACAATGTTCAAATTAATTCACCTGCACATCGCGTACTGTTTTCTGATTGGTTGCTAATTAAGATCTTTCATTCAACAGCCAATAGAAAACACTAGTAAAATCTAACACACTTCCGTTCGTAGACAGCTTTGTAAACCGTGCATGCGAGAATCTTGCTTGGCAACAGTGTTCAGTTCACGTGTTCGGAATGTCTGAATCACTACAATGGTCGTGTTATCATTCTTCTAAACAATATTGAATTGCGAATGTGTCCCACTGTTTGTGTAGTTTGATAATTGCCTCAAAGCAGAGTATGGAGTAAACTGGTTCTTACTTCATGACCAGTGTGGATATAACTAGGTTAGTTGGTTTCTTCAATTAGAAATTGAATGTCTATCTCAGTCAGCCTGCAATGTGTACATTTACCACAAAATCAGTTCAACATTCTACCTTATTCAAATGTCGAGTTGAATGTTTATTGCATTCGGCAATTGCAGAAGTTTTCCTCTACGTAGGTCACCCGAAATTAGGCGGTTGGCGCTACCCATAATTTTGTCGAATTACAAAGAACAAAACATGTTTTTTTTCCAGATTCTATAATTTACTGTAATTTATTATAAAATGGCATTATACACTCGTCATTCACGGGTGTGCAAGAGGTTAGATTACACCATATATATATATGTATATATATATATATATATATATATAAATATATATATATATATATATATATATATATATATATATGAAAGGGTAGTCTTTGCTGACTAGTTAGGATATAAACTAGTTAATAGTGGGGAATGCAGCACTGTCAAAAAGAAAACTCTTGTAAGTTTGTCCAAGCTTTCGGAATTGGTTCATTCCATCATCAGGGAACTACAATTTATCAAAAAATATTACATATGAGAGATTATCATCGAGTGAATTGATAATACTTACAACTCAGGTGAGAATGGATAACACTATGTTCAGTAAAAAATATTTTTTGTCTTTTGACATTATGGTAATAAATAATGAGAAATGTAAAACAGAGAAATGAACTAATGTTCAACTACCCCACTTGTATGTTGAAAATTATAATTAACACATGTTAAAATCTCTTCAACCATGTGGTTGGAATCAAAACTGACAGGTCAGAAATTAAATTCACATAAGACAGCTGTATGTGATTATTGACATGTCAGTAGATTATACTGGTGTATCAGAGTGGTACAACTAGTGTGGTTTACTATTTCCTGTGATTAGTTTTAATGAATGATAGAACAATATAAATATCATAATTTTCAAGTTCTATCATTCATTAAAACCTAATCACAGGAAATAGTAAATCACACTAGTTGGTACCACTGTCGCAGTTGGCACCCTGGGTGACATAAATATTACTTGACATGTGTCAATGTCAATGTTACATACGGAATTCGACCTCTGTTAACATGTGGCGTTAACTGGTTGGAGGTCAAGTAAATGTATATTGTGAATGTCTGCCGTTTTATAACGTGCAATACAAAAATAATCTAAAAATTGTGAAAGTCGAAAAAAGTTTTGTGTATGAAATAGTCCCTTTCTTCTCTACGCCAGTAACCAGGCTGGATGACAACGGACTTGTCGGAAGAAGGGGCGCTCGGGCACTCCTGGTATCACTTCGAGTGAGACTTCCAGGGTGCCATACGAGCAAAAAAAAATGAACTAGAAGAAGAAGAAGAATGTCACATACAGCTGTCTGATGTGAATTTAATTTCTGACCTGTCAGTTTTGATTCCAACCACATGGTTGAAGATATTTTAACATGTGTTACTTATAATTTTTAACATATAAGTGTGGTAGTTGAACATTAGTTCATTTCTGTTTTACATTTCTCATTATTTATTACCATAATGTCAAAAGACAAAATATATTTACTGAACATGTGTCAGCTTTTCACAAAGGTAAGATTTTCGAGCACGATGATAACAGCCATGTAATATAATAAAGTTGTGTTTAATGGAATAAAGCTATCCAATTTGAAACTTACTACGTTTTTTTTATTGGTGCACTTTGAAATCATATATACTATATTATTACTACAAATATATAGTATATATAATAATGCAAGAGGTTGAATTCGTGATGTGACATCAGTATCGTTTCATGGAAAAGAAACATTCTTTTGCAATTTGTTCCAAAGATCAATATTTCTTGTCACAGAGCTCAAAATGAATTATTCTAATATCGATTTTGAATAGTTGTATGAATCGCGGTTAATACCGCGAAAATCCAGTGATATATATAAAAAAGAATATGAAAAGTTCATCAAATGGATGGAGGAGCACATATAAATGAACGAATTGTGAGTAATATTTTGACGTTACAAGGTACTCCTGTCAGATCAATAATCAAAAATTTGTCATTTAGACTTCACGTTTCTCGATTTGTTGATGTTGTCATGGTTACCTTTAAAAAACGCGCGTTTTTTAAAGTTCGATTTAAACACGCTGAGGCGTGCTTTAAATGGGTAAAAAGGTGCACCAATAAAAAAAAATATTTTTTTGGAACATCGTGTCATCCATTCTCACCCAAGTTGTAAGTATTATCAATTCACTTGATGATAATCTCTCATATGTAATATTTTTTAATAAATTGTAGTTCCCTGATGATGGAATAAACCAATTCCGAAAGCTTGGACAAACTTACAAGAGTTTTCTTTTTGACATTGCTGCATTCCCCACTATTAACTAGTTTATATATATATATATATATATATATATATATATATATATATATATATATTCGTGGATATTCAGTCAGGTCTGCTTTTTCAGAAAAACTCTTCTTCACTCTGCTGAGCTTGCGACAGCTTTTATTGTCTTTTTCAAGGCTAAAATGTAATATGGTTACATAAATATCAATTATGAATAAATGGTATGAACGTCCATCAGTGTGACATTTTTGGAATTGATGCCGATTTTTCTTCTGTTTTCGTTATTTTAACTACTTTTTACTTGCGATTTTATCCTTTTATTCATAATTATTTTTAGATAACCTTACCTTTTACCCTTTTCGGTTTGCGTTTATTCATTTCTACATACTCTAAGAAACAAAAAACGGTTACTCAACTTGTATTCTTCTCTTTTGTTCATTATGGTTAAAATTAGTTAGTTTAAATTTTATATCTGGGTTTGTTATGAACGAATAGGGTCATTTCGTGCCCTTGCCGTTCATAACAAACCCAGATGTAAAATTTAAAATAACTAATTACAACCATAATGAAGAAAAAGAAAAGAATACATTGTTGAGTAACTGTTTTTTTGGCCATTATGGCAGTAGAAGGGGATATAATTTATGATTTAAAATTATGTTGTAAAATGAAACTTTTCCACTAGAACTGAACGAACTGAAAGAAATACTTACATTACTACAGAATAACCTTCTATTTATCACATAGTTGATAAATTACACAGGAAAATCGCTATGTTATGCACAATTGTCTTGACAACCAACAATGTTATGTAATAATTTATAAACTAGAATTATGCAGAGTATCCCCGAAAATAATGCATTTCTTCAGGGGGTATGTATTTCCTAAAGTCCCCTATTTATCCAATGATTGAACATCAAAATTTATATAAAAAAGTAATTATTGGCAACCCTACACGGCGAATTCATCATTTTATCGCCAATCGTACCTTCCTGCGTTGAATACCTGAGTTTCATCCAAGAATACAAACTGATGTAAACCCTTCTCCTAGACTCATGAAAAAAGTGTTTGAGTTTCCTTGCGATTCTGGGCAGTTCCATCAAATCACGACGTGGTTCCATAATTTTTTCTGTATGTAAAACCAATTTTCTTCAGAATTTTCCATAAAGATGTTGTACATTTGAAAGGATCACGTTCTTCCATTTCATCTTTTGAAGTTTTTAAAGTGATAGTTTTTCTGAAATTATTGTTGTCATCAAATACCGTACATATCTAAGATAGCATTTCGAATTGCTGCTTGATCGAAACCATCAATATTTACCACATGTTTTAGCCGTTTTCGCTATTTTGATGAACTGCCTAATACTTCACCTCTATTAGACTAAGTTGCGATACGGTGAAAATACCTTTTTTATTATCAAACATAAAACACTAAAGAACGAAATAATACACAAACTGAACCATAAAAGTCACATCTCTCAGAGAAATGATACGAATATTTCCTTGAGCGTTCGGTTCGGCAACGTCTTATATTTTACTAACAGGTTTTATTCATATTTAACGCATTTCATTGGGAATTCCAACTTTGTTATGTTGGTCATTACCAAAAATTAGAATTTTCTTTTTAACATGAAAATACTATACCCCCATACAATCACCCAGGTGGTGTTGCCAGCTGTTGGAAATTTCTCCAGATTTCACTCAATAAAGTTGGTATTTTCTATATATGTATTGATAATTTTTTAATCTGAATACCCAACACTACCCGTACGTGGAAGGAACGCACAATTTTCAGGGACACGCTGTACATTCATTTCAGTGATTGGTCTCAAAGTGAAAAATTGTGAACACTCCAAACTGTTCTAGATATTTAAAAATTCAAGGTACGCAAAGATTAAATAAAAAAAACGAACAAACTTATTTTAATGGGAACTCAAAAGAGGTACAGAAAATGTTGAAGGACAGAAGCATAAATTAGGTGAAAGTCAGCACAACAAAACAAACCTAGGATGTGTTCATAAATAATTTTCATTCACAATAACACAGTGTATCTGCTTAATGTTTGAATATTATCTTTTATTATGATACATACGATCAAAAGCTAATCCTCATTCTTAAGGTTTTGAGGTTTTCCGGATTTGAAACCTACTTTTATTCTAATTATATATTATCTTCACCACAATCACTCTGGATGCAGTTGTCACATATTGATTTTCACTTGGCTAAGGCTTCTTTCTAGAATCTGCAGTACATGCACTAATCTAAAATAAAATGAAAAAAGTCCAATTTGTCAAAACAGCTTTTCCACTACCTGCTATACAGGGGTATATTGGTCCATTAGAAAACACTACTTCCGCGACGGACATTGGATTTCATCTATGAAGTCCTGTAAGGTTATTCTGAAAATAGTTGCGAAATGGATTAAATTAACCCTCTCATTCGGACTGACCAATAAGAAACTGGTTTCAGGGTATTCGACCCTCATTAGTATCGTATAGATCAAGCAGACAGTGATTGATGACTGCGAACCCGAATTGAATGATGAAAACTCATTTGTCAATATGTTGTAACCAGATGCCAACGCCATCACTATGCAACAAACATTACCACGTGAGATATCATCTTGAGAGATTGGTGTCATCTACATGTGTGTAACTCACAATCACAATTGAATCACCCTAACTGATGTCGATGGATGTAGTTTTTGTGACAATCCATACCGCCACTACTTCACCATTAGTTTTTGAGTTTTCAACAGTAAAGAATATTAATATATTACACATAATTTTATTGATATATTGTGAAGAAATAAAACCTAGCAATTATATATTGGACTACTAGCATTCCTGTACACATATCAACATAATTTCCAACAAAAAGTTTACATTGACTAATATATTTTTAAATAAGTCTTTTTCTGTTGAATTGCTGAAGTGATACTCCACTACAGCTTGAGCTCATCTCTGTAAAGACCGATTAAATTCGTTTTCAATTAGTATTCATTGACTATCATTCCGAAACTTTTGTAGGGGACCGTTCATTACAGCTCTAGGAAAAATATGGTGCCCTAACCACTTCATCTGTGCTACTACGTCTTGCAGAAGGCCACTCCAAGATCTCGGTTTCGTAGAAGAAAGGGGACAGCTCTATTGCGAGTACTGTTATGAGCAGTACCTCGCACCTCAATGCTCAAAGTGTAACGGCAAGATTAAAGGGGTAATTTTTTATTTTTTTTCCAGATTATGCAGTCAATTGTGACCTTCATTTGAGATATGAAAAGTTTTGGGGGGTGCAATTAAAAGTTATTACTATTATTTTCAGGACTGCTTGAAAGCGATTGGTAAAAATTTCCACCCTGAATGCTTCAACTGCACCTATTGTGGAAAACTTTTTGGAAACTCCCCATTCTTCTTGGAGGATGGCAGTCCATATTGCGAAGCTGGTATGTATAAAATCGTTGACCTGATGAGTGGTAGTGGGAACAGGGTTTCACTAGTCACCCCCACTTTCTGTTATCGACAACATCAATGCTTTGAATTGGTGCTGCTATTCACCTATCAGAATCACGATATCATTATTTGAGTTGAAAGTTGTACCCAATGAAAATCTTGATGATTTTTTGGAAATATGTAAAACCTGTTCCGCAAATAATTACCTATTGGAAACTACTTATGTATTCCAAGTTCGAAAATGTTGAAATGGGGTCAATATTGGTCAGATCAGGTGATCTAGTAGGCTACAATCCATTTATTGAGAAGACTACCATGAAGGTGTTTCTGTACATTTAATGAAAACTGTGCGGGACACCCATCTAATCAAGCCTCCCACAATATTTAGAACTTTCGTTCGAGTGAACAACGCATTCCAAGAGCATTTTCTATAACTGAAGAAATGGAGATTTGAATATTAAAAAATATTTATAAAATAAGTGATTAAATAATGGATGATCATATCAAAACGTTTCAATTTTCAAATAATACTCTTGAAAAATGCACATGGCATTCATTTGGAAAAGCTGAAAAGAATAAGTACCTGAAACCGAATTAAATGACGATCATACGATTTTTGTGTTAAAGATTCACTTGCAGAAATTGCATGAATTTTTGAATAGTTGAATATAAATTTTCAGTTAGTTTTGTGAATAATTATAGCTACAAGTATTGGGAATTAGGTATAATATCGTTCAGTTTATCGTCAGATTTCTCAAAAAACTAATGCAAATAAAAAATTGGTCTTTCTGAAAAGACAGGTACACGGCAGGTTTTGTTGAAATATTTCAATCGATTCAAGGTTTTGATTTTTTCTCCCATTGCAGATTGGAATGAACTTTTCACCACCAAATGCTTTGCTTGTGGATTCCCAGTTGAAGCTGGTGATCGTTGGGTAGAAGCGCTGAACAATAACTATCACAGCCAGTGTTTCAATTGTACGGTGAGTAAAAGATATGAACACGATTTCAAAATTAATAATGGTGATGTGGTCATAAACATCTTGAGGATACATAAAACAGAGTTTTTGTTTTTGAGGAAATTGAGGTATATAAATAAGCCACATATTTTTTATAAATGAAATAATTGGAAGGTCCCGGATGATATGAAAAAATATTGAGCATCATGATTATAATAATAATTTTCCAAGAAACGCACAGAAGAAATATTCAACTCCTTCTGGTGAAGAAAGTGAACGATGAAAACATTTTAATTAAATCAAGAATGTATTTATTCTTACACGGCAATCCAATATTTTTCCGCATGAATTGGTAGTTTATTATGAAATAGATCACCTTAATGAATTGATTTTTCTTCTTATAACTAGATTCTTGGCGTATTTGATTGAGTGATTGTATATCACTAATCATTCAGAAAATGATCCATATTATTCCTAACAAGATGGTTGAACGTAAACTTTTACAATATTAGTCGCGTCAGTGAAGGTTTTTACTTCTGAACCCACCAAAACAGCTTCGATTTCGATGATTTTTCAAATGTTTATTATTTTCAATATTCAAAATCAGGAACATTTCAGTTGGGGCATTGTATTTATACAGGGTGCTTCACTCTCCTATCTTCCGTAAATGTGGGCGTAGATTTATGAAATCGGCAGGATCGATAGATATACCTAAAGTTCACTCAATGACTGGGTGCAAGCCATGTCTTGGGCAATGTACACTGCATGCCAGAAATCATGGAACAACCAACATTCGCGACAAACAATATTGGGAAGCAAGAAAGGCTAGAAATCTCCTCGGATTCATAATCAGAACAATAAATTCATTTTTCAAAGGAAGAAATATGTGCCCCACTTCTCAAGGAAATACCCCCGTGTCTTCTGAAATTGTCAGAGAATTATAAAACTTGCAGGATCATGAGGTGATGAACCCTGTAGTTTATCATTCTTCCCAAATTTGTTTTTCGAATATATCGGTTGTTCAATCGCTCCTAGGGTGCAGTAGCAATAATTTCTCTTATTTTGAATAATTGCATATAACAAACATTTAAAAAATCAACAAAATGTGTGCTGTTTTGGTGGGTTTACAAGTTTGAATGATGTTTTCGCTTCCAGAAGTTCTCTGGATCATTTTATTTGGAAGCAGGTTTTGATAGCCAAGTTCAAACTATGTTGTGGTGTTGTAAAGTTGAGAAAGCAATGACAAGCTTTAAAGAAGGGGGTCAGAGTTGTGGAAACGAAAACTGTCGTGGGTGGAGCCACGAAGTAATAAATCATATAATGACATCGAAATTGCATTGACGTGTGCCAAATGCAAAACTATAAGACGTGAAGTCTGCAGAATTGTTCCATTCTTCAACTGAAGAGAAACAGAACAGACGAAAAATATATGTAAGATAAAAGAAAATTTAAAAGCTCATTTTATAATATGACACTTATCCAAGATCTTTATAATTTATAAAATAAATTTAACCAAAGCCGAAACTTATTATCATCATCAGTTAATCCATCATAAATGGATAACTGTTCACAACAAAAGAGAATATTTATATGTACTCTACTCTCCTCTACTCTTTCAGAAATACCTTCTCTACAGAAAGTGATATGCGGAATATTCCAGATCTGGAAAAAAATATTTCATCTGGAAGTGATTTATGTAAATCATATAATTGCAAAAGCAAAGGAAAAAGCAGCGCGTAACTACATTTGTTTACGGGTCTACCAAATAGACATTGCCAAACAAATTGTAAAACTATTTTCGAGAGAGTACCTTCAAAGCCGAAAGAAGTAGAGATGCTTAACGATGCTATGATGGACGGGATAATTTTCAACTTAAAAACTTCCCAAAAGAGCTTTCCTATTAATATATTGGGTGTGATACTGGCAAAAGTTTCATTTTTATTTATTGTCATTTATGATAGCTATCAAAAAAAATTAGACGATTTCCTCCAAGACCAAACGAAATGGAGTCAATATTGGTTAGGTATCATATCAGGTGATCTAGCAGGCCATAATTTGGGTGTATTTCTACCAATCCATTTATTGAGAAAGCTTTCATGAAGAATTGTCCGTACTACAGTGAGAAATGTGTTGAACCAATGTATTCTGAGCCTATCAAAATCTAGGTGATAATTTCTTCCCTCACATCAAATTTTGAACTTTCGTTCCAGTGAACAATTCAACCTAAGCGCATTTTTATAATATAATTGGGAAAAAATGACATTTGAATACCTTCAGAAATATTTTAGAAACGGATCGCAATGAATAATTCGAAATATACTATTGAAGAGTATACGAGTCATAGTAGAGTGTTGATATCGTTTGTATCAGTAGAAAGTGATTCCAGATATGTAAAAAAATATACCGAGTTTTCACAAGATATGATACGTTTCCGACATTCTCTATTATTTTGAAGGTACAGATTTGATATTTGAGATGTAATGGTAAAATGGTAATCAGTAATGCTTATTTGGATATTATAACCAAAAATGCAGCGTTTCTAGTCTCAGAGGAAGTGATACCAACTCTCATTTTTTAGATGACACCATGTACTATTCTATAATTATCCGAAAGAGTTTTTAGTTTGTAATATCATATATTAGAAGTTCAAAATCAGTTCATAATAGCAGATATATAATCAATTGTTTTAATTATACAAGGTCAGCCATGCAAATCGAACTAACATCAATGGTATAAACAGTTAGCAGAATAGATATCCATTTGAAAAAAAAATTACTCGTTAAATTAAAAAAAGTCTAATAACTCTTGTCATAATCTTCAAAAAATAGAAAATTGGGCAGTTCAAAATCAAACTTATCCCATAGAGCTTCCTCTGTTTCAAATAATTGTCAGATGAAATGATGGGTCTTCAATTTTGATGGCCAACTTTGAAAGTTTAAGTGTATACCGTAAAAAATTGTCAACTTTTTTGACATAGGTGATGGTAGCCTGAATAAATCACTGTTGCTACCTAGTCGATTTGTCATGTCAAAACTGCTTCTAAATTTCGAAAAACAATGATATATCAATTCCAAAGCTTCTTAAAATGTGCATTATTCGAGCACCATCACAATGTACCTAATTTGGTATCAAACTCTAAAAAAATCCCGATAAAAATTACATACATTCAAACGATCCATATGTTTATTAATATAAACTCTTCAGATTTCTACGTTAACTTTCGACATTAAACTCTCAACATTTGACTTGCAATACTCGATATTAAACTTTAAAAATTCAATTGAAAACTGTCAACATCCAACACTCAAGACTCAACATTCAACTTCTAACAATCAACCTTCAGAATTTAATCATCAGCATGCCTAACTAAAACTATTTTTTCAACATTCACATTAGCAAACTGATGGTGGGAGGAGCTCCACTAGGGGACAAAATTATCATCGCCAATTTGAAGCAGTGCTTTATACTTCTTTTAGAAAAAGTACGGAAAATTTCCTGTTAATTTCTTCTGGAGGCATAGGAGAAGGTGGCTCGCCTACTCTAACTGAAATCCGTTGTTTGCAAAGTAGTCAAGAAGTTCCTTTTTTTTATTTCACTTGGTTTGTTCAAAAGAAGTATAAACTGAGATCTCTACAGAAGCTTTTTATACGATCTGCTTTCTTACTCTTGAGTAGGTTTGAGCAGATGATTTGTATCCCTCTTCCTATCCATGAACGTATTAAATTTAGGTATTCTTAAAGAAGAATATTAATATATGTTTTTCCTCTTTTGCAGATGTGCAAAAAGAATCTTGAAGGACAAAGTTTCTTTGCCAAAGGAGGTCGTCCATTCTGCAAGAACCATGCTCGTTAAACAAATTCATATAACCATCAATATTGTTACCCCTTTCGAGAGTGCCTTTATGTTGGAGAGTTAATCCGTTTGACTTCCCATAGATAGAATAATCAGCTTAACTGACTTCGATCAGCTTAGCTCCACGACATAAATGCAGCAACTGCTTCTGACGTTGATAACTTGTTGATCTATTTTAATCCACTGCAGGCTTATTTAAATGAAAAATATATTTTTTTGTCGATTACCCCTTCTAACAGTAGATAGTAGTTCTAATGATTTTTATTTATTTTATGTATAGAGGAAAAAAGTAAAGCAACAACCAAAAAATATTTATTTCAACTTGTAAATTTTATGTATAGTTTAGATCATTCATCGAATGTTTTTTTCTTGGAATTGATGTGTAGATATTATATTGAGTCACATTGTACGAATTCGTGATTTGTGCCATTATTCAAATTATATATAGTTGGATTGTTTGCTAAGCACATTGTATAAATAAATATTTTAGTTGTAGAATGGACCTTTTCATTACAGAAAATGATCCCCATCGGATTTTGAGCAACTTTGCTTCCTGTATATGGTCTGTTTGTCTATCCAGTTGTACTCTGTTAATTCCTCCATTGAGATGGAATTCGGAAAAAATCCAACTGGGATATTTACGGGATATTGCAAAAAATTGACTCACTGGAAAAACAGACAAATTGATAGTAACAATCTGGTACATGCAATTTATGCTTTTTCATCACAAAATTTGTAAATGCTTGTTTTTCCAAATTCATCGTCAACTACAAAACAAATAAAATTAAAAAAGGAATGAAAATCCTTCGAAAGGGAGTACCTACAAATATCAAACAATGTTTCTCCTTCAATTTCTTATTATTTAAAGTGGAGACAATAGTTCTAGAAATATTCCAAACACCAAGTAAGTGAAAATTTGACTACTATCGGGGGATATAAAATCTGGAAAAGAAACCTCAATAGTATTCAAGAAGATATCGAATTATTTGAATATCATTTTGCATTAATGGAAGTTTCTAATTTTGAAATTTTATCTTGATTATTTTCTGTCATTTCTGGAAACCAATGGAAACTTTCAATTCAAATCATTCAGGAACGTTTTGGCCTATCAAAACATTATTATAGTGGAAATATTCTACCTAGAAAATTGCCGCTGTAATAATTTGAGGTATTCCGTTTTTAATGTCTGACAACGTATATTTTTAATTTGACGTCTGTTATCAATTCTCATGAAAAGTGAGAAATGAATTAAAACCAGTTTAGAACATTGTATCATTGTGCGAGAAAATGTGTTTATGATCGTAACATAAAAAAATAATTCATAGAATACGACAGATTTCTTTCTCAAACTTGTTGCCATTTGGCAATAGCCAATCGAGCCCGTTAGGATCTCGTGTCTATTGCCTTGGCAACAAGTTTTCGAAAATCTGTCGAATTATTTTCACTTTATTCTCACTTTCTAGTGATATTACAACTGAGAATAACTACGAAATAGGGAAAAATTTACAAAAGCAAATTTGTTCGATTTTAATGACTTCACAAATAATCTAAAATATCTTCTCTAAATGAAAATAGAAATTGTATTCATGTATAATGTGTTCTCCAACAGCAAACATAGAAATGGGCGATGAAAAATAATATCTATACGTTTCCCACAAAAAAGCTTCCATAGAGTTTGCCTTCAATTGCAACAGTGAAACATGTTATTCGAAGAAGTTAAATGTGCAAATTTAACCGTATGTAAGAATAATTCACAATTTTAAAAATGCAAGCAATATACAGGGTGACCTGTAACTAGACTTTTTCAAATTCGACACCCTATAATGGGTGGATGGCATTTTTAAGAGCTTTTTGCCCAAATAGGGTTTGTGGGGCTACTTTGTAAAATATGAGTTGCTGCAAAATAAGAGATGTTGATGATTTTTTCGGAAAAAAAAAAGAATCGAGTAGGCCGCTTTTGTGAAATTTGACAGATCTATACAATTCTGAAAGAAATATGTTTCAGCTAAATGAAATTGTAATAGAAACAGGAGTACATAACAAAGGAAACAATTCTAGTAATCAAGAACAGGAAAGGATGATTAACAGGATACAATTTAAAAATTTTGAGAGAAGGATACTTATAAATGCTCAAATAGGTCATCATGTTCCACACAAACTGCTAGTCTTCTAGTAAATGAGTCCCGAACTCTAGCAAGCATTGCTCCATCAATTGAACGGAAGGTTTCCGTGATCCTGTTTTTCATATCATCTGCAGTTGTCGGAAGATCTCTGAAAACCCTTTCCTCCACATATCACCAAAGGAAGGAATATATAGGAGTAAGGTCTGGAGATCACGTAGGCCAAAGATTAGTACTTCCCCCACCTATCCAACGATTGGGATAGGATTGATCTGAAAATTATCGCACTATCCTATGGTTATGCACTGCTCAAGGGTGGCTTTTGCGCAAAAAGACTCATATTTAACGTAAATAGTTGTTATTCATATAGAAATATTTCTAAACAGATCGCATTTTTACAGTTTTACAATTTAACTGGGGAAACTTTCAACATATATAATCAATTAATAATAGATATTAATGCCTCACAACAGTGATTTCTTCTTGGCTTCCTCTTGGCCACTCCTGTCGAGGAAATCTCAAGAAATTAGGTCCGTTAGCAATCGTTTGGTAGATGCTACATTGTTTTCTCCAGGAACTTAGTACCACTCGAAGATGTATGTGATTTCTATTATTTCTCCAACTCTTACAGATACAAATTTTGTATACCTTTTCGTCCTGGATCGGATCTAATGCAGAACAATTTTCGAATCTGTCTATAGATAGATTTTACCAATGTGGATTTCAAGGATTTTTTTATGGTTTTCTAATCTAGGATTCGTGATTAGTTCCATTGAGTTGACTCGGGTTTTTGCTCTCGGAATGTGCCTCCATGAGTGTATAGCAGATAAACAACAGCTGATAATATATGATGATACTGTCGCAGAAATTATGAAGTTGTACTTTTCTGCTTGTATTGTGAACCATAACATTTGGCTCTAGATATTTCTTATATTTTATTCAATTCTTCCAACAGTTCTATCCACCTCGTATTCATCTTCCGGGATATCTCATCGTCCCAGTCTATAATTGGGTTTTACCAAACATTTTGCAACGAATCTGGAATTCTGCTACCATTGGTGACAAAAACGTCAAGTTAGTTTTCGTCATCGCGCTGACCAATCCGCGGCCACTTCAAAATTAAGGAACATTGTCTATTGAAAACGCATAATTTCATATTGAATGAATATCATTCACGTTTCACGTAACAGATAAAACGAACTTTTTGTAAGCCACAATGAAATAATTTGAGAAAGGTTAGGTTAGTTTTCGTCATCGCACGGACCAATCCACGGTCACTTCAAAATCAAGGAGAATTGTTTTTTGAAAACACATAACCTATTTCATATTGAATAAAATCTTCCATGTTTCACGTAACAGGTTAAACAAACTTTTTGTAAGCCACAATAAAATTATTTGAGAAAACTCAGGTTAGCTTTCGTTATCGCGCGGAATGGTGAATTTTGAAGGTTATAGTAATTTGTAGTGACTTTTATCAAATTCGAACTGTGGTTATCACTTATGGAGATAACAAGAACGTGGCAACCATCACCACATATCACAATCAAGTGCCTGCCACATTGAAGGTTTTATGGATGTTACCAAAACGTTCCCAAAACTATCATACTATCTTGAAAGTGACTGTGACTTCTTAGTGATATTTAAGTAGTACAGGATGGTAACCGCAACGGTTATTTTCCACTTTTGAGTTTGAAAACCTTTAAAGTGATTTGCTCAGTGGCCATAATGTTTCAGACACCTCAAATGACACTAATAAGTTATAGAACTGTGAAGTGGCTACCATAGATGGGAATTACTTGATTACAACCATACACATATAAAATTTCAGTTATTCTTACTGTATAGAGGTAGAATTAGTGGTAATGTGATAATAACCGAGTGGAAGTTGTAGTATCAGTTTCCGACACTATAATGCTGCTTGGGGTGATACAGCTTTACAATCTGGTAATAATTTCCAACTCGTTCAATATTATTTTCTATCATGTTCATAGCTTCATCGTATTCCTTAGATTCACTGTTTTCCTACAAACATTTTCTGGCAAAATTTCTTGGATGAATCTTTCACTAACTTATCGCATGAGACTTGGAACGAACGTGAAATATGTGAGAATTTACAGAAACCTCTTTTCCTTAGGGATATCTACCATGAACTACCCAGGGAACTAATGTTTTCGAGACAAATAGTGCATTCCAAAAACTATGGTAGAGATGCCTTGCCAATTGTTAAGGCACATTCATCTTAACCAATGAGAATGGTCGGTTATGCATCGAAAAAGGACTATACAGGCGTTTTCTTCATATTTGGATATGCTTCACTACTTTTTTTTCCACATCCAAAGTTTGACAAGTGACAGTCTCTTAACAATTCTCCCGAATTACAAATATTTCCAAGGAATACCTTTCTTGATTTCTATTCTATTGATTTCTGAGAGCATTCGTTTCGAAAACGAAGATTTCGTCATTCGGTTTGGAATAATCGGGT
This sequence comes from Gonioctena quinquepunctata, assembly GCA_018342105.1. Taxonomy (NCBI): domain Eukaryota; kingdom Metazoa; phylum Arthropoda; class Insecta; order Coleoptera; family Chrysomelidae; genus Gonioctena; species Gonioctena quinquepunctata. Next base: position 332,187 of record JAFIRS010001397.1, read on the forward strand.
GCATCATCATATATTTCTGGAGGGATTCCCTTGGTCTCTTTTTACACGCTTTATATTAGCTTCACTTGTACGTTTGTTTGTAACCGACTCCTTTGGGCGCGATTTTGACCCACTTCCAGAGCTCCGAATGATATGAAATTTGGCAGGTGTACATAATTCCGGTGACAATGCATTTAAAAAAATTTGTGTGAAAAAAAACAAAATGGCGGCTCTAATATGGCGTACGATCTTTGTGATTATGGTCTGATTCGCGTCAAAATTGGTATCTGAGAGTTTTCGTAGTCGTAGATTATATTTCTTTTGTCAAAAATGGAAAAATTCTAGATGGCGGCTCCAAAATGGTGGACGAGTTTTGTGATTATGGTCTGATTCTATTCAAAATTGGTATGTAGGGGTTTTTGGGGTCGAATATTATGATTCTTCTGAAAAAATTGAAAAATTCAAGATGGCGGCTTTAAAATGGCGGCCGAGTTTTGTGATTATGGTCTGATTCTATTCAAAACTGAAATGTGGGGGTTTTTGGGGTCGAATATTATGATTCTTCTTAGAAATTGGAAAATTCAAGATGGCGGCTTCAAAATGGCGGCCGAGTTTTGTGATTATGGTCTGATTCTATTCAAAACTGAAATGTGGGGGTTTTTGGGGTCGAATATTATGATTCTCCTGTAGAAATTGGAAAATTCAAGATGGCGGCTTCAAAATGGCGGCCGAGTTTTGTGATTATGGTCTGATTCTATTCAAAATTGGTGTGTGGGGGTTTTTGGGGTCGAATATTATGATTCTTTTGAAAAAATTGAAAAATATTAAATGGCCGAGTTTTGTGATTATTGTCTGATTCTATTCAAAATTGGAATGTGGGGGTTTTTGGGGTCGGAGATTATAATTACCTAATTTGATAGAATTATTCCATTTTTTTATTTGCAAAAAAATTATAAAAATCATAGTTTAAAAAAAATAAAAAAACACGCTTTTATAAATAAACCACACTAAAAAGTAGGAAATAAATAATAGTTTGAAAAAACTAAAAAACACGCTTTTATAGAAAACCAGAGTAAAAAAATTGAAAATAAGAAAAAAATGTATTTTATTTTAAAAAAAAGCGTGGGGTGCATGGTATCAATAATTATATAGTACATTACACACCTAGGGCAGTAAAGTAAGGAATGTCTCAGATCACAGGTAATTGTTGGCCAAGGCGGTACCATGCACCCCACGCTTTTTTTTAAATAAAATACATTTTTTTCTTATTTTAAATTTTTTCAGTCTGGTTTTCATAAAAGCGTGTTTTTTAGTTTTTTCAAACTATTATTTATTTAATTCTTTTTGGTATGGATATGTCTCAGAAAAAGTTTCCTTTCATTTTTAGTTTGAAGGACAAATGTCCGTACTAGTCAGTCCTACTGTGAGATACTTTATCTAGTTTAGAATCGGAATGATTGAAAATACGCTTTTTGGGTACTTTTTTATTCGCGTCGAAATCAATGAAATATCATTCTGTACCCAACTTCTAATTTTTTCAGTTTTAAGGTATTTGATTTCAAATTATCCACTGATTAATCGAAGAAACTGTAATTAAACATTCTGAGAATACATTCTGGCGAGTGCATTATGATTCGGCATTTGGCCGCCATCTATTAGACAATGACTTTGCCCAGTTGCCATGTTGCCATATGCTCGATCGTGTACTAAATCGCGTCGGCTGCGCCAAATCTTGGCGACATAAAATAGATCGAATTTATAAATATATCGGAATTCACATTTTTATATATTTAAACGCTTGAAATGTAAATATATTGTTTTTGATCGAAAATAAATATATCGGAACCCAAAATAATAAATATTGCTACAATTAACAAATATATTGGCTCAAAATTATATTTATTTAACGGGACACTTTTGACCTAAACGGCGCCCCATTCTTTCATACCGATTCTTATATATCGAAAGGATATCGAAGTAGGATTGTTTCAATAGTATAATTATATATGTCTATGTAAAGTCGTTGAAACTTTGCTTTCATTGTGTTTTTTCTTTCACACGTGAAGTCGTTGTCTTGTTTTACCCACTCATTTATTGTTTCATGCCAAAACTGACTCTTTCTAAGAAATCGATGGTTCTAAGAATTAACAAAAATGTATTTATTTATGTATGAATTCAGTTCATTTATTTTATTTAGGTATTAGAGGAATGTATGTCTTGTTATTGTAGAGAAAAAACCAATGACGGTTTTGAGATGATGTTGCATTTCACCTCATTGTTATTCAGACCTCAGGCATCTGAAAATTTATCATAGCAGATCGCAGGGAAGTATTAAATCGGAACAACAGTTTGTCGTTTCATACTTTTATTGGCGGTACATTAACTATTTGACAAACAAGAAATTCGTACATTATAAAGATTCTACGTATATTTTGTGTCAGATGATAGTAATTGGGAACATACACGAATGCTTTTCCTTTCCAGATATGACTTGAAAAATTATCATTTTTTTCTAGGAGTAACAAGGATTCTGAAGAAATACATGCAAACCGAAAAAATTTCACGATTATCGTTAGCTACTCACTAAGCTAAGGAATTATTTTTGATTGTTACATGTTACAATATTTGTTAAGGCAAAGTAATACAAATTCAACAAACTAAATCATAAAGATTTCTTGGCAATGTAGCGGCAGTTCAGAGAATCGAATAAAAGTAGGGAGTTAAATTGGGGGTATCCACACGTCTCCAGTCATCTTCATTTCTTCCTGAAGGAATTCGCTCAACTGGCACTCAGAAGCTGTCGGATGTTTCTTAGCTAAATCTTTTGCTGTTCTCGTGAATTTCATAACCTGAAAATATATTTATTAATTACATTCTTTGGACTGAAAGCTTATGGGTTTCATACTGATATGACCGTTGGAGAAGTAAATACCCCTCGTCTGACCAATCAATCTTACGATAGCTATATATATATATATAAATATATATATATATATATATATGTGTATTTTCTATTTTCTACACCTGGTATAATTTACGGAGAAAATGTATGGAAAGTCACGATGAATTTAATATATGCATGAATTCGAATGAGGAACAAATATGGAATGCCAAATAAAATAACCGTTCTTCAGTTATTTTGGCGATTGCTAATAATACTAATTTTGTTGAATCAATAGTTGACTCTACTATGAAATCAATAAGGGAATAGTTTCTTATTACCATATACATATATACCTTGCCAAATAAACAATGTTATTTTCCTACCCTCAACTGGAGAACACATCACGTTTTAATGTTACTTAATTATTCTTTTGGATTACCGATTTCTTTATTACGCGTCCACTGGATCAGAATATGATTATTAAGCTTCTTTGAAAAATATCAATTCCATACGCTGACTTATTACTGATATAACTTCTGTTGTTTGAACTTCCACTATGCATACTTTTGATGAATTTGCTACCTTATGAATAAATTACGAAATCTACCTTTGTTTCGTATCAGGAGATGCGTATGCATCTTCACTGGATGTAATTTGATTTTACTTCAATTCGCTTCATGAAGACGTTTACTGAACGTCTCTCTGTACTGGATGAACACTGAATGAATTGTGATTCCTGTTTACTTTCGTCTTCAGCCTTATATAGAATCTTGCGTCGTTTCAAAAACGCCGCTGTTGTCATAAATTATGTGTTATGTGTCTGAGGGTACTCCGCGGTTTATTCCAAGCGCATTCCGTAAGCGTTAGTATTTTCCTCCCGGCTGTCGGAGAATCGTTAATTATCTATCGCGGCTTTGAACTCAACAGAAATAAAACAAATGTCCTGTCGTAATTTAGTGTCGGCCTGTTTTAAGTTTTACGTCATAACATATTCATGAGATCTTTTTAATGAGTGGTGCTATCATATCGATGGTTTTACGAGATTTTTACATTCCTTGTCGGAACTCATATCGCCTTCTTATTTAATAGCGGATGAAAATAAAACGTTGACTTTTTATTGCCGCATTCTTCAGTTAAGGGTATTACACATGGTTACAATGAAATAACTTGGCTGATTGCAGTCATTACAATACCACTATAAGAACATAAAAACACCAATTCAAAGTTCAAATTTCTAATAAGCGCCACTTCCTCAAACCACAGAAACACAGAAATTTCCTGACAGATCACAACTAGCCAGGTTTGAAGGTAATTGAGAGGAGGCTCAGACCGATGTTCTTTTGAACTTGAATTCGTCACATATTTGGAGGTTTTGACAGAGCTTCAATCTGTGTTACTCCTTTGGTAGAACAATGATATCCAGGATGAAAATTGTATGCAGAAAAAACCTTATATGGCAATGAAGTGAAAATCCTGTTGGAATTTGAACCCGTTTAGACACATAAGGAAGGTTAACTTAACCATGCAGGTAACACTTACCTCACTGAATGATCTTCACTTAACTGTGCTTACAAAACCACCACAATACAATACAATTTTCGCTATACAATACTTAGAGGTATCTCTGCCTGAAGAAGCATTTATATAGCGAAATACGTGTCGTGGGTTTATGAAAATTATTCAGTGAAATAAGTGTCATTTGTTACATTCAATATGAATTTTCATCAAGTATCGGCCACATCAATTCACAGTTCTAAAAAAAATATTAACCTGTATCATTTTGCCAAACTACAGGAGAGCAGATATTGCCTGGCATATCATATTGGTTTAGGGAAGCATAGCGCATTTGAATTTTGCCTATCTTGAGAAGTTTGGGAAGAGTTTCAGCCCTTCATTCCAGGGTTCAACTTTAACTCATTGAAAATATGATATGGGATTTTTTTTAGGAAGAATCCCGGTAAGAAGAGTCCAAATTATCGCCTGAAATATCATAACCAGCAGGAGCTTCATCAAGGTCTAACCTTCGAAGGGGACTCAAAATGATTTGGGGAAGCGCTTCAGACCTACATTATTTCCAAATCACAGTCTTGCACATCTTGAGAGATTTGGAGAGAGCTCCATCCCTCATAACCTTCTGGATAGGCCACTTATAATCGGAGTGAAACTTGAAATATATTATAACGGAAAAAATCAAAGAATCTGGTAGGGTTTGAACCAATTCAAAAGCACTATTCAAGTCCAAAATGGCATCGCATTAATTCAATGGTACAAATGCGTCAAACTACAGAAAAGCAGAATTTTCCGGATAGATCAGGTTATGCATAACCAGCAGAGGCTTATCACGACCAGTCTCTTGGAGGAGGGGCTTCAGACCTATGTTCTTTTGAAATCGCATTTGAATTCTGCAATCTTCAGAGCTCTAGTCACTATAAACCACACGAATATGATACTGATCATCAAGGTGAAACTTTGTATCACTGAAAATGTGATTTCGAACACTCAAAACTTGGCAGTGAAATTTGTATCTCACATTCATAACTCATCAAATAGAACAACATATAGCCCAAACCATGTGGAATTTCCAGTTACAACAAAGGAACAACTTGACAACACCACGGTGATTCCGCAAAACAAAACTCTTTCAATTTGTATAGATGAAGTATATTAGGAAAAATGGAAAGATGTAACAGTCATTATGAAATATCCAATAAATCGACTGGGATAGTTGTGATTCACTGGGAATCTAATGAAATTATACTATAGGAAACAATACAAAAAAGTTACATTATAAGTAACCTCAAATCTCTCGCCAATTTTGTATAACACTATTTTTATTTCAGTATGTTTACCACTTTCGTACCAATTTACTGAAGATAGACGTATATACGTCTAAAACATATATAATTGAGAATTCGGACTTTATTCCCAACTTTCAAGTAACTAATTTCGAGTTGGCGCCAAACAAACAAGCAAATGAATTAGGTAAGGCGTAAAATGATGGCATCGAGTTGGGCGGTGACATTCTGATGATTTTTTTGAAGTAATTTAATGATCTTCGTCGATTGTTTGTTTGGCGCCGACTCAAAATTAGCTACTTACATTAGTTTAGGAGCTTAGTTACTGAGACTAAGAAGATTTATTTTATTTTTTACTTTTCAGTTCCGTATTTCGTCGGTTTAATTTTTTGTTAAAAAGTTTTTATTTTTAAATTTTAAAGAATCACACTATTGTTCATTAGTTGGACGCATAAGTAACACTTGCACGAATTAATTCTTCACAATATTGTTGGGGAAGAAAATTAATATTTGCTCTATTTGATTTTGAAAATATATAGAAGAGCAGTGCTTAAGAAACTTTAGATTTTCAACGGGCGACAGATATATGACAGAAAAAACAACAAATCCGTCAAAATAAAGGAACTCGTATTATTACAATATATTAAAGTCAGAAAATTATCGATGTGAAATTTGAATTTTTAAACTGGTAGGCTGTTGTACTTATGGCTTGCCCCCTCAGCTGTGTTCTCTGCTTGCTAGTTTTCTCTCAAACAGGTCTCTCCATGTAGTGGTCGATGGAGTTTCATCTGACACTCTACTCATAAATGCTGGTGTTCCGCAAGGATCCATTCTAGCACCAACACTATTTTTACTTCACATCAACGACGTGTTGAAAGCAACTTCATGTCCCGTACACAGCTTTGCCGATGATAGTACCCTCCATACCGCTTTCTCTTCCAGGGCCCCTATATCAGCCCGTGAAACCAGAAATGAACGAGGAAGAAATGTTAACAATATAAATATGGACTTAGCAACAATTCTCGAATGGGGATCCAATAACTTGGTAGAATTCAATGCAAACAAAACACAAGCATGTCTTTTCTCTAGAAAAGCCGATCTCACTGTGCCTAACATAACTTTGTCAGGAGTAACCATACCACTGAAGTCATCCATATCGATGCTTGGTATTACTATCAGCAATAACCTTTCCTGGGAAAATCACGTGAGGTCCATTGCCAAAAGTGCATCCCAAAAACTTGGTTTTTTGTTTCGTGCCAAGAGCTATTTCACCTCCAGTCAGCTGCTTATGATCTATAAGGCACAGATCCGACCTGTCCTGGAATACTGTTCCCATATTTGGAGTGCGGCACCTAAACATATCCTGAAGCTATTGGATTCTGTCCAAAAAAGGGCAATTCGTCTCGTCGGTGATGCCCCGCTTACAAACTCGCTCACTTGTCTGGAACACCGTAGAAAAGTTGGCGATTTGTCTCTATTTTATAGATATTTTCATGGGCGATGCTCTTCTGAAATATCAACAATCGTTCCTCCTTTGGCAGTCTCTTCGAGATTAACCCGTCAAGTTCAGTCTTCACACCCCTTCGTGGTCACTTTGGAGACCTGCAGAACATCACTTTCCAAAGACTCATTCATCCAACGAACTGCGAGGCTTTGGAACTCATTGCCTAGGGAGGTGTTCCCCGAGGCATACAACCTCCAGAAATTTAAGAAGAACACCAACTCCTACCTTCTTTCCTTGGTTCCCACGATGTTCTCTGAACATTACAGGATATCCCTTTTCGTGGGAACCAGAAAATATAAAAAAAAAAAAAAAAAAAAAGACCTGCGTTGTTAAGGAAACCTTTAAACTAATCAAATGTCTGCCAATTTAATTCTTTGATTTGATTTAGAAATTTCGAACTTAGTGGTTGTTTAGTAGTTTGAATAATATAAAGTTAAAAGAAATCTTACTCCACCGGAGTTAGTAGATGTAGAGGAAGTAGCGTTACAAAAATTATTGCCAGCTAAATCGCGGAAAATTTACGAAACCTCGTATTCATGAAATGGAAGATGAAAAAAACATGTAGTCCTTTCTCAGAGACGGTGTTATTAGCTTATTTTCCGGAAGTGGCACAACAACAAAAGCCATCAACAGTGTGGTCGAATTATTCAATGACTAAAAGTGTGTTACAATCCAATAATAATGTAGACATTTCAAAATATTTCAAACTAATTACGTTTCTGAAACAAGAAGGAAAAGGTTAAACGCCCAATGAAGCTGCGATTTTTACGAGTACACAAATTAGTGATTTTTTAAATAATGCTCCCGATAAAGTTTATTTAATGGCCAAGGTTGTTGTTGTATTTGGGATTGCAGGAGCTTGTCGAATTTGTGGAATCAGCCAGGTAACATTAGATGATATTGAAGATTCGGGAACGTTATTAATTGTGAAACTTAAGCAAACAAATAATGATGTAAACAGGAGATTTGTAGTTACTGAAGAATATATTAAATTTCACCGAATGTACATAGCCCTCCGTCCAGCAGCAGCAAAGGATTTATGCATATCGCAATGGAAAATGTATCAATCAGGTTGTGGGTAAAAATCAGTTTTATAAGGTACTTGAAACAGTAGCTAATTTTCTTCAACTTGAAAATGCTAACTCATATACAGGACATTCATAACGAAGATCGTCTGCTACACTTTTAGTTGAATCTGGGGGAGACTTGATGACACCAAAGAAACTTGGCGGTTGGAAGTCATCAACGGTCGCTGAAGGGTATGTTGATGAATCGGTAGCACACAGGACGAAAATAGATAATAAAATGTTTAGAACGTGTGGCAGTGCTGAAATAACACCCGATTTGCGACCAGGTACATCAACGGCAGTTGTGCCCATGCCAGAAAAAAATATAATTTCAACACAAGAAAATTCGACTGTTGTATCGAATAGTTCAAGGAACATGTCATTCATGCAATGTACATTTAATAATTGTACTTTTGATATTAAGTAAATGTGTAACTATTATATAATAGAATATTCTAAAATTAAATATCTACTTTTACTCATGTATATATATATATATATATACCGGGTGTCCCAGAGCTTTTAGGCCGGCAGATATTTCAGTTATTTGCAGAAAATAAAATTGAAAAAAAATACGTGTCGTAGGAGACCATAAGCTCGTTCATGTAGCATAGCAAAATCCACCCCCTGGCAAACAACCCCCGAGAAACCACCCCAAACTTTTTTGTTTTTCAAATTGCACCCCATGTTTGTTGCTGTTCAACTTACAGCTCGTTTCATTCCTTATTCATCGATATATCATAATATGTAGTTGTGAAGATAGTAAGTCGTTAAAATTCAATTCGTTAGTGGGTACTATTAATTTGACGGAATGAATGGTTCCACATTGTAAAGACAAGAAAAAGTGGATGTTAAAGAAAAAGAGTCAATAAAATGTTGTTTTTCAAATTGCACCCCCATGTTTGTTGCTGTTCAACTTACAGTCTTTTTCATTTCTCATTCAATAATGTACCATGGTAGCTAGAATGGCATGCAGAATTATGGCAAATAAAATACAAATGAAATAATAATTTATAAGCTCATCTGTATTTTGAAAAATATTATACTACAGAAATTGTTCAAAATGTTGGCCAGCACTTGCCACACATGCATCAAGTCGCCGAATCAGCGCGCAGTACAGGAAGCTATAATCATTTCCGAGTAACGGTGTTACAAGCCTCTGAAATTTTCTGTGTTAAATCTTCAATATTTATTGGTTGAGTTTCGAAGACAACTCGTTTCAAATATCCCCATAGGAAAAGTCCAGTGGCGTGAGATCTGGAGAACGTGCAGGCCATCGAACAGGTCCACTATTTCCAATCCAACTGTCTTGAAAGATATTATTGAGGAATGTAGTAACTATATTATGGTTATTTCAGGAGCACCATCTTGTTGCCACCACATTTGTTGTCGTTCCTCAATTGGAATATCTTCTAGTAATGAGGAATGCAATTTTCCAAGAAATGTAGATATCGGTGGCCCGTCAAAGTGTCTTGAAAAATGAGGGCCGATGAGACGTCCATTATGTAAACCACACCACACGTTCACACCCACATTGTTTGGAAATTGGTTTCTCGTATCCAGTGAAGGTTGTCCTGTGACCAATAGTGCATGTTATGTCGGTTAACAGTGCCATTATTATGGAAGCGGGATTCGTCACTCCATAAGATTTGATCGAGGAAGTTGGGATTGTCATGGACTAAAACTTGAATGTGAGCAATGAATGCCATTCGTCTTTCGAAATCTGTAGGTCTGAGTCCTTGGTGTAAATGTATTTTGAAGGGATGATACCTGTACTGTTTGAAAATTCTGTGCACAGACGACTTACTGATCCCAATCTCCACCGCCAATGCACGAACCGAAATATGAGGATGTGCTTCGGCGTAGGCCAACACATTTATACAATGTTCCTCAGTTCGTACAGGAGTAGGATGTGCTTGATGTGTTTTCCTGGAAATGATCCTGTTCGCATTGTATTTTCTACATACGGAAACGTATTGCGACCTGGTTGTCGACGATCAGGAAAGCGCTGCTCATACAGCCTCTCCGCAGCACGTTTATTCTTTTGGCATTCACCAAAATTAGAAGCATATCAACGTATTCGTTGGGAGGAAGGTAAAAGGCATTTTGATATTTAACAACAATATCACGACTGATCGCAATTTGTAATCCAGATACCGTAGGAATAAAACAAAGCACAAAAAGTTCTAACATTTTATTGACTCTTTTTCTTTAACATCCACTTTTTCTTGTCTCTACAATGTGGAACCATTCATTCCGTCAAATTAATAGTACCCACTAACGAATTGAATTTTAACGACTTACTATCTTCACAACTACATATTATGATATATCGATGAATAAGGAATGAAACGAGCTGTAAGTTGAACAGCAACAAACATGGGGGTGCAATTTGAAAACAAAAGTTTGGGTGGTTTCTCGGGGTTGTTTGCCAGGGGGTGGATTTTGCTATGCTACATGAACGAGCTTATGGTCTCCTACGACACGTATTTTTTTTCAATTTTATTTTCTGCAAATAACTGAAATATCTGCTGGCCTAAAAGCTCTGGGACACCCGGTATATATATATATATATATATATTATATATATATATATATATATATATCCGGGAAAAAAGTACTCACTTTTTTCCGGGGAAAGAAGGTAATTTCATTAAAAGTTATATTTTGTTACCTGTCACCAGAGATAAAATGTCAAACTTTTTTCCCGTCACAGAAAAAACATATTTATTCATTTGAATAAATTTACTCATGTAACTTGAATATGAATTGGCTGTTTATCTCTTGGAAATAGCTGTTCCTATGATGTTCAACAAATACTGAAAATCTGTAGGAGACAACAGGTCAAATTAAAATATTGTTCACAAATATGCTGGAACTTGACAGTAAGAAAGCACCACCGCAGAAAACTAACAAAGCTGCTGTTTGTCATATATGGCAGGTCTATTTTCGCAGGAGGCTCGTGGTAGGCTATTTGGTCAAAGAGAGCGTTCCGGCGCGGCTCTAGCGCGACTGGGGCCAGTCTCGTTATATTGAATAAAAAAAAATTGCAAGCCCGAAACCCTTTGAGTTGCAACCATGCATAATAACATTTGTACGCCATATTAGAGGCAACATCTTGAAGTACTTAATTTTTATCGAAAATTTAGAATTCGCAGGGCCCAAAATCTATAGCTATCGACTCTGAGTTGGGTGGGGATGCCATTTTGAATAAAATAATCAAAGAGTATTGTCCTCGGAACTACAAGAGCGCCCAAATCGACTTTGGCAATATTATCATTATCGAATTAAAGCAAGTTAAATGAAAGCTTATAAAAAATGAAGAATGTGTTACGACCTGTCTCCAGATCATTGATCACTGTTTTGGCTATACAATATACTAGTGAAGCTTCAGAGATTTTATACTGGGTGTTATATTTTCTTCCGGAAATTAACGAGGAAATCCTATTGAGCGGCTAATAGAATTATCACCCGGTATATTTGTCGATTGAAAGCGCATTCGTTTAAATTGCGTACTAATCACAATTACTACTTAGGAGAGAAAAGCACCCATAAATCATAATAGTGTATATTAACAATTAATGATTAAACAAATTGTAATAATCCATAATCATGTAGCAGTAACAACTTATTCTAAATCAATAATGGTTCTCAAAGAAATCAATTTCAATTGCTTTTCAAATATTTCCAGTGTTATGTAATGCCTTAACTAAAGCAATATATCATTACTTTTGCTCCATAGTGAACAGATAATTCAAAGAATGCATATTAATTTCACCAATATATGAAAATAATAATTAAAATTGAGCCAAATGAATATAGATACAATAAAAACGGCTTACCCAAAACTGGAAACTGCCTGTCACCTTATAGCATTTCAAACAAAATTTCCAAAAGAGAATACAATCTTTAATAACTTTAGTTGAATCGTATGTTTATTAAAAATCAATGAATAGTATGGATAAAAACGCGCATGTCTTTCATGGAATCGAAAATATATTTAATTCTGAGTTTGTTTATTATTCGCAATGTTTTCTGCACTCTGTACCTGGACACTGTTACAGTAAAACCTCTATTTTTGGACACCTCTATATAGAGAACACCTCTGTAACGGACAAAAAACACATGTCTGGAATGCTGCAATGACCATTTGTGTATAAACGACCCTCTCAATAGCGGACCCTCTATATAACGGACGCGAACATACAAATTAGTTACCAAAATATATTATTTCTTCAAAAATTACCTCCATGTACGGACACCTTTTCCAACTTTCAACGAAAGTTAGGAATTTGTAACCCACCTACGTGTACCTGCAAAAGGTCAGGTATAAAAATTTGTCCGGTTGACTGGTTTCTTGTTTCGAGCTTAAGATAGGGTGGGTTTGGTTTTCCCACCAATCCTCTTTATGATAGGTAAGATGTTCATGAAAATACTTGTTACTGGATATTATTTACATACAAAGTTAATTGCTTCTCAATAGGAGACAAATAATCAGATATTTTGATAAATTGTGAACAAGAATTTTTCGAAAAAAAATAAGGATTATGAAGCAGGCGACAATATTAGATTTTTTGAAAAGATAATTCACATCACATATGTAATTGTATTTTAAATTCTTTTAAAATAAATGTTACAGTAAGTGGCAGATTTTTATTTTTATCTATGTGTGAAAATGCCTATTGTTAAAAAAAATTACAGAAAGGATAAATAAAACTTCCGATCGCTTTCATTAATTTTACATTTTTGAATTTACTGTGAAAAATATTTTTATTTTTCAATTACTAAACCGATTTAAGGAATTTTAGGTAACTTTAATTTGAAGGCATGAATCGAACTTCCTTCATATTAAAATTGTTGAACCTCTTGATAACGTACACCTCCCAATAACGGACAAAAAAAAATCCCCTCAGCTGTCCGCTATTAAGAGGTTTTACTGTAGTTTCATTTCCATTTGTAACATTTTTCTACATATTCAAAACTGTCTGATTTACTTGAATTTATTCCGAACTTTGACTTCTATTGATCTTAATTCGAATACCGAATCGAAATCAGTTGATCTGCCTAACTGGGTTGATCTGATCTGCCTGCGAAATGAACTGATCTGATCTACCCTGATTGAGCTCTGTTTGTCGCTTTTATAGCGAAAGGGTACTGCAGCTGCACGAAGCCGCGTTGTCTTTTCCCTATGCTCCTATTTTTAGCTCTCTTTGACTGTAGAACAGCTGCCGTTTCTTATAAGTTTTTTTCCTACTTTTACGAGTTGATGGCTCATTAGTGTACCCTATTTCTTAGATTTTACGGGTTTTCTGGCAGAAAGGGGTGTTTGATATAGTTTTCCCAATATCAATTGCAGAAGCATAGAAAAGTCTTGCGGCGAAATCCTGTGAGCAGCAGTGGCGGAGATAACTAATTTCATTTAGATATTTTAGTATCCTAAAACGTATTTCGATCGGCACACCAAGACCACATACGCTACTGGTTTTTAATCTTTCAGAGCTATTAAAACACAAATATAACGCGTGATTTATGACCTCCCATCGTATAGACACACCTGCAAGCATTGATGTCCGACTTGATTGGCCCAGACGAATCGGTTGTAGAACAGACAGCAGTCACTCAAGTCCACGTTGACCAGCGGGCTCTTTGTGCCGACGGATACTGTATACAAGTAGTACAGATTATTTTTCGTTCCGTTTCTTCGCATATACGCTCGTGTTAGCGAAGTCAGTTTTTATTTGCTCCCTATAGAAACAGCTTCTGCAATTGATATTGGATGGACTATAATAATGTAAACTGTAAATAGTGTTACTTTATTATTTCCAAGTGTTTTTCAATAGTTCAGCGTGGCTAGACGTTTCCACATGTGTTTGTTATTTCCACATCTGTTTAGTATTAGAATAATTCATTTATGACGCTTTGGTATTGACTCTCATCTCTGGCTACAGGTTAGGACTTTACAAAATTCTGGTGATTGAATACTCTTTCTTAACTATTTGATATACATTAATTATATGTCTATATATTTTCTGGATATAACGAATGCTATTATTAGTAGTAGTGAATCGAACTTACTCATATACAATCGGATTCGTTTACTTTTTCTTCAGATCAGTTCACCCACTGAGCTTCAGATTTGATTCATCTGACATTTTATTATTACATCGAAGAACAATAAAAATGACTTCTCATCAAAATTTACGAAATTTTGGGTGCGATTGAAAAATCATCACATTACGAAAAGTTTCTTACACTTCATAGGGTACTTCTTGAAACAGTGTTGAATGAATTTTACTCTACCAAAAACTGCACCTACCTTATTAACCATACCCTTGACATATCCGTTATTGGCATGATTTGGTTTATGAGGAACTTCTACGGCCAAAGGCCATATTCTAACCCATCCACCTTCTCGAGGTTTGGGCAAATTCCAATCCCTACCATTACCCCAACTCTTAGAATCACTTTTCTTATATTCATCGCAGGTCTAGAAAAAAAACAAAATTAGAACCAATTCTTTGAAGGATTGGCTATAAAACCGCCTACAGACGAGTGAGAGTATAAAGTATTGTGAAGCGTATATCGTACATCGCCAACACGAAATATTCGTGGAGGAAATGATTTTCTGGTGCAACACAACTTCGCCATGTAACGTCAACACGAAACATTCCAATTTTCCAAACACAGGTTGCAAAATGGGCGCGTATATTTCTATTTTTCTAGTTATGGCGAAAAATCGATTGAGGAAAACGTGATATGGAACCTGACTCTGTTTTTCTTGAATAAACGAAATAGTTTTTCCATTATTATTGAATGTATTAGGATACATTTTGCACACTAGTGATATATGGAACCCGTTGAGTTGGTTATACGAAACCCATAATAATAAGTTGATAAATGTTGATGATCTGTTTTCAAATAAACATAGATACCAAAACATTCGAAATAAATATGATACAAAAGATTTCTCGGCTATTTTTAGTCACAGATGTAAACATCTGCGTCAAAACCTGAACATTCACTATGTACCCATAATAGGCATATAGGCCAATCATTAGAGATTTTTTGTACCAGGAAACCGACTGTACCATCATACGAAAGACGATCCGTAGTTATATCTTGTTATGTTTTCCACTCGACACAAATTTGTTATAAACATTTAAAAGTAAAAAAATCGTGTTTTGTTTTTTCGCTTGTAACATGAAAACTAATGAAGCAATCTCGATGCATTCAATAGACGAATTGTAGTAAATCAAAATGCGAAACAAAATTATCCCTAGCACGACTCGATCGTATTATTAGTAACGGAGAAAACCCGAAAAAAAACGCGTATTTTTCAAAGAACCCCGCACGAAAACATGGAAAATTGGCTCTCGGTCGAATTGGCTGAAATTTTATTATGTTATAGTAGGATGGGTCATTAAAAAAGTGTGAGTTCAAATAATTTTGTATGTTTAGTTTCTGAGATATAAGCGGCCAAAGTTCGTGAAAACGTCGTATTGGGGTAGGATTGACAAAGAAAAAAAACTTTTTTTTTAGTCGAAATAAGTCAAAGTAAGGATGAAAATGTATTGATCGGAACTCATAAACATGTTCAATTATAATCTTATTGATGATAGTACATTAGGGTGTATACGGGGCATAGTAAAAAAAACATTTTTCCGGATTTTTTTTTCCAGCACTATTTCAAAACCAACAAGTTATTTTTGTTAAGATATCATAGTTTTAGTCTATTGTGGCGAAAAACGTGTTTTGTTTCTTGATGACTCTCTCTGTTTGAATTTTTTTTTTTTAATTTTCGAGTATCTAGAATTGAATATCTAAAAACTGTTTTTTTTACCATATTTCACTCACAATATTTTGAACATGTTAACTATTCTATACGATAGTTTTATCAACTTTGTATGTTGCGTTTCTAAGATATGCATTTTTGAAGTTTACGGTATTACGATATTCAATTCCATCATAAAACTTTTCGAAATCAATTATTTGATACTATAAACAACACAAACCACACTCAATAACAATTTGAACTCAACAGTATAGACTAAAAAAAAATCGAATTATAAATAACGACTTCTAACATAAAAAGTCAATCAATATTATGGAAATTATAATATAACAAATCGAAATTGAAACTAATTAGTTATAAACAACATAATCAACAATTTACATAATGGAACTCTCAAAAAACAAACAATAACCAAAACCCAAATTCAAATAAAATTATTAATATTGTTATTGATTGGTCTATTTGCGCAATCTAAAGCATTTCTCAATGGTTTAGTACTTTATTGTTTCTATTTGAAATTGATATGCGTAATCCTGAACCTGGACTATTACGTTGCCGCATAGCGTCCAGATTTAGGAATGCTATAAAGTATCAACTGTGGATATCCTTTAGTATTATTCATAACTCCTGATGCACCTGCAAATAAAGGTATTCTAGGCTACTACTGTACCTGCAAAAGTGGAGCAAGATCAGTGGATGCTGTTTCCATATTTGCAGCGTACTTTGGTACCTAGGATATGCTCGTCATCCATAAACAATAAAGTACCCTAGCCATGAACTATTAAACAATGTTATAGATTGCGCAAATAGACCAATAAATAACAATATTAATAATATTATTTGAATTTGGGTTTTGTTTATTGTTTGTTTTTTGAGAGTTCAATCATGTAAATTATTGTTTATGTTGTTTCCAACTAATTAGTTTCAATTTTGATTTAGAGTTCACTACTCCAATACACTATAAGATTTCCACTACCTGAGGGTTCACTAAAGCACGACGCGTGTTTTCTATACAATAGCTTCATCAGGTTCATTTCGATTTGTTATATTATAATTTCCATAATAATAATTGACTTTTTATGTTAGAAGTCGTTATTTATTATTAATTTTTATTTTCAAGTCTATACTGTTCAGTTCCAAATTGTTGTTGAGTGTGGTTTGTGTCGTTTATAGTATCAAATAATTGATTTCGAAAAGTTTTATAATAGAATTGAAAGTGTCGAAAGGTTCCATAAAATCCCCATATATCGTAATACAGTAAACTTCAAAAATTCATATCTTAGAAACGCAACATACAAAGTTGATAAAACTATCATAAATGATAGTCAACATCTTCGATATATTCAACATATTCAACAGTTTTCTAGATACTCAATAAAAACATTGTGAATGACCTAAAAAAAATGTAACGCACCCTCTACCTAAATGAAAGGTAATATTGAACAATTAAGTTCATCAGAATGTTACCCTATCTTCTATTCAATGGGCAGTAGCAATTAATTCCTTTTTTTGTAATCAAAAACGATCTGTCAATTGTTAAGAAACAAAACAGGTTTTTTCGCCTACAATAGACTGAAACTATGACATCTTAACGAAATATAACTTGTTGGTTTTGAAATAGTGCTGGAAAAAAAATCCGGAAAAACGATTTTTTTAGCTATGCCCCGTATACACCCTAATGTACTATCTTCAATAGGATTATAATTGAACATATTTATGAGTACCGATCAATACATTTTCATTCTTACTTTGTCTCATTTCGACTAAAAAACGGTTTTTTTCTTTGTCAATTCTACCCCAATACGACGTTTTTACGAACTTTGGCAGCTTATATCTCAGAAACTGAACATACAATATCATTTGAACTCACACTTTTTTCTAGTGACCCATTCTTCTAAAACATAATAAAATTTCAGCCCATTCAACCGAAAGCCAATTTTCCATATGTTTTCGTGCGGGGTTCTTTATAACACCCCCATTTTTCTAGTTAGTACACATGCGCTTCGCAATGTAGTACTGAATAATATTCACTTCATGTGTACAAAATTGAGGCGCTGTCGGATCATTAGCTTTTGCATAATTGCAATATAATTTTTTTAATGCACTTCATTGGAGAAAGCCTGGATACGTTATAGGTGGTCCGATTTCAATTTTTCAGAAACATTTTGCAAGTAAAATTATAGTGCTACAACACGTTCATTCTCATTTTGCGTTAAAATGCTGAGAAATAGGTGAGAAATACTTGCAAACATGACCGAAAACGGGCGAGCGCGTGCAAGCGGCTGAGTAGTGAAGGTAGACAACAAATTTCGCGTTAACAACAACAGCAATGGCAGCGGTAACAAGTGTTTTAACAACTGTCTTTTGTCACAGAACACATACTTCTTGAAATATAATTCAAGAGTACTAGTCTAACCTGGTTTCTTCTCCCATTCTGTGTGCTTATTTACCAAGATACTTTTTATACTGAGAAATACTACCACTTTTTGAAAGTTAACAAAAGAAAAAAAATACTCTCGATTACTAGAACAAGATTCATTCTACATTAATTCCATATTCTTTTTCATACCAATCAGGTTTTTCAAATTCAGGAAACTTGTTTTCGGAATGGGTAGTTTTTTTTTGTGGTTCAGTTGAGACATATACAGGCTCTTTCTCACCATCTTGAATTTTTTCTCGCACAAAATGGAATTGGATATCAACATGTTTTGTTCTGTTGTGGAGCTCAGGGTTGTGAATAAATTTGATGGCCCTCTGATCGTAAATGTTTAGAGGAGTAGCCACACTCACACTTTCTCCAATATCAATTATCAATCTACGAATCCAAATTGCTTCCTTTGTTGCCTGACATGCTGTAACGTACTCCACTTCAGTTGTGGAATGCGTAACTGCATGTTGTCGTTTACTTGACCAAGTTACAGCAGCTTGAAAATGTATCCAGTAGTCGATTTACGAGTGTCTTTTTCACTGGCGTGGTCCGAATCACTGAAACTAGAAAGTTGTAGCTGATCTACCTTCGAGTAGTGAATTCCAAGTTCACTTGTGCATTCAGATATCTTATAATTATTTCAACAGCATTCCAATGAGTATTGGATGGTTCATTCAAAAAACGGCTTGCCATTCCCACTGATTATGCAATGTGGGAGCGTGACACCACTGCTGCGAACATTAGTGAACCTACTGCCTCTCCGTATGGTGTGTTAGTGAGTTCTTCACTAATATTCTCGACTTCAATCAAAATTGTGTGTGGATCAGCTGGAATATCCACATCAGTCTGTCCCAATTCCTGTACAATTTGTATAATGTACTTGCTTTGATAAATAAAGATGAAACCATCATTTTTTTGATTAATTTCAAGTCCAAGAAAATAATTCCGATTGTCATTCATAATTATTTTAAAGTTCTCTCCGAGTTAACACAAAACATTGTCAATTGCTGTAAGATTTTTTGATATTATAAGTCCAGCATGAACGAACAATATTATTATTACTTTTTTACTGTTTACAAGTCCTTTGAACACACATGAGGCTGCATCAGCTTGGGAAAAAATATTAGTGAACTTTGCATTCCAGCATCGTGGAGCTTGTTTCAAGCCATACAATGACTTCTTTAGTTTGCACACAACATTCTCTTGCCAAGTTTCAGAATCAAAACCTTCAGGCTAGCTCATGTATACTCCTTCAACCCCATTCAGAAAGGCAGTTTTTATATCAAATAGCTTGATATAGTAGTTTTTTGTACAGCAATAGCAAGCAGAATACGGATTGAATCTAACCCTGTCTATGTGCACATCCCTTAGCATGCAGTCTGGCTTTATAGGCAGTGTTGTTGAGTTACAAGTTTCATTTTAATTCAATGCGTTGATCTCTCCTGTGATAGCATTTTTTCCATGTTTATAGCTTCTTGGTATGTGTTTGGTACATCAATTTCGACAAAATTCAGATCATAATATTGAAATTTTGTTGGTAACCTAATATTTCTCTATGGTCTGAGGTTATGTTCAAATTCTCTTTGATTTTCTTCTTCTTATCAGTTGTCACCTCTTCCTGATCAGCATTAATGACAGGTCTTTCTTGCATAAGAGTTTCAATATCGATTTCATCATCAATCGATATTGGAAACATTACATTTCGTGAATTGTCACTTTCTTGTGTTGGGATCAAAGAGTCTGTAATTGGTGGAGTTTTTGTCACAACCAACGAACACTAGTTCACATCTTGGATCCAATTTTGAATGCTATTAACGTGGAATCAGGACATATTCTGCACTACGAACAGTTTTCATATGACTAAGGTCTGCTTTGTTGCCAGTCCACATTTGAAATGGGGTTGAATCATCATTGATCTTGCACTTTCCATATAGTTCTATTTTTTTTTTGTTGGGGAATGAGGGAGTTGTAAGCTCTAGTTCAATGCCTTTTTGTCCAAATATCTCTTGAAATCCCAGTTTGTATACTCTTACCATTGTCAACATGCAAAATTTTAGTTGAATGTCCGAATTTTTTTCTCACTTTGTTGTTGAAGTTTATAAGGCAGTCTAGAATATCGCTTTAATGCCCAATTAAATAAGCTAGCAGGTCGGATGAGTAAGTGTTCTTGAATAAAACAAAGTAGGGAGCCCCAGAAACAGATGAGACTGGACCACAAACATGACATTGAACCACAAACATCACTATAGATCGAGTCACTGGGTTTATTTATAGCTTGGCGAACGCTCTCTTTGTATGAAAGCTGTTGTTGTTTACCCAAGAGATAGTCTTCACACTGAAAATTATCAGAGTTTTCAAAATTCACTCCTGAAACTAACTCTTTTGACACCATATCCTTCGAAACTTTTACATTCACATCATTTTCATTCTTCCATTGGTTAGTACACCCTCACCAGGAGATTTTCTTTTAATTCTGACACAAAAATAACTTGATTTATTATCGTATGATTCAATGTCATTTTGCCGTTTTTTTTTTAATTTTCAAACTCCTTTTCCTTTCACTGGCAATGATTTGTTGTTTCCCAAAATAGCATTCTGAGGAGAATCCAGTTCATCAAATACCCAGAAGTACTCTCTTTTGAAACATATAAGGGCACTTGCACCGCTATCCATAATCCATGTTTATTCGAACATAATTTCACTTCCTACGATGAAAGCAGTCTCTCCATTTTCTTTCCTGTGTATCTGACTTTCTTCATTTTTCTTTGAAGCCCTACAATCCTTTGCCATATGACTTTTTTTGACAATTGTAACAATTGAAAGGAAATCTAGATTACTTGTTATTCTTTTTGTATTTGTGTATCTCATTCTTCTCAGCCTACTTTCCTTTTAAGGATATTGCAGCTGGTGCAGTTTCTTCTTCCTCAATTGATAACTTCTTTCTTCATCCAAAAGCCCAGCTGTTTTCAATGGTTTGTTTTAATTAATCAAAAGAAAGCCAAGCCACACGCACATTTCTATATTTCAAGGGTACTGTGCTTATCGCACCATCACTGATTTTGTCTCCCAATTCTTTGATTTCTCGAGCAACATTTTCCACTTTTGATACATGTTGTGCAATCCAATCACTGGAGTCCATTTTATTTTGGTGAAATTATTCGTGCACCAACATCTTGTTCACCTCTGATTTCTGTACATTGATTGAATCTAACATATCGATCATGTCCTTTGACGAGGTACAGTTCTCAATAAGGATGATCTGTCCCAAATCCATTGCTGATGTTGCCAAGAACATTGCTAGTGAATTTTTTGCACCAGAATCTAATTCTCGTAACTGATTTAAAGCGGTTACTGTACCATCTGCCAGGCCATACAGTCCTTTTGCTTTTAGTGCACATTTAATTTGAAATTTCCATTGATGATAGTTTTTACCATCAAACTTCGCCACTGACGACAAATCGATTTTATCTCCCATGGCTGACATGCAGAGAATCTCGGATAAACTGACGCTTAGACTCACAAACTTTCAGTGCCTTTACTTTCAACTGTATCGTGATCTGGGCCCATAACCTATTAAGGCCATGAAATAAGGGTACATTGGATTGAAACGTGTTTATTCAGCAAGTTTTAAGTAACTCATGAAAAGTTGTAGAAGAATAATTAAATTTCGCGTTAACATCAGCAATGGCGGCAGTAACAAGTGGAATGTTTCCAAAGAGAGTAAACGTTATCTGAGTAGGAGAGACTATTCCCCATACGACAATGGTGACACTAATAGATAGAGATGAAAGATCATTTGAGAGTCACAGTGACATATATGGACATGTCATGGCCACCATTCTCTCTGGACAGTGGCGCACTAGCGCACACGCTCTTGAATGTATATTGGAGCACTCTGTATGTTACGTGGGCCACCTGTACTCATGTCCATGTACGTCACTATGATGGGTTGATGCTACAAGATTCTGATTGGATAGAGGTCATTAGTACCTCCTTTTCAGATAATGTTTACTCTCTCTGGAATGTTTCAAGAACTGCCTTTTGTCACAGAACATGTATTTCATGAAACAGAATTCAAAAGTACCAACCTAACCTGGTTTCTTCTTCTTCTTCATAATGTTTGGTTATTTACCAAGACACTTTTCAAACTGATAAATACCCTATTCTAATAGTATATATTACTGTTCCAAAATCCCTATAAATCATCAGTATAGAATATAGTATTCCATAAAATTGTTGGGAGATGTTGAATATTCGCATAGATCCCCACAAAATTGAACATTGAGTTTGGAGAGGACTCTTCATATTATACTCACTGGTTTCGTGACTTGTACATTATGGGTTGGAGAACCCATCGCACGGACATCTACTTGAACTTTTGGTAAAGTCATATAAATCTCTGAAAAATAGAGAGACAACTTCATTATGCACGAACAGTTGAAAAGGGAAATATTGTTCATATTATCAAACAAATCAAAATGTCACAGATTTTGACCGAATTTTATAATCATAGAATTCAGAAAACCAGGAATTCTGATATAATACTCACTTTGAATATTAGCGGATGTCGATCTACTCCTGGTGCGTACTGCGGAGTTTGATCTAGAATGCAATGCGGACATCTTTTTTTGCTTGCGTCTCCAACGGCCAGCGGCATTGACTACGGAAATTGTGTTCATCAACGATACCTTGGCATTTTCTATATCTTCCCTAAAAAACAACTTTCCTGAATACCGATGAATGTTTTGTACCCACTTTTTGTATTTCAACTCCCTTTGCAATAACTCAAATGAATGGTGACAATGCGAACAAAATTGGTTCTATGATAGTAATAATAATAACAATTATATCGATAACTCTATATTACCAGTACTTAATGGAACATTGAAAAATACATAGAATTTTTTTTATCGACAAATAGAAACAAAACTTCACCAAACTCTAACAGAAACTACAGAACTGAAATTCTGGTTTCAGGTAGTTGAATTGTGAAGTCTCCATTTAAGAATTCTTCACCATGCCACGTACCTAAAAATTAATTAAAAAAATCATTCTTTTTTGTCCGCCTGAAAATTTTAGGAACATATTAGGCATTCTTCATCAGCTATAGTAACACCGTGAATGGACCGATTGAAATATAAATGTTACATTTGTGACACATAGAACAACGCTGACTAAGAGCAGACGGCCACGTGATAAGAAAAAATAGTGCCATGTTTTCAGAACAGGACGCATGCGCGTGTTCCGGGCAGCGTCGTTAGACTGCTAGCCACCGCTCACTTATTTGATACCTTAGTTCACCGGCTTTTTGCCATTTTTCTGTAACAAAAGCTCCATCACCACGGCATACAATCGTTTCCATATATCTATAGGAATCCATAGAAACGTAAATGTTTTGGATACTTTCTGGAAAAAAGTCACATTCTGTACATACCTCCAGGAATTGGAATTGATTTAAAAAGTACAAAATGTATTCAAAAATTCGAATACCTCATGTGAAAGATGGGAGTTTTTCTACATTTCATGTGCTTTGGCTTTTTTTAAGCAGCTCTGAAACCGGTTATACAGTGTGTCTCACTTTTCATGGAAACACCCCCGTATCTTCCGTAATTATTGGAGTAGAATTCTGAAATTTCCACGATGGTTAGATATACCAAAAATGAGTCTGAATCTCTTCTGGAGTCAACCCGAGTGACATACACTGCGTGCCAGGGGCGATGAATATACCGATGTTTGCGAAAAATAATGATAGGGGGCAAGATAGGCTCAAAATTCTTACGGATTCGTGATCAGAACATCAACTTTGGTAACAATCCATATTTTCGCTGAGAAATTTTCAGTTCTGAAAAATCCTAATTTGTCTCATTTCTTATGGAAACACCTCGGTATCTTCCATGATTAATGGGGTATAATTCTGAAATTTTCACGATTGTCTTGCGTAATTGATGGAGTAGAATTGTAAAATTTCCACGATCCTCAGATATACCGAAAATGAGTCTAAATCTATACTGGCGTTAACCTGAGTAACATACATTGCGTGCCAGGGGCGATGGATATCCTGATTTATGCGAAAAATAATATTAGGGGGCAAGATAGTCTCAAAATTCTTACGGATTCGTGATCAGGTCATCAACTTTAGTAACAATCCATATTTTCGCTGAAAAATTTTCAGTTCTGAAAAATCCGAATTTGTTTCACTTCTTATGGAAACACCCCCGTATGTTCCGTAATTATTTCAGTAGAATTCTGACATTTTTGCGATCGTTAGATATTGTTTTGCCCGGACTTACAGGGCGTTATGAATTAACACACCACACCTGTAAAACCCGACTTTCTCGTTAGAAAATAAGCAGCGAAAGTGTTATGCCATGTAATTACAGAAATGCATTTAAAGATAATTACCAAGACGTAACCATTGTATACCGAATGCTTAAATGACTCATCTAGGAGAGCAAAACAAAGTTTATTGATTGCTACCCGTTACAGTCACAGCGAGATAAGGAATTCAGTTTAAATAATTACCAAAACACCGTCGTAAATTTGACACGTCCAAAGTCGATAAACACAGAGCAGTTAAAAGACGAGATAACGCGATGTATCACCACCCCGCATCATTACTGGAGGTAAACAATTCATAAATCACCGGGAATTGACACTCCTGAAATTCATAAATATATCCAGCAAAACAAGTCTTTATCAGTTTTACGACCCACAACACCTAAGCCCCGCCTACTAGCTCCCGTGTGGACGATCTTATAAAAGCGTGAGTTTCATGTCAACAATATTCAATTCAATTCCATTCGGTATTCTACAGTGAAACAAAGAGCATGTAACCTCAAAGTAAGGTTAGAATTCAAGTTAGTTCAAAGCAGTATCCCATTCAGTAATCATTTCTATTGGACGAAAATATTTCGGAGAACATGTCATTCTCAAAAGTGCGGTATAAAAGTCAGTCGAATTACAGTATCTTACAATAATAATGAGAGTTTCCCAATCAGTGTAGTTAACTTCAGCAAACATAGAAACTCAGCCGATTCAAATCAAGTATTGAAGCTCCTAGTAAAAACACGAGTGAACAGTATAGTTTTCCACAAATTGCCTATTTTCCACAAATTGTCAAAGCTTCCAAAACAGAGATAATACAACGGGGTTCAGCAATTTCAATGGTTCACGATCACTTAGAAAAACCATAGCCGTATTAAGCGAATAATACTATACCGGGCGAATTAATTAGACTAACCGATTGACGCGGAAGAAAACGCAGTAATAATAAATTCAAATCTAATTGCCGTTTAAAACTACTCCAGTGAATAAGTGTTAAACAGGGTGAGTCTCATGTTTGTTTTTCTGTATTTATGTTTATGGCAAAACCCAATCCATTGAAATGTGTATGTGTCTATAAAGTATGTCCATAGTTTTCAAGATCACCAAGATTTCAAAAAGAGAATTATTGTTAGTCGTTTGCAGCACTTGATTGCAAGATTTCTTTTAGTAAAATTATTTCTATTGTGAAGCCCATTGCAGAATTATCTGCCAATACGCTACTTTCGTTTTCATTGTACGAATATTGTTGCCTATCATACGTCCATAGACGATTGATAGAATTGTGTCAATTTTTATTAAATATATATATACATTCTTAACAATTTATGAGTGCATTCTTTTATTTATTTTCTGTTATGAATAACCTTTCGAATCTTTCTGAACGGTAGTACTTCCTGAATAAACAGCCCATGTTCCAGTATTTGAGAGATATGAACTTAGTCTGAGCCGCTCCAGACTTAGTTCAGTATTGACCGTCTTCAGACAGTCGATTGCTCTTAATACTGTTTTTCCAACCTAACGAATAATGTCTGGTATTACAGGTGTGGTGGGTTAGTTCACAACACCCCGTAGTCAGGGCGAAACAATTGGTGGGGAAAATGAAGAATAATTAAGGAAGTAATTAACGCATATATGATATTTTCCACAAAAAAAAAGTGTCAAAAAAAAAAGTTGAATTTTTTTTAATAAATATTTTATTTTTTATTTTTACAAATAAGTTCAGTGGAAAAAAAAAAGACTAATTTGAACAGAAGTAAATGAGTAGAAAAATTGTGAAAATAGTTTAGTATAATATCGTTGTTATTTAGCAAACACGATATTGGGAAAATAAATATATATATAGCGTTTATACCGATCAAAAACTCAGGAAGTATTCGAAAAGGCAATTGAAGTTTTATTTTCAATCAATGGAGATTTTTATCAAAATAATTAAATCATGGAAACTCAGACAACAGTGCCGAGGGTTAGATATGAACCGCAAATTAGTATCACTTTGGATAATATTCCTTTTTATAATGGTACCACAGAAATCAAAGATTTTATTCGTGAAATTGAGGATTTGGCAGCTATAGTAGAATGGACAGACAGTCAAATAAGTTCTATAGTTAGATTAAAATTGAAAGGAATAGCTAGATTATTTATTGGAGCAGAAGATGAATTACAAAATACCGACAACTGGCAATTAATTAAAAAGGAATTATTGAAGCAGTTTAGCAAATTGAAATTACCTGGAGAAGCACAAAAAGAATTTTTGAATTGTTATCAGAAAACGAATGAATCAGTTAGGAATTTTTTCATAAGATTAAAAATATGTGCATCAAAGATAAGGCACCTCACAGGAAATAATAGAATTGAAAATGTATTAGAGCAAAAATACGAGCAGGATATTTTGGTTCAATTTGCCATTGGATTGTTAGATCCTGTTAGAAAAAAAGTTTTATCTGAAAGTCCTGTCAGTTTAGAAGAAGCCATCACATTAGCAGAAAAAGAAGAATTAATTGAGCAAATTACGAATACACCGAATATGAATTTCAGAACTTCCAATGCGAATATAATATTGTGCACACATTGTAACAGAAAAGGTCACACAGCAGGAGATTGTTATATGAAAAATTGCGTATGCCTAACATGTCAAGAATTCGGACATATGTCATATCGTTGTCCAAATAGAAATAGTTTTCAAAATAAGAGAATAAATGATTCAGGAAAATGGTTTTCCAACTACGATAAGGAAAAAAGACTTAAAAAATATGGAAAAATGAATAAACATAGAAAAGAATTTTCTAACAATTCGAAAGAGAATAGATTTCGATCTCAGGGGAGCAGGAATGAGCGAGGACATACAGGAAATGGTTATCGAAATTTTAAGAGAATAAATTACAGACAGCAAACAGGAAATAGTTATGGAAATGACAATAAATGGAAAAAATATGGAAAAAGGTCAAAATATAACAGGAATTTAAATGGAATCAACGACTATTTAAATAGTGAGAGGCAAGAGGAAAATATACTAATCGACGATGAACAGAAAAATGTAATTAATTTGGAAGTAGCAGGAATTTTGAGGCATATATCCATAGATATGAGATCTCAAGTATCAGTGGCTCATATTAATAGTGTTAGAGGTATGAAATTAAATTATGATTTGCCGTATCACCTCAGAAATGGACAAGGAAATTTCATGCATTATATTGGCTCAGTTTTATTACCCATAAAAGTAAAGGAAGGAAAAGGGATTAGATTTTTTAAAAATAACGTCAAATTGATTGGAGAAAAAAAATTTAAGAAGAAATCCAACACATATGCCAAACGAATCGGGATGACGAACAGAGGAAGTTGCAAAATAGATTTGAAGAAGTAGAAAAACGATTGAGAGATGTCAATATCATGATGAACGGTTGGATGAATTCTGTAGAAAAACTAGAATTAAGAGGGAGGGCCCCCAATCAACCGCGAATATTCTTAAACGTTTCATCCTGAAAAGACGACAACTTCGAATAAACGGTGATTTAATTGTGACACCAGGTTTAGAAAAAACAGTTTCAAAGATGTCAGCGACTGGTGATTTAAAGGAGACGCTAGTCTGCAACGAAATAGTTGAAATTGAAGAATATGGAAAATCGTCTGGAACAAGAGAAAAGCGAAACATGCGTTTAAACGAGCAACAAGAGAGAAGAGATGAATTTAGAAAAGTGCCACATATGGAAAATGGAAAAACCGACGCACCCTGTACATTAGGACCGATAGTCACACGTGACAGTCGACAAGTGGGAATGCATACGTATAGGTACGAGCATTTCCTGCCTAAAGAAACGGAGAGATGTAACGGAACATTGCCCATACAGCACTACAGCGAGGATGAAGAAAATTATGGTCAGAAAATGGAAAAAGTTGGTATGAAAGCTTTTGAAATTGAAAATATTCCAGGAAGTAGCCAGACATATTCAGGGAGAACGGAAATTGCAACGGTTAATGCATCAAGGAATCGAAGGAAGGTGATCAATGTAGAAAATAGTAAATCATTGGAAGATAGTTTGAGAGATAGATACAAATCACCCAAGGGAGATGCTCTATCCACCAGGAAGTTGGAATCTGCCAAGCACCTAGGAATAACAGTCGCCAAAGATAAGATTTTTTCTACAGTCGTAAATCACAAGGATGAAAATGTCTTGCCTAAGGACAAAATTCTACCGCCCAGATTTTTGAATGTATGTAAAGTTCAAGCAAAAAGTATAGTGAACTCCGAAGATAAGAAATTACGAAGTATTGCAGAAAATGGATTTTTAACGCCGAGAAAACGAAGCATAGGAGAAGATTTTAATATAGATACGAAAGTAAAGAAAGAAATAAACCCCGAAGTGAAAAAGATTAGAGCCTTAGCCAGACAGAAAGGAAAATATAATTTAAAAAAAAGACATCGCACGTTAATTTTGAAATCCAACCAGTGGGAGGAACAAAAAGTCAAATAATACACGCTAATCGATTCAACACGTATATGAATATGGATATGAATGAAAGCAGCAGACAAGCGACACAAGAAAATGAGGTAAAATTAGATCAAGTTTTAGTTCAAACTCAAGAAAATATGCCAGATGAATTACCAATAATTAATGCCGAAAATATAGGAAAATGTCAGCCAAAGGAAATGTCCAAAGAAAATGAAGAAAACATTTCTGAAAATAAATTCCCCCTTACACAACCCATGACACGCGGCAGTGTTCAAAAGACACCCATGAAAAATTTGGTTCAATCATTTAGATATCAGTAAACAAGAAAATTTTAGTATGCACCAGAATGTAGGAGCGTATATATAGTATGTAAATTTTATAGTTTTAGCAGACTGCAAAAAAACGCAGAAACAATTGAAAAATCCCTGAAGGTTAATTTGCCAAAACATATTTATAGCTACGAGGAATTTGTAAAAATTGGAATGAATAATAATACGAAATGCCTCGATACTTTGATGAAAAAACGGAATTAAATTAATTGTATCATAGAACGGGAACAAACAGAAAAAAAAAATCTATTAGGAAATCAACTGAAAACGTGAAACGCGAACAGGGACAATTTTATCAAGTGTTTTGATGTAAAATAATGACAGTAAATTCCCCGGAAAATTCAAGCAAGCTATTTTGAGACGGATATAGTTCATAACAGGTCATAGAAAAAACAAGAATGGTCGACAGAACTAGAATGAAACACTGTACGGATTACAGGCTATAAAAACCACAAACGCGATATGTTATGAAAATTAATGCAAATAGAAACAGTTATAGAATATCGAATCGCCGAGTTACATAATACAGATAAATAATATAATCACGATTTTCGGAAAATGTGTTTACGGATTTGTAGAATATTCCCACTAGAACTTCGCGACGTTTAAAAATTGTATAGTACCTAAGTAAAAATAATGATAAAATTTACTAACCGCGCATATATGGAAGGTTTTGATAGGAATATCGTGGACTATTATTGTCTTCAATCCCAAGAAAATATCTCTGGAAGGCAATAGCAGTGGTCAATCCGTCGTGCGAGACGAAATTATGAGACCAGCAGAATCGAGAGCATCACGAATTCACAGCATGGCTGAAGTTCAAGCACTCCGCACAGAATTCAGTAAACACCATTCACAAAACAAATCACCTGTGTTAATGGTACCGCACAAATAGGAGTCCCAGGAACGAAGATTTTTAAACGAATGAATTACCACCGTTTGACCACCGAAAACCGAATACCATTTACGACATTGGGCCAAGGAATGCACTTGTCACCGAACCAGAAAACACAGGCTGTGTTATCTGTCTAGCTCCGATACAGACAAATCATCACGGCTCACTGACCCGAAATCGTATGGAAGGCCTTACAATCCCAAAAAGCCAGATGTCTAGAGAAGATAGATAAGGAACAACTCATCCCGTACCGCTGATACGCACCCTTACCCAGCGGCGTAGCAGGAAAAATTCCCAGAGGATCCAACGGATAGAGTTAAATTGATGCCCACCGGAATAGAAGTGAGAAAATCCCCTCGTTGAAGAAGGCGAGTACATACCCTTACAGTATGGAAATCACCCCATGGAAGAAAAAGACTTTATTGTGTGTTTGCATGATTATTTGAATGTTATTTTTAAGAAAATTAGAATTAAGTACTGAGCAGTGAGGTTAATAAATTTGGGGATAGATTATAATTATCCTCTAGAAGATGTAAACAGTAATCTATTGTAATCGTCAAAGCAAGACTTATAAAATTTGTCGCTAGAATAGGATTACACTTCAGAAAGTTAAAACATTTTTGCTTATTGTTGGTGAAAGAGATGTTATTCGAAAAAAAAATTGAGTTTGTCAAAGCTTTTTTTTTAGAGGGTTGGGTCGAAATGTTATGCCATGTAATTACAGAAATGCATTTAAAGATAATTACCAAGACGTAACCATTGTATACCGAATGCTTAAATGACTCATCTAGGAGAGCAAAACAAAGTTTATTGATTGCTACCCGTTACAGTCACAGCGAGATAAGGATTCAGTTTAAATAATTACCAAAACACCGTCGTAAATTTGACACGTCCAAAGTCGATAATCACAGAGCAGTTAAAAGACGATATAACGCGATGTATCACCACCCCGCATCATTACTGGAGGTAAACAATTCATAAATCACCGGGAATTGACACTCCTGAAATTCATAAATATATCCAGCAAAACAAGTCTTTATCAGTTTTACGACCCACAACAACCTAAGCCCCGCCTACTAGCTCCCGTGTGGACGATCTTATAAAAGCGTGAGTTTCATGTCAACAATATTCAATTCAATTCCATTCGGTATTCTACAGTGAAACAAAGAGCATGTAACCTCAAAGTAAGGTTAGAATTCAAGTTAGTTCAAAGCAGTATCCCATTCAGTAATCATTTCTATTGGACGAAAATATTTCGGAGAACATGTCATTCTCAAAAGTGCGGTATAAAAGTCAGTCGAATCACAGTATCTTACAATAAAATTTGAGGTCCTAGTAAAAACACGAGTGAACAGTATATTTCAATCCTTCAGCAAACATAGAAACTCAGCCGATTCAAATCAAGTATTGAAGCTCCTAGTAAAAACACGAGTGAACAGTATAGTTTTCCACAAATTGCCTATTTTCCACAAATTGTCAAAGCTTCCAAAACAGAGATAATACAACGGGGTTCAGCAATTTCAATGGTTCACGATCACTTAGAAAAACCATAGCCGTATTAAGCGAATAATACTATACCGGGCGAATTAATTAGACTAACCGATTGACGCGGAAGAAAACGCAGTAATAATAAATTCAAATCTAATTGCCGTTTAAAACTACTCCAGTGAATAAGTGTTAAACAGGGTGAGTCTCATGTTTGTTTTCTGTATTTATGTTTATGGCAAAAACCCAATCTATTGAAATGTGTATGTGTCTATAAAGTATGTCCATAGTTTTCAAGATCACCAAGATTTCAAAAAGAGATTATTGTTAGTCGTTTGCAGCACTTGATTGCAAGATTTCTTTTAGTAAAATTATTTCTATTGTGAAGCCCATTGCAGAATTATCTGCCAATACGCTACTTTCGTTTTCATTGTACGAATATTGTTGCCTATCATACGTCCATAGACGATTGATAGAATTGTGTCAATTTTTATTAAATATATATATACATTCTTTTGAGTGCATTCTTTTATTTATTTTCTGTTATGAATAACCTTTCGAATCTTTCTGAACGGTAGTACTTCCTGAATAAACAGCCCATGTTCCAGTATTTGAGAGATATGAACTTAGTCTGAGCCGCTCCAGACTTAGTTCAGTATTGACCGTCTTCAGACAGTCGATTGCTCTTAATACTGTTTTTCCAACCTAACGAATAATGTCTGGTATTACAGGTGTGGTGGGTTAGTTCACAACACCCCGTAGTCAGGGCGAAACAATTGGTGGTCAGGTGTGTGGTTTTCACAACACCCTGTATAGCCCAGAGTAAAACAAAAGCATCGACTATCTGAGGATGATCGAACCGAAACTATGTACCAGGAGGGGCCTACTGGACATGTTTCATTTCTCCCTGTGCTTGGGCGTTAGTTGTTTATTCGGTAAATACTACCGTTAAGAAGGATTCGAAAAACAATAATTAACCAAGAAAGAATAATGCACTCATAAAATGTTAAGAATGTACTTATATATTTAGTAAAATGTTACACAATTATTTTCTGCAATACTTCGTACAATAAAGAGAGTGTAGCTTATTGGCAGTTAATTTTACAGTTGGCTACAAAACCCAAATAGACTTACTGAACAAAATCTTGACATCAATTGCCACAAACGGCTAGAAATAATTCTCTTTTGAGATCTTTGTAATCTTGAAACTATAGAGATACTTTTACAGACACATGCACATTATAAAGGGTTCGCTTTGCCACAACATAAATACAGAAAAACAAAACATTGGACTCACCCCTGTTTCACACTTATTCACTGGAGTAGGTTTTTAAGCGACAATTAGTTTTGATTTTATTATTATTACGATTGCTCCCGCGTCAATTGGTTATTTTATTTTATTCGCCCGATATATTAGTATAGCGCGATATGGCTATGGTTTTTCTAAGAGATCCTGAACTATGGAGTTGCGGTTTTCCCTTGATTTATCTCGATTCGGGAAGCAATTTTTGGAGTTATGATTGTGTTTACCAAGTATATCGATCTGTGGACGTTAATAGCCATATAAATAAACTGTTTTATTAGGACATTTTTTAATTTCCCTTCCCATCTTGGAAGTAATGGTTTTATTTACCTCGTAATTTTGATAAATTATGGGGGTCGGCAGATGTACGAGTTATCTTACTTTTCTTCAATTGTTTTCGAGTAACGACACATTTTTAACGGGAATGTGTTTATCAGCGTTTGTCGCTTATTCGAAGTTAGAACTTATGTTCATATTGAAGAATATTGTGTAGCCCCTTCAGAAATGCGGATTTTTCTGTAATCATGGATCATGACAATATATCGACGATGAGTCTAAATATCCATCGCCCCTGGCGCGCGGTGTATGTCACTCAGGTTAACCCCAGAAGAGATTTAGACTCAGTTTCGGTATATCTAACGATCGTGAAAATTTCAGAATTCTACTCCAATAATTACGGAGGTCATAGGGGTGTTTCATGAGACGTAAGACAAATTCGGATTTTTCAGAACTGAAAATTTTTTGGCGAAAATATGGATTGTTACTAAAGTTGATGTCCTGATCACGAATCCGTAATAATTTTGAGCCTATTTTGCCCCCAAATATTATTTTTCGCAAAAAGCGGTATATCCATCGCCCCTGGCGCACAGTGTATGTCACTCAGGTTGACTCCAGAAGAGATTAAGACTCATCCTCGGTATATCTAACGATCGTGAAAATTTCTTAATTCTACCCCCATAATTACGGAAGATACGTGGGTGTTTCCATGAGAAGTGAGTCACACTGTATAAAAATTAGGGCCATTTTTCGTTCCCACGCAATTTCAACCGAGCGTTAGGCTACTAGTGGAAAATCGCGTTTCTCTCCCTAACGATAGATTTTTCGCAAAATGTGTTGAAACCATTTTTGTAGAAGCTACAAATTTTTGTCAAAACATTTTTCCATATCTCCAATACTCCTGAAGTTATGGCTCAATATCTGATCATTTGGACAGTTTTTGGATTTTTAGCGCCGTGGCATATAATATATAAATAATTGCTTAATGGATATTTCATAATTTCGAATTTCTGAATCCAGAATTTCAGCTGTTTTGAAATTTGATAATGGAAACATTTCCTCAATTGCATAATCCGAAAATTTAATTTTGTATCCTTTTTGTAAATCATTTGAAGGTATCATGAATGTTTCGAAAAAGTATTGAAGTTCCACTTACGATACCCTCGATGAGTGCATACTAGGCTCTTTGATCAATGCACTTCTGTATTAAGTGACATAGAAAGAATAAACATCTCAAGCTAGGTAAGATGTTATGATATGACGAAATGTATATAACTATGTTCATGTGTTTTAGTGCATGGGCAAGAAACTATTAAATGAATTCGAATTTTTCAAACCTCATATCTTCTTCTGTATCTTCGGAGAATATGCTGTATACAGCTAAACCCGTATTGTACAACGGCAATCCAAGAAGGTCGAACATATCGTGTAACATTGGCTTCTTTACCAGTCTATCTGCATCACAATCATTGCTTAGGGCGGGGCTCAGGTTTACCTGTGGAAAAAATTGAAGAAATGATAGATAAATAAAAATTGCAAGAAAATCCGAGTTCAAACAATGAGTGTATATTACTCAGCGGGTGAGATAGAACCAAATATTACATAGTTTAATCAAACTATATGAAGGAATTTCCATTCAATTATTTCAGGTAATGGAGTAAATTTTCCTTTTCATCTGTAAACGACAAAAAAAAGGTCGCATGAGTCAAACCTGTGTATGTTACAGATTTGAACCCCTAGCACTAGTGACCAGAACTTAGTGTGCTTTTTTCGCAATCCCCGACCCCTATGTTACCGATTTCTCCTTTTCACTTCTTTCCACCGGAACCATATTGTTCTCCTTCACTGAAACTCTCTCCAACTATATATTCCACATTAGCCCAAGAAATGAGAGGAGTCAAGATGACATTCCTGCCAATTTCAGTGGTGTCTTTCTAAGCCTTCTATATTTTCCGCATTCGCCCAACAAATGGCGACAATAAACTATATATTTATTAACTACGGATATTGATGATGCGGCTAGGTATGTGAAGTCAGAGCAATTGAACATATATTTCCAAAAACGGGAGTTCATGAATTAATGCGCATGCGCCAGGAGAAAACCATTCAAAGACGTGATTTTGTTCGTCCATATCGTTCTAGTAGTCATTCTTTTACGTGAAAGGTTATCGGAACTTGACGAGCTTATTCCATTTGATGCAAATTCCCACTATCAGATAACTCCAAAAGTTGGCTTTTGACTGGACCACCTGCCAGGGAAGTCTCACATTGAAAGTCCATATTTCTGCAGCGTAGTAGCATATTCCTAGCTGCACGCGCTACATCAATGACCACGAGATATAGCGATAGATATATGCCGTCCTTCGAAGGGGACGTTAAGAGAGCGATTCCGTGTTTATGGATGTTGAGCTCGTTGTAAATTCTTACCTCTGGTTGGATACACCAAAATTTCCAGTTGGGGGGAAGTGTGCTCACCGGCACTGTCATCCAGTTGTTACTTAGAAATCAATCAATTGGAGAAATTGATTGGTTGGTGGCCCTCTGGTCAAAATGTCGAATAAATAACCTTTTCCGGTGACCTCGTATTAACGAGTCTGTTCAATCACGAAATCGATTGCTAATGACCCCTATTAACGTTCAATTTCTCTATTGATGCATGTATAATCAAAAAAACCAAATGACCCTTTAACCTATTAATGCATCATTGGGTTTTTAGGCAACTGAACATACACGAATTCAAAAAAAATTAAATTCCATATTACCTTGCTGTCAAATTTATGTATTTTCTAATCCCAAAAATTTTTAAACCCCCCGTTGAACAAAAGGTAAACGAAAATTTCCGGATTCAGGAACGGGTCGACGGGAATTTTTTGTAATCAACTCGTATATTAAAATGGCGATTAATGATCTCGAACATTAATCGCCACTGTTAATAAACAAGTTGATTAAATAACTATAAATATTTATGCCATGTGTCGTAATTAAAAAACTGCACATGCTGAATGGTTTTTGTGCACCCGTGATTATTGAATATAGAGTCATCCTCCTCCCAAGATGTCGGGCATCAAGTATCGTTTCCAATTCTTATGAATTTATGATCTCAAAAATTTTTTAGTTATATAAAAAATTGTTGATTTGAATTTGGCTTGGTTCAATATTTGAATTAAAAATTTTGATAGGGTTTTTAATTCTCTTCGTGATATACCTTTTGATTGGGGCTGAACAAAAATCGAAATATTCAAAATTATTTTCAAAATTTCGGGGGATTCAAAAATGGAAAATTTTTGGTTTTCATTATTTTCACGGGAAAAATTTCAATGTTTCTGGAAAAATACAAAATTGTAAACCTTTTGTGA